>KN805357.1:45907-308669 GCA_000818905.1 Trebouxia gelatinosa | reverse complement strand
CAGCCTGAAGAAGGCACTGGCAGAGACAGTGGCAACAGTTGCAGGTCCTTATGCAAACCTAAAAGTGACAGGTGTGGCGCTGCTGCTGCTGCCAGTGCTGCTGCTGCTGGCCATGGTGCTGCTGCCGGTGCTGCTGCTGCCACTGTTGCTGACGTTGCTGCAATGTCTGTCACCGCTGCAACACACGCTAGCATTCTGTCATTGCGCTTGACGTTTGCAGCAGCCAAGTTACGGGCCATTTCCTGATTGTGCACGCTGAGTGTGTCTATCTCGCACTCGCAAACGCCCGCAACCTTGTTGCTCAATTGCACACGTAGCAAGAGACAGAAAAGCACGCTGAACGTGTTCACCAGGCCGCGCATATGCAGCAAGTGTGTAACTGTGCATCAGCAACGGCAGACAGCGTGCCCGATACCGCACGGAATTGCGAGAAACGACCACAGCTGAACCCCACACACGCCTTCGTGAACTTCCGCACGCGTAGCCAGCAATGTGGACGGTAATGGCGCCGCAAATGCAGAGATAGCACACCTGACGGAGGTTTTCACGCACTTTCACGCAAAATACGCAAATGCACGCGGTCGCACGCAAACGCACGCACCTGCGGTGCGTAAAAACCCTGTCGGCAATTAATAGTAAGTAATGTTGATGATGATAGAGCCCATTTACACAGTACCAGCGTAGCTTGAGGTCTAGGTTGGTGAACTCATTAACAACCTTGCTATACCTCAAATTTGGACATACTCACTCTGTTTCTTCCAACAGTTGGCCNTTCTGACATGTGGGAGATTGCAATAATAGTGGCTCCACTGTCCGGCAGCAATACATTATCCCGGGAACCCACCTGTGCATAGTCAGCAAGCCCCACCCCCCACGCGGTGCGCGATGCAACTCAGTCGCAAGCGGTAGCCCCTTGATCTTGTAGTTGATCACAGTGTGATCAGCACGGGCAGTACGTAAACGGGGCACACATGAGGACTTCGTGTACGCGGCAGTGAACCTGTTATCTTGCATCGGCGGGTCAGTATGTCCGCCACTAGTATGTCTTCCTTCGAGAACCTGAACAGCAGCAGCAACAACGCTGCCTCTGGACTCTGGCACTTGTCAAGCAAGCTGGGTAAGATCCAAATGTAAGCAGCAGGCACATGATTGTGTGATGCCTGTAGGCAGATGTCTNCATTGGCGCCAGCTCTGGAGCCAGCTCCTCTACCAGTCTCTCGCCTGTAAGACAGACATTGCACATCACTCCCACATTGATATGAGTATTTAACAATCTGCTGTGTTGTGGCGTTTGGCAAGTCCGCTGTGCATTGCCTTGCAGCAAAGCACATTCGAGGACTGGTGGTAATCTCAGACACAGACATGGACTGCAATGCCTGTTTGACCATGCAGCTTGCTCATCAAACAACCAGTGGGCACAAATCTGCAGTGGTGTTTAGCTTGGTAACATATCCTCATCTGCGATGACTAGAAGGTCGGCCTTGCTGTCGTCTTCAAGACAGGTGTGCCAAGGCAGGTAGCTCAGACAAAGTCTTTACAAGGGGCGTACTAGTTTGTGCTTACCTGCATCAAAATCTGCTATGGTCTTGTCAAAATCGCAAAGCAGAAGCTTGGAGGAGTTACTGATGGCACCGCTGGCACCAGCTGCCCTCTTTGGAACAGCCCTGTCTGCAGCAGCCCTGACCAAGGGCATCTTTTGGGTTTTAGGCATTGCTGGTGCGCTGCTGATGTACTTGTGGACTGCAACTCCTTGTGCCTTGAACCATCTAGCAACAGCAGCGATGGGTCAGCATCNGGTGCAACAGACACACACACAGGCCACTGACATACAGAAGCAAACTGCAGACTGCAACTGTCCACCACAAAACCACAACAAGACTACCACAATACTACTGCACCACCAGCAAATTCGTTCACAGGACAGAATAGCAAGTGTCTGTGGTTACACAGAGGCACTGCAGGTCATTGGCACAGGTAATCAGCCTGCCAGGATACAGTGAGCAAGAGGTGCTGTGCAAGCACTGCTGCTACACACCTGCCCAGTTCATCATCCGCACTCATCTTGTCATGGTCATAAAGAATACACTCCAGCCGCTGAGCATCAGNACTACAGCCTGCAGCAGCCAGGCATGGTGCCCCCTGCCTCACGCAGAGCCAAGACGATCCTAGGTCAGTCTCTCTCTTTGCATGCCCAAGAGTTTGCAAGCATGCCCGCTTGGGATCATGAGTCAGGTGGAAATGTCTAGGATCAATCTTGATTTTTGCCCAATGGAACTAGCCCATGCTGGTGTGGCAGTGATCCAGCTGCTTGGAACCGACAACTGCCTTGCATGATACATAATGTATCACTACACACGATTCTTCATCACAAGGTGCAATACGTACAAAATCAAGCCCTCTCGAGGGCCTTTTTAGCACAATAATGGCTTGACATGTACCNCTGCAGGTGCGCACAGCATCATGTGGAGCAACAGCCTGTGTGAACAGCTTTGGAGATGAGCAGCTAGCAGTTGACCTGCTTGCCGACAAGCTCTTGTTCGAGGCTCTGCGATTCTCCCACGTCTGCAAGTACGCCTGCTCTGAGGAGGTCCCTGAGCCCGTGGACATGCAAGGTGAGCCCTGCTGACATGTCCTATACTAGACATACTGGAAAAATCGACGATATTGTGATTCTTCAAAGTAACTATCATACACGAAATTGCAATTGCTGTGGGCTAGAATGCCTACCAGGTGATTGCGTCAAAACTGCAGACTCGCAGGCGCCTGAATGCAATGCCTTGTTCACTTGCAGTGATGCTTCCCATGCTCAGCAGATGCACACATGAAGTGGATGGCAGTGAGTGGCTAGCTGCATGTGCATGAAACCATGTCAACATGCCAGAGCAGGCACACTTACAGCCACAGAATGCAGGAGAGCTGTGCCTCTCTTGCGGTCAGCTGGTTTGACAGTGTTGGCGCGGACAGCTGCCATGAGTTTGCTGTTGGCCTCTCCGTGTGATGCAGCCTCATCCAGAGCAGCATTTAGTGTCTCTATGGTCAACCTCCCTCTCATGTAGCTAGATAAGGAAGCAAGCTCTGTTTGCGATATGTACCTAAAAACAAAAAACAGAAGCATTGGCATGCAACACAGCCGTCAAAGGCACCAATGCTGTATCACAAGCTTGTTTAACAGCACAGCAGATGTTCACCTGCGGGGAGCTGGTGCTTTCTTCTTCTTGTCTGCCCCCTGAGGCTTGACAGTTGCTGGCTGTTGATTTGCTGCATTGCTGTTTTCATCTTGCTCATGCTCTTGCTCTGCATGTTGCTGTACCGCTGCAGGGTGTGATGCTGTCACTTGCTGGGCAGCTGGCTCCTGGCTAGGAGCAGGCAACCTAGCTGGCAAGTTCAAGCTGATGTACTGGAGGTGATCAAGNCTCCTGCAGGTTACACATGCAGGTTACACAAGTACATGACAACTGAGCGAATCCTAGAACTGATCTCGCTCAGCAACACCGCAGTTTCGATGTCAGCATAGCACCTAGCATGGCTGAGCAAGGCTGGAATGCCATGCTGAAGGTTTTGGCAACCTGAGGCTGTTGCTTGAACCAGGCAACACACAACGCTTACATTGTACATCCTCAGGCATTCACAAGTCATGATCTTCAAGCAAACAGTTTGATTGGATGCTATATCAGCCATTTTAGGGTTGAAAGTCATGCACATACCTACAGAGGGTCTGGAATCTGAGTTGTGCTGGCCATTCTGCTGGGAGGCTTGCAGAGGGAGGGGTGGGTGTGTATTAGGAGGTGGGCTGTCTGGATTGATGTTGAGTTGACGGGCGCTGCGCTGGGTGATCTTGAAAGAGATGGGCTCTGGCACGGAAGGTTTTGCAGGAGCTCTGCATGTACCGTAAGTGTGGATGTACATCATGTATGTACGGTGTGCAGTCTGCTCAGACAACATGCAGCCAACATGAGCAGTTAGTGCTTTGCATGTGCTCAGTACAGCTTGTTCTGCGTCAAGATTGAGCGCTGGCAACAACAGGTGAGGCAGTGACAAGCCCATCACAAAGGCAGCACAGGCTATCCCCCACACTGCAACAAAGCATGGCATACAGTAACTACCGTACAGACAGTTCTACTCAACAATGAAGGCAAAGTAAGGTCCTGAGATATGATGCATTTGCAGGTGTTAGCTTGGCAACTTGCGTACGGGTGATAAGCTGCTGCTGCCGCAATGCATGGCCTGGAGCAGCAGTCCTATGCTTCTACTTCACATTGCAATGCGTCAAGGTCGTTGTGGGACAACAACATCTTGAATTGCTCCTAGTAGCAGCCGAAATTGGCAATGCAATATGTATGCGGATGCAAACGCCGCATTTGGTGTCGTGTCATTTTGAACGCGAAATCTGACTTGTCCTACTTCTCAATGAATCGCGCAGGTAAACCGGTTAACACTGCCCATAAGCACAGTGCAACTCGAACCATAAACAAGGCAAGCAGTCACACTGCTCAAAGACTATGGATACAACATCTGGTTACCACTAAAGTGCAACATGGTGCAGGGTCCGGATGCGTGGCAAGCTGACAACGTACACACATGACCGACTACCTCATCTGCAGGTGCCCAGGGCCAGTTCCAATATTCCATGGAGGCGCTGTTCCCCATGCTGGGTCTTCAGCAGACTCCAACTCCGTATATTGTCGTATGCTGCGCCCAAGCANTGCAGTTTGCAAGATGGTAACACCGTGACGGCATATGACTCAATGCCAGCTCAACTAAGCTTAAGCACCCAAGTACAGCTGTGCAAACGTGCAACACTATGCAACGAAGTGAAGTGGAACCAGCGTGTCTAAAACTGCTTTGAGATGCACAGCCCATGCCAACTGTATGCCAACTGTATGCCTACTGTGCCTGAGAGTGATTGATTCTGACCACAAAAGGCAGGTCTACACCTGGAATTGGTTCAAAAGCAAGACACAGCACCAAACACATTAGTAACAAATTTGTGCACCTCAAGCAGCTAATTTTGTAAATGCACACCCTGCGTGAAACCTGTTAATGTCAACGGGAGTAGCAGTATATACTTTCTATACTTTCTATATATATTGTCCCCTTTTGCAAAGTTTTGCCCATCATGCAACCTGACAGTCAGTTCCAGCAGATTTGTGTTAAGTGTTCAATACTCAGGGGGCACCCATTTGTCTGCTGCATCCATTTTGGGGAAGCCAGCTCCAGAGCCATGAATTCCAGCAGAGTCCCCGTCATGATTGTACTGCTCCTGGTACTCACCTGACTTCCTCCTGAGTGAGTCAAGCACCACATTGAAGGCTACCGTATGTACACACCCAAGTCTGATATGCGTCGCACACATAAGACTGTAGCAAGCACAATCTCTTGCCTGGTTATTTGCACACCTCACGTAGTTACAAAATCGCCAAACTGAAAAGCAATGAGAGGCGGCAATCTGAGACATGGACGCCTAAGCGCTCATGCCTAAGCGTGCTGAGTGATGCAGTTGCCAAATGGCATGATGGGTGGTAACAATGGCATTATGCCAATGAGGAATCAGTTGAATGGGCAAGGGCAAGGCCCAATGGTGCCCATGATGCCACAAAATCAGGCTATGCCAGCCATGCAAGGTAGGCTACAGCACCAACTCTGCTGATTGATAAGCTTCTTCCACATTGAACCACATCACANAGCCCTGAGCTTCCCAGTACCATGCCCTTGCATACTCCTGACACCTTTGGCTGCATTGCAACAACTTGGTAGGTTTTGCTTTGGCTTGCCCAGCAACCCATTGCCTTTACCCTGCACGCTGCACCTCTGCTGTGGCTGATACAAGAAGAACAAGTTATGGTCTACATATTTTTCAAGAGTGTTAGCAGCTCTCTGTATCATTGCGTCTGGGCTGAGACTACAAGCTTGATCCTGGACAACATTGTCTTGCACCTTTTATGCATCAGTCACAACAATCTGTGCAGCTAGCTTTTACAGCTCTATTGCCATTGCATCGCACCCTTGTACGGGTTGCATGAACTGCTGCAATCAAGTTGTGACTGCCGTATAACAACTGCAGGCAAAAGTCACTCATGCCATTAGCATTACAGGCTAGCGTGGACCCCAGCAAGTCTCAGCAGCATAGTATAATGCATGTTTTCATGTCTGCAAGTTTCAGTGAAACAATCACTCAAATCCCCAGCTTGCAAATGCAGCCGTGAGCTGATTGTGCAGGATCAGCTGTGGCAACACTTGTTCAACCAGCTGCCGTTTCCTTGCTGTAGCCAGCACACTCCTGAGTACGGGTGCCTATGGCTTGAGTCCTGGCTTGGCAGGCCAAACAACAGCATCTCAGCTTCCAGCACTGCAGCAAGATCGATAACTGCTGCACTGGCATTGGCACTGGCATCATGCAGGCCTGCAGGCATGCAGTAGGTCCAATTCCTGTAGTCTTGCAACAGAGCCAAGGCTCGTTAGGACTCTCGCCATACAGTGCAGCCACAAGAAACACAATGCTGAGGTCAGAAACTTTGCTTCTTTAGCCAGTCCTTTGCAACATGCCCTCATGCATGTACACTTTGCAACTGCAGGGGAGCCGCTGGAGGCGTACATCTTCATGGGCCCGGTCTACTACCAGAAGCTGAAGCACATGGTGTTGGACAAAATGCATGCCAGGGCACGGGGCCCCAGGGTGGTGCTGACCCGCCAGCCCACAGAGGGGCGCAGCAGGGATGGGGGGCTCAGGCTGGGGGAGATGGAGCGGGACTGCCTCATTGGCTATGGCGCCTCCATGCTGCTGCTGGAGCGCCTCATGATCAGCTCTGACGAGTTCCAGGTGGGGATCTTGTCATATCACCACTGCTGGTATAATTGCTGTGGAAGCTACACAGGTGCTTACTGAGGCTTGAGGTAGGTCTGCTGGCCAGGAGCATGGCGTCACTGCTGTGGCTNCCAGATGACCAGCAGCTGCAGATGCTGCATAGTCATGAGTGTGATGTAAGCCTCCCAATTTATGCTGGTTATGGTAGCAGTGCTGTATGTCATCCGGGCCCCAGGGTGCACAGTAGTCACAATGAAACCCTTGCACAGTTCCATCGAGTTTGCTGTGTAGCCTGAGTTTCATTGCAGTATATAGGCCTTCAAGCCTGTGCAAGACAGCCGTGGTGTATATTGAGTGCTTTGGCATTGTTATGTGTGTGAATGTTGCATGGCCATGTGCTGGTGAGCTGCACACCCAAACAGGTGCAGCTTGTTCAGTGAATTGCTGTTTTCACTCACTGCGCTGATCGTGATCATGTGCTTGAGCACTTGTATAGTATAGCTTATTAGGAAGCTATGACCCCTGTCACTCTGACACACTTGAGCTGTGCAGCTGTGGTTAGAGCTTGCGCGCACATTCCTGGCCCTTCAACAGACAGAGGATGCGCAGTTCTGCGTTCAGCAGGCCACAAGCACTGCTGGCGCCTCTCCTGCTGCCCTCTACATGCAAGGCAGGACACATCAGGTGCGAAGTAAATGCAGGAGCGATCACAAGCTTATTACAGTACAGAACACCCAAACACCGTAACTTTTGGAAATTGGAGTCCTTAAATGCATGTCAGCATATGGACTTGCAACAGCAGCAAACAGAACGGTGATGAAATGCTGTCAAGACCTATCATGCTCAACTCATCGGCTTGTTTTGCTGGTACTGGGTATCATCGCTGCAAGCTTGAGTATTGTTGCTGTGATTGATGGTCCCTGCAGGCCTGCCACATCACATTGCTTGTATCTTCATCAAGCCAAAGGGCATCTGTCCAAGTTGATTGTACATTCACACTGCAAGCTCACCGCGACACATGGTACTAGCTGAAATCGGTGAAGGCAGCCATGGATGCCTGAGTATAGCCTGCGCATTTTGTCTCAAATTTCAGCCAGCAGGCCCTGCAGATGCCTTGATTGACCAATTCGGACCTCCCATATGGCACGTTGCGCACTACATTAATTGTATTGACATGGAATGCAACTTGCATCAGCATTCTGGATCCAGTCAGCAGCATACCGCTGATGACCACAACCCTAGCATGTTCAGACTGTTGTCATGAAGCCCCCCCACAGTGTGCGGAATTTGGGAACACTTTCTTTTTAAAAACACCTAGCCGCGTTTCAGTCTTCGCTTGACAGTTTTCCCAACGGCGACGCCTGCGCGCCTCGTCAGTTCACAGAGCCAGAACGCCACAAAGTGGCACACAAGCTTAGCGATCTCTACAACCCATCAACACCAGTAATCAGACCAGGCGTTTGCAGCAGGAGCGCCGGTAAAGGTGCAGTTGCAAATACAAGAAGGGCACTCAAAACCTGTCAATGGGGCTGGCAGATCGGGTGCTGAAGCCTGCAAAGTCACGTTGCTCCGCGCATGATGAAGGGACGGCGTAAGCCCAGAGCTACGAGCACGACTGTCAGGTGTTGCGAGGTGCTACGTTTATCTAGGGTTTCTAAATCTATACATGTACCTTTCTGACGTGTGGCAAAATTGGAAGTGTATCCTCTGGCTGTTCACACGGGTGTTTGTGCGGCTGATGCTGTGCTGCTGTCTGCATTTGTATGTGCTGGGAGNGCCGGTGCAGTGCTGTGCCTTTGGTGAACAGAATGGTAATGAGGTGAGGCTGACTGCCATGTTATGCTTCTGGCTTGTCATATGTCCCAACCTGTGACCTTGCAACCTTGCATGACGGTTGGTGATGGGCCTCAATATCACCGAACACAGAAATAGGTACCAGACATCTTCATGCTGAGTATCAATATCAAGGGTTCTAACAAACAAGGCAATGTTTGTGGACACAGCTGGCGTGAATGCGCTTGTGACAGTAGCTGGCACAGGGCAGGACCTCCCGTACATGCTGCAGATGGCGGCTGTGCCTCTGACTCGCTGACCATGTGTGTTGCTGTAGGTGTTGATGGCCGTGACATCTGCAGGGCAGCTGTCAGCAGTTCTTGCCAAGCAAGGAGACCTTTGGGAGCCCACCACAGAAGAAGAGCTAGACCAGCTGGAAGAAGAAGGCCTCCAGCTGGCCATGCTGCAACCGCATACTGTGGCTATGCAAGACAGCCTTGCTTTGAGTGCATCTGTCAGGTGTGGTTGGTAGTCTNCAAGTCTGGCTGTCAAGGAGGTTCTGGCAATGTAACTAGCTGCATGACACAAGTGCAACCCACGGACACTGGAACAATAGCAGTACGTGTAGGTTATAGTTCACTTCTATAATTTGTGACCTCAATCTCTTCCAAGCAAAGCTGACACTGACATGTAAAGCCATAAGCCCACAGTAGCTGTTGCTGCCTGGCTGCTACATTTCTACTTGCATCGATGTAGGAAATGCAAAGCTCCTCTGCTTGCTGAATGTCACGTGCTGCCACAAAGACAGCGGTACCTGCCAGCACACTGAGCATTCTGACTTCATCCCTGACTTTTGCTGCAATGCACATCTGTCTGAACGTCTGTGAGTGTGCATCACAAAGGGCAAGCTGGTCTACTGCACCATGCCACATCTAGTGCACCATGTCCTGTGGCGCGCTCAAGCAGGTGAACCAGATCAAAATCCTTACCACAACAATGCAGTTCCAGTGCAAGCAACCAGACCTCTAGGCAGTCACAGGCAAATGCACAGCTCAGCGTGAAGATCTCACTATTGTTGAATGGGAATGTGACGTCCACATTGGGTATGCAGGAATGATTGAACAGGGATGCAAGCAGGTAGATGGCTGTCCCCAGCCTCCCCTCTTGGCTGCCTGTCACCGCTGCANAATGCATCGACGCTGGTAACCGTCACACACTTGCCCTGTCAGCCTCAGTGTCTAGGTGTGAGCGCATGCTGATATTGAGGACTAGAGATGAGAAACGCCTGGTAGGTACCTAACCGGCTAACATACCTGTAATCATGTTACTGTAATCACTACGAACTCTATCAATGCTGACAATCCAAACAGCTGTACTCTAAAGATCTAGAGATGTAGTTGCACATCAGAACATCTCAATCGACACACAATATTGATACATTGTTGCAGCCGCACATTCTGCCATACACACTACCCAAGACTAGGCAGGTTTAGTCAGACAAATCAGAAGAGGTACCTCCCACATCTTACCCAAAACACAGGTCTAGTGAAGAGAAGTGGAGAAGGTTTGACCCATAAACAAGTCAAGACTAGTTTAATAGTTGCCACACCTACTTGCTAACAGGTCAACTGTCAAACCCAATATCAGAGAGTCTCTGCTTGTCATAAGGCATGTTTGAAAGTGGAGGAACCTGGACNATTAGCAGACAGTGTCAAGGCTGAGGGCACAGATGTGGCAATAGTTCCGGTTGGGCAGAGAATGGCGGCCGACAAGCCAGGTCAGCACGCAGCCCCAAAACAGGCCCCAAATCAGAGGAAGAATGGGCAACAGCAGCAGCGAGTCTCAAAGCGGCTTCAGTCAAAGAAGAGTGTGCCTGCTAATGCAGCTCGGGCTGCAGTTGACACTGTGCTCGATGAGGCTGCTTCTGCGTTAAATACAAAGTCTGGTTGATTTTGCCTAGCCACAGGCCTAGCCATTGTGTAACTCATGAACACGTACTGTACTGATTGAAGGCATCAGCCAAGAACTTGCAGAAACGACTCATCGAATGCTCCTGGGCAGTGCGCCTTGCATTCGCGTCAAGTATGGAATCCTATGCTGGTCAATTGAGGGCTTGCGTAACCTTGGGTGACATGTGCAGCAGCATGATCATGCATCTATACACAAAACGCAAACGATAAGGTTGTGCCAGAACTCTGGGTAGATGGGCTGAACACCATGTTTCGCTATTGCGCCAACTCCCCACACGTGTAATGACAGTGCGCCACCGCGGTGCAAGGGAGACAGCCGCTGTTGCCTGCGAAGCAAAACGGGCTTGTCAATGGACNACCTTTGCTATGGTTGCTTCCGTCAGAACAGGTCAATCTGACAACAGGTTTGAACCGCACCGTGCAGTAACCTTGTGCGCATATGCTTGGCCCTTGTGAGGGCTAGTGACATTGACGCTTCACGTCGTGCAGGCAAAACATCAACACAAGTACCCTTGCAGTACACAGATCACACAGTCTGCAACATGCAATGCACTTGATCTCTGTCAGTTTTCTAGCACCCATGGGTTGCAGTTGAAGAGTCGTCAATGAATTATGCCTGTGACATAAGTGCTCCTTCTCACTGTGTGTAGCGGTCACGCGACATCTGACATTGCCCGGTCCCATGTGGCATATAACAAGACAGATGGCCAGGCCTGTCTGGATGTCTGTACGAGCCCAGAGTACACTTGCATGATACCAACTGTTGCATTGTCATTCATGCCTTGAGTCCCATGCATGCCTCAGGTGTTGTGCACAGCTTTGGGCACTTCACAACATACACACATGTCAACGCCAAACCAGGTGACACTTGAAGCTTGTTGTTGAGGTGGTCAATCATGCGTGCATGCAGGAGTAGTCAGTGGCATTGGCAGAGAAATCCAAAGTCAAGCTGGTGCTGTCATCGGAGGAGCCATCCAAACAGATGCAGCGATCAACCCAGGCAACAGTGGAGGGCCCCTCCTAGACTCGCAAGGCCGGGTTGTGGGGGTCAACACTGCTATTTTCACCAACACAGGTGTGCATGCAGTGGCCTCAAATAGATACAGTTGCAATGAGGCTGATGCACAGCACTCAAGCGCATTACATGCACCCTGCTCATGGCTGTGGAAGTGCAAGAGCAGGCCATGCACAGTACAATGGAGGTCATCAAAAACNCGGCTATGCAAAGCAAAAAATCTGTGCGTCAACCTCGAGTGATGTCACAGCATTCATGCACAACAGTAAAATAGAAATGCTCTGAAGATTGAGCTGCATAAAGTTATTCCATGGTGCACCACTGACTTCTGCCGTTTAACCCAGTAAATTGCACAAGCAACACCAAGATCGACAAGCTCTTACCTGTAACCACTGTTGTACATCAGCAATGCAGCCCTTGTCAAGCACACAAATGTATGGGACACATTCTGGCTTGTGCAGTAGATATTTGAAGGGGTTGTGTAACATCTCACCAACATTCACAACATAGATGCAGTGTTCGACGTCTGTAGTACTGCAATCTGGATCTCTCTAGCTTTGTCTGTGCATTGTTACCTCCAAGAAAAGCCATTTCGTGAGGGCCCTCTGTTGTGGTTGCAATACCCTGGCGTCCAGCTCCTTGAAGCTGTCCAGCATCCAGGTCTTCTCGAAGTCAGCCAGGTACTCCACAGCCAAGTTGTAGCCCATTGCATAAGACGCCTGCATGTAAGAGGGAGACCAAGTCAGCAATACAAGTCTACATCATTTGGCAGTAGCGTCGCCGTTCCATCGCTTTGTTGATAGCATATGAGGTGCATGGCACCTGTGGGACAATGACCATTTTGACTGCAGCAATGACTCATCTGCCTANCTCTCAAGAGCTTGATGCAGATGTGATGCAAGGGTGCAGCAGCAGTGCCAATCTTACCTGTGGCATTGCTGAGTTCTTGAAGCTTTCAACTGCATGGGAATGCATAATCATCAGCTTTCCTCTTACAATGCTGGGCTGTTGAGTGTGACCAGCAATATATCATATATTGCTATATAGCACAGCTTGTGGGTCACTGCATTAGCATCATATCTGTCTCCGCTAAGCATGACCGTGACGTATCGGCCTTTGGCCAAGGAGGCTGTGTGGCCAAGAAGCACTCGTGGTGGTGCAAGAGCCTGATACAGGCTCTATGTATCATATGCTCTATATACATGCCTACATAACTCACAACATGCTACTGCCGCCTACAAGCTGCACATCACAGTGCAACTGCAACAAGGCCATGCCTTTGGCGCATTGACAGACACTGCCCCTACAAGCCCTACATGCTCACAAGCTTACGTGGTTGGTGCATGAGTCATTCACCTTGTAAGCTGATGCATGCAGGACGGCACTTGGGATGTACGATGTGCAGCTAGCTTACATGGTGGTAGCTCACAGCCAGAGGGACCCTGGGGAGTATCTGCTGGAGCTGCAGCAACTCATCAAAGCACCGTCGGAAGACTTGAGGCGCCATGCCATGGACATGCACCTGGGACGCTTCCCAAGCGCCCTACAGCATCTTGTTGCTGCTGGAGAGGGGCACTTCTCGGAAGCTCTCAAGCTTGCAAGAGCCAAGGTACTTGTTGCCTGTGGTAGCTATGTGCAGCAACGATGCCTGTGTGTGGCCAGTTGCCTGTTTCTCATGAATAAAGTCCAGTCTCCAGCGTCTGTTTAAGGCTGATAAATGACTGCTTATAACATAGCTTTTGCAGACATTAGCTGTCATACGCTGATGTCTGTGCGCGTTGATGTCTGGCTACAAGCACCAACGCTGCCATGACTACAAAGTGGTGCCAGCCTGTNGTTTCTTCACAGAGACTGGTTTCTTCACATATTTGTCACACAGTAAGAACACAGTAAGAACCAATGTGGGTAGGAACAGATGAGATCAGCCTGTGTACTTCCTCAAGACATGCATGGCATTGTGAAGCTGGATTTTCAAATTTGTCGACTCGTTTGCAGGTATCGAGAGAAGCGCAAGAGGCGGACTTTCGAGAAAACTATTCGATATGAAAGCCGCAAAGCATATGCGGAGGTCAGACCCAGAATCAAAGGCAGATTTGCAACAAAGGAAGAAGTTCTGGTTATGAAAGCTCTGCTGATGCTGCTGCTAGCTGTTGCTGCTGTTGCTGCTGTTGCTGCTGCTATTGCTGCTGCTGCTGGTCGGGCGGCTGCTGCCTGCTGCTGCTGCATCTGCTGATGCTGCTGTTGTTCAAGCGGTATTGTTGCTGCTGTTGCTGCTGTTGCTGCTGCTATTGCTGCTGCTGCTGGTCGGGCGGCTGCTGCCATTGTATGCATGATAAGCTGCTGCTGCTGCATCTGCTGATGCTGCTGCTAGCTGCTGCTGCTGCTGCAGCAAGCAAAGCCCAGGAGGTGCCAAAATCAGCTGCAAGTGATGCGGCAGGCAAAACAGCTCCCAGGCGCATGCGCAGAAGCAAGCGGGCCAATGCTGGCGTGAAAGCTGTCAATGATGACTTCACTGTACCTGTATATTCGCGCTAGGCCCCTGTAGTATGCCGGCTGCATTGGGCCCACGGGCAACAGAGGAATTTTGCAGGACGAATTCTTTGGCTCTTTATTCAGAAGGGGCTGCATTTGTGTTTTGACTAACTTCTGTGTTGTGGGCTATGTACAATGCGCGCATGTGTGTGCTGTACCTACGTGCTGAATGGCACCTGCAATGAGGTATGGTGTTTGTGTTTGGCTGGACCACTGTGATTTCTGCAATCTGATTGAGCTCTGCACTGCTGATGACCTCCATCCTTGCAAGGTGTTATTTGACAGCTTCCAGACTAGAGTTCGGTTTTGAGTATATCGTTTTTGCAAACACAGCACACCTTTACTGGCGACAGTCGGCATTCGTGTCGACCTAGCTTGTTGTCGACCTTTCCCAACTTTGCCGACGTGAGATACGCACTCTGGCTTTTGCACACATACATACATATGCTGTCTATGTCTGAGTGCTGTCTTTGCCTCTCATCTGTGTCAGCTGGCAGCCAGCTGAATAATTCTTAGCATAGTCAGTGGCAGCACAGTCAGTCATGAACAATACACAGCGTCAGCTGTCAGCATGGAGCTGGGCACACAGTCACTGTCAAGTAGCAACCATTTTTAGCTTCAGCGNAGACCCCAACGCACACATCAGCAATGACAAACTCAGTATGAGTGTCATCCCACATGACAGCTCCAATGGATCTGCAGCACACAATCAGAGCATGTCACCTGTGGACAGACCACCTCAGCA
The DNA here is from genome assembly GCA_000818905.1 of Trebouxia gelatinosa. Classification (NCBI taxonomy): domain Eukaryota; kingdom Viridiplantae; phylum Chlorophyta; class Trebouxiophyceae; order Trebouxiales; family Trebouxiaceae; genus Trebouxia; species Trebouxia gelatinosa. The sequence goes on along the minus strand of KN805357.1, from coordinate 293,832 downwards.
CAGCAACCTGTATGTTAGTCAGATGTCCATCCCACACCCCCACAATATCTCGCTTTTTGACAAATCAACTGCCACTCATGTTGGCAACACTACTCATGCCTCAGATGAAGCCAGCCCTCTTACAAACAGCAGTGCCAGCCCAGCACAGACCAGCAGCAGTCCAGAACTTACGACCTCTGTTGCACAATGCTCTGTTGTGTTGGGTCAATCTCAGCAGTTGTGTTGGTCTGGACCCCACTGAATGTTGTAAGGGCCTAATTTGAGTCCCATTGCTGCTCACTGATATGCATTGCGGCATGCAGNCTGGCCAACTGTGCATGCCTATCAGCAGCAGCGCTGCCAGTATCTCAGCTCTTCTGCCACAACTTGAGCATCGTGAACACTCAAAGACACTACATAGCATACACGAGTGCAATTAGCTGAGCAGCCCTGCAACCTGTTGAAATGCTGCGGTATGCAGCATATTGTTTTGCCCAAACAAGCATTGTTGGCCAATGTTGCCTGTTGCACATTCCCGTCTCGGTTCATCTACTGGTGCCCCACGTCACAGCGCCAACGATTGAGTGTGCAGTTGTGCTTGCTGGCTGGTGCTTCAGCTCAAGTCAACCAGTGTCCTGCAGGTCTCCAAGAGTGCAAGCACAGTCTACTCTGTGAAGGCCACCTGCACACTTGCTGACGTCCTGCTGACCGACTTCCAGCAGGCTGCCTATAGAAACAAGGTATGCCATATTGCTGTACTGAAGATTGAAACACTGCGATGGAAACATCTAGGTCAGCTGTTTCCTGACGGCTAAGACAGGGCCATCACAGGCTGACTTGTACTGTTGTCAGTGCAATGCTGCATTGTGGTATGAGGCTCTACATCTTGCTTAGCAACTGCGCCAGTGGCTATTTTGCTCACAGCCCATTGCCCCATTGCTGCCCACATTCTAGCCAACTCTTGCGCATCCATCTGTTCATGTGGTTGGCACACTACTACATGCACAAAAATCATCTTGACCATCNCTCTGCAGCACACTCTTGTCACACCAATCCACCTTTGTACAGCTTGTGAAAATGAACAGTCACATGTGCTGTCCAGCCGGCACCTTGCTAGGTTCCTGCTAATGCAGGCTTGCACAACAAGAGATGGAGCAGCTTTTTACGCAGCCTTTATGTAGTCTGTCCTGATGTTACCTTCACAGCAACGCAGCTCACAGCCTTGACCTATAGTCTAGGTGGTCAGGACAGGCTGCAGTCCCTTACATTATGCATGCAAGGCCGTGCCAGATCTCAGACCCATGGCAGGAAGTGGTGCATGCGTCAACAGACCAGCTGCAAGCACTAGACAGCCAAGTATGCGCAAATGGTGCCAGAAATGCCTGGTTTCAGTTGCAAGTACTGCAAAAGTGAATGTTGTGTTGGCATGACTGGCCACACGGATCAGAGTGTAAGGCATGGCGTGTCCTCTCAAATGACAGACAGAAAGAGCAGACACAGGAAGAGCAAACACCCCACCTCAACAATGCCGCTCACAACTGCTTCCCAGCTCTGCTTGACAAAACCCAGGGATGTGATGTCGTACAGGACATACTGTAGGTATCCTCCAGGCCCAGAGTGTGTGTGTATGCCGCTGATTGCCACATTCCGCTCTGTGTACATCTCCCCAAATTCTGCCTATAGCATGTGTGCATGGCCATTTTTGCGGCAGGGGTACTCAGCAGTGTAGAGAAACAAGGAGCATGACATCAAGCCGTAAAAAACAACCAACGCCGTGCAGCCAAAGTTTGTCAAGCATTAGCATGTTGCNGGGCCATTTCTGGCTTGTGATGCTCTGTAAAATTCAGAGCAAGAAGCTGCATATTGAGCTGCTCATCTTCCTTGTAGCATAAGCAGATCAACATGCAGCATCTGCCCAGTGGCTGGCCCACTCACAGACAGCAACATGCCAGCCTGACAGTACTTTTGGAATTTTGGCCACTTTGCTGGCTTTCATAACATTGTGCAGGGGATAGGCGGTATTTTGATAGATGTTTCTCTCATGCTGACATGCAAACTCTGGGTGGAACTGTACAGAGCATGCAGACAGGGCCATGTGCCATACCTCTTGGCCTTCCAGGCTTCGCATGCTTCTGCTTCTGCCTGCCTGGCTCTGTCAGCATGGGCTTGGGCGGCTATGAGGNCATCATCCATAATGACCTCACATGATATGGAAATGCCACAGCACACATGCACAACAATTCCTTGGACGACTCCTTTTGTGTGTCGGTACACAAGTCTCTGGGTCGCACCACTTTTCATTCTTGGCTGCTGCACCTATCAGCTGTCAGCGGTTGTTCTCAGGCCATTGAGGAGGCCCTCACACCCCGCTTGAGTGTGACTGGTGAGATGAGTACCCTCAACAAGTTCAAGCAATTTTTCCATGGCAAGAGCTTGGAGAAGGGTACCAATGTACTGCTGCTGTGGAAAACGGAGGGTTCGCTGGAAGTACTTGTCAAGTCTGACCCTGTCTCACAAGATTATTCTCAGGTAATACTGCTGACACCCAATGCCTTACCTACTCATGTGCTGTGTTTGCACCCGTCAGGCACTAATGTTTGCCTGTCAAGCAGCTCGTTAATGTCAACAGTCTTGTACTGTTGTTGTTTTCCTCAGTAAAACATGCACACAGTCAACTCCTCCCTACTCTTCAAAGATTAGCCCTGAACAGGTTGCAAAGCAAACAGTAAAGCAACATTAGNTCAACCCTTGACCCACCATGCCATCTAACATGTAGCAATTACGATTTGATCACCCTTGTTTACAAGCGTTTCTTGGCCTAACAGCCCACAAGTATGCCACTCATGCACAGAATTGGACCGAATAGATAACCTCATGCGCGCCATGGCTTAGAAACGAGATTCCATATTGTTTCTTGTTTCCCCTGCAGTAATGATGACTACGTGCTCGCCTTGACTGACGGCGCCTTCAACAAGTTGTTGCAGATACAGCTGGTCCGCAAAGTGGAGGGAGAGCAGTTTTTTGGAGTAAGTTTGCAGTCTGCAAACTCCTGCTCAGTGATCTGAGTCAGCTTGTGCTGTACCTACTGCCATACTGTCTTCCGCTCTAGTAAGCTAGCTGCACATACAGTCATGAACATGGGGCTACCAACATATACACTTTGATGCATTGCTCAGCAGTGCTTGAATCAGTCCATCATCCATAATGACCTCACATGATATGACCATTCTGCAGCTGTACTGTAATCATTGCCACTGACAGTACTTGGTTCGCTCTGCAGCTGTCACACCAAAACGCAAAAGAGGCAGCCCTTCTAGCAAGCAGAAGGCAGACAGCAACTCCCAGGTGGCATGTTTGGCGCCTGACAGTGAGGCAGCTCAAAATGCTGGTCCATTACCTGATAGACAGGAGAAGTCAGCTGCAGTACTCAAAAAAGGGGGTCGACTAGCAGGCAGCAGCAGAAAGGCGAGGCACAATGCTGCAGCACTGTATCAGCCTGCTGATGTAGTTAAAGCGGGAGGCGCAGCAGTACCTGCTCTGGCAGNCATGAGCTGAGGCTGAGCTGTAGCTGTCATACGGCAGTCTTACAGGCTCGTGCATTAGCCCATGCAGGGTCATCGGGCACTTGTGCTTCCTTGCATGGCACCCTTGTTGTCAGCACAATAGAGCACATATTTTGTTCCAAACCTAGTTCTAATCTCTTTTAAGCCAGAGATCTGTCTGAACCCGACTCTAAGCGAAAGTTAAGGATCAGGTAGATGGCACTGGAGATGTACCCAAAGGGGTTGCGTTGGCATCTGACACAGCTGCTGTAAAAGATGGCAAACAAGGGACTCTCCAATTGGCAATGGGCCCTACATGGAGCTTACTACACGATACAAGTTTACAACACAGCCAGCTTCTGTTGCCACTTCAGCTTGGAGCAGCAGCATGAAAATCATTTCGCCATGAGCCAAGGTGACAACCCCACCTGCTGTGTACTCTTCAGCCAAGCTGCCTGCTGATTTGGACATCCTTTTCTCTAGCTGCAAAACCAGATAATCTGAATGGCCATGCATGACCTGATGCTCCTCAGATGCCCAGCAACAAGCCATGGTATGTACCTCATCAAGTATTGGAGACAACGCCTCCCCAGTGAAGACACTCATGCACTTGGCTGTGGTTCGTAATGCAGCATCTGTCACAAGGGCAAACACAGACGCATCTTTTGGAGACAAGTCAGCAAGGAGCTGCACTGAGACTGGCTCATGAGACATGTTGATGCGGTGCCATGCTGAAATGTGGAGGCAGCTATTGGGTTTGATGCGCTGCAGCGAGAGCTGCGGATCTGCAACAAGGCATTGCCCGGTATTGTGTTGTGGACCATAGAGCCAGCATTTTGAGCAGTTTGCCAGCACTGCAATATGGTGTAGACGATACCTGAGATGTCAAACACAGCCGAGTCTCCTAGCTGCAGCTGCACACTTAGTGCCCACAAGTTGTGGCAAGCATGAATGAATTCAGACGCTGCTCTGATCATATCTGTTGCTTCCCTTGCGCGCGGCGCAATGATTAAAAAGTCTGAAGGTGGCAACACATCACCATACACGTGGATGAGAGGACCTTGGACTCCAAGGTCAGTGTAGCAAAGCTTCTTTTGCCAGTTCACACAGCTGCTTTTGCTGCCAGTAGCTGGCAATTGGCCAGATACACCTGGCAGTGATGACAAGAAACACATTCGGTCTGAGCGTTTCTTCTGAAGCAGGCTTTGTGACATCTGTTGTCCGTTGCGTTGTTTTCTGACGATTGCGCANAGCAGCACCTTGTGCTGCTGCTGCATTACACCAGCCTCATCCCTCAGCCCAGCGACCGCTGCTGCATGTGCTTGCTCAGCATCCTCTTACCCTGGCCATGACAGCAGCCAGCCTCCTCAAGCTCAGCACTCACGGTGTCCCGAGCCGNTACCGTATGCTCAACTAGTACTGTGTCCGTGAAAGCTGGAGCATGTGGCAAGGCTACGCACCTGTCTTCGAAGGCCTCTTACTGAAGTCGAAATGGCACGTGACAACACGCTAATTTTTGATATCAGTGACGCGCACGCTGCGATTCAGCGCAGCGCACTGCGCTAGACAGGAAGAGCACGATCTCTGATGCGCCAACGTTGCAATCTTCACGCGCGTTCGTTTAGGTCGACACTGTTCGTGCGGCAGCAAACCATGTCACAGTCTTGCAAGCCTGTGCACACCAGTCAGCAAAACGTCATAAGTCAACACAGTCACTGAGCGAGCGTATGTGCGACTCGAAAGTACCTAAGTAGCCGGCGTGCTGCGCACTTGCGAGCTGTATTCATGCTGTTTATACTGTATGTGTTGTGCGGGTCTGCGCTTTTTGGCAGCGCGACCTACTATGTTGCACGTAAGACAGCCTTGGTCCAGCGTACGCTGGCAGCTGCGCTACGCAGAGGCTTCCGAAACCTGCTGCGTACAACCTCGGCAGAAGACCAGGAAATAGACTTGGTCTACACCGACAGAGGCATGGCTGATCTTGCACAACACTACATGTGTGAACGGCTTGGCGTGCGCACTCCAGCAACAAGCGCCAATTGCATGTCTGCAGGCTTGAGACTGAGGAATGCAGCTCTGTCTGCTGACTTTTTGGGCCAAGTAGACCATCTGTTCATTGACATATCACGCATATCTGTGGAATTGCTGGATGTTAGTTTCCCTACTTGGACAAGGCCCCTTGCAATTAGCCTCAAGGGTTTAGCCATTGAGCTTGTGCAGAGAAGCATCCCAAGAGTATGTTCTAGCTCTATGGCATGCATGCAAATGCTCATGATACGTTGCTGCAAGGTTCTGAACATTGGGCATTGAATGTTGCAGTATACAGATCCAAGCCTACTTCAGCAGTGGACCAAGCAGATGGACCAGCAGATCACTGTGGCAAAACTGGACGCTGTAGAGAAGCTGCTTTGGGGTCACGTCCCGAGAAAAGCTGGAAAAGCTGACAGAGGTGCGGACCTCAATATGCCAACACTACACACACCCACAGACCAGCTTCAGGTCACACTGAACGTGCCAATGTAGCTGTAGCAGCTTGAGGTTTGTGTTGTGTAGGTTTTGCTTCTCGCATGCGGGCCAGAATGGCTCATCGCGGTCTTGTCATTGCTGCACAGTACGTCAGCTTTGATGCTGGCAACATTCAGCTGTCCTACAAGCAGTCAGGCGTGCCAGGCCCCAGACCAGCCAAGGGCAGTCCCTTGGAGGGCACAGATGCAATCTGCCTGGAGATCCGCAAGCTTGCTTTGCAGCCTCAAGGCAAGCCTTTCTGTATATGGAATTGCATGCATGACTTCATTGACAGCCTATGTGGTAGCTGCAAGACTACAAGCCTCTGCACCCATGAGGTCTTGCTCAGTCTGCTGGCCTGGCTTGTCATGAGATCAATTGCATGCAGAATGTGCTGGCATAATCAGGACCCTGTCCTGGCAGAGCTCTTTCCTGACAAGCTTATGTTGTATGCAGAGGCACCTAGGCTTGCACCAGCGCATGCAGAGGGCATTGAAAGCAGACAGTTCGCTGATGCACCTGGTTGTGACACTGCTGCTCCTGATAGTTCTTGGCGCTCTTGGGCCATGCACATACCAAAGTGGATGTGGGGGAGGATTGTAGTGCGCATGCCGGTCAGCAGCAGACTTCAGCTGGCAGGGGTCAATGTCAGCCTGCAGGAGTATCAGAAGCCACACACACGCCACAGACAGGAAGCACAAGCTCCAAGCTCTGACCTGGGATTGCCAACAGCTAGCTCCTCNTGGTTCTGACCATGTTGCATGTGCCACTGCAGCGAGGCAAGCAGTTTGCAGAGACCTCTACCAGGGCCCGACAAAGCATAGCAGAACTGGGAGCAGGCTTTGTTCGGCATGATGCAGTCCTCATGGTGCATGGCTTCTCCCGCGTGGCCTTGGCGCTGCTGCAGCAGGTCGCCAGCAATGTGAGCTACTTTGCATGCTCGACTGCGGGCTTTCATCAGCGCACAAGTGTTGTTTGTTCCAAACCCTTGACTTATGTCTTCATGGACTAAACTCATGCTTGACTGTGGGCTATCGTGAGCGTCACGAGTGTCGTTTGTTCCAAAACCTCAAGATGTGTCACGAAGTTGGGTTTGAGTCAAGCTGGATGGGTTTTGCATGTTGGCACACTTCAATGCCCACATTCCAAGTGCATACTGTGCCATGCTACGCTCTTGGCCTGATGTGCACTGATGCTGTGTGCACTGCCATGCATAGTGACATGGCCTGGTGTGCTATATGTGAGATTAGCATGCTGCATTCAATGTGAGGGTCAATCCCAAACTTTTGCAACCCATCCCTTGCATACTGATCTTGTACTACTTGGCAGGGCGTTCAATTCAGTGTTGTGGTCACAGAGGGCAGGCCGGATGGCACAGGCCTTACAATGGCCAATGCTCTCAGCAAGATGAAGGTTCCCTGCACCATTGTGCTGGACTCAGCCGTTGCGTTTGCCCTGGAAGCACTCAAGTAGGTTCTTTCCACACCAGTGCCAGGCTTCATGTTCAAGCTGCTCAAACTCAGCTGTTGCCTCCGCCCTGAAAGCACTGTAGCGCAAAACAGCTGGCAGCAAACAGGACAATGTGTTCTTTGCGCAACAGCTTGCTTGAATTATTGCTCAGCAGTCTGCATGTCAGTTAAGGCACATCTGTGCAGCATGCCATTCAATGCGAAAGTGTCGCAAGAACTGCTAGCAAGAACTGACTTGGTGCGTAATTTTACAATTCATAGGAAGCATCGTTAATGCAAGATCAGGATGCCTGTCTGTGTAGGGTGAACTTGGTGCTGGTAGGCGCGGAAGGTGTGGTTGAGAACGGCGGCATCATCAATAAGCTTGGCTCCTATCAGATGGCCATTGCCGCCAAGGCNCACAGCCAACACTGACCTGGCCTGCCCCACTAGCGGGAAAATGAAGCTGCACAAACGGCTGTGCACAGCAGGCCACGCGACACCTTGGCGCACAAGCTCACCAGACGCTTGCCCCACCTGCAGCACCAGCCCCTCTATGTCAGCTGATGTTGTGACAGCCACATGAGACATTGCAAAGGCAAACACTATTGCAAGTGTGATTGACCGAGCAGTGTAGCTTTTCCTCGTCACAGTTTTCAACTCATGGCATTGCTGCAATAGCATGTTTTGCATGCATGCGTAAGTGCTGACACAGCCAAGGCAACAGGAGATATGCTGACTGCAGATGTGGACGCAGCATAAGTCTGAACCTAGTGAGGTGCTACACTTCACTCTAGCTAGCCAGAAGTGATCATGCAGGGATGCATAAGTATGTTTGGGAAAGGTTAAATGTGACATGGCAAAGGGCAAGGTCAAATGTGACATGGGGTACTAGGGATCACATGAGGCACAAGCTGCATACCTGAGTCTAGGTGCATCCTGACCAAATGAAGTCAGACCAGCCTCCTCACCCTCGCTGAGGCTTGCAGGCTGCACATTCTTGGCTGCTAACTTTGGCAGAGTCACCTTTCCTTGCCTCCTACTTGGTACAGGAATACAACCTGTCTGTTTGCTTATGGCAGTACTGGTGCTGACCTGCTCAACCTGGCGCCTTTGTGACCTGGGCACTGAGTGGTGCTGTGCGTCTGAGACTGCTGCCTGCTGTGGCAAAGCACTGCTCAGGGCAGATGATGCACTGCGCCTTTGTGNAAGCCTGTCACCCAAGCCTGCAGCAACAGTGTCCCAGCCCCAGTCCTCCACCAGTGAGCAGGACCAGCCAAAGAAGCAGTCTGACTGGCGCTCTGACAGCAATGAGACATCCAAGCTTGCCAGCAGCCTCTCTGGTGCTTCCACACCTGCGCAGTCACCAGCAAGTGAGCAGAAACCACGCTTTCCAATCAGTCAGAAAGAGCAGCCAAAGCTGCAATCTGATTGGCGGTCTGACAAGAACCAGACATCAAAGCTAGCTAGTAGCCTTGCCTCTCCTGCTGAANGCCTTACACAGCCAGGCAGGGGCTGCAACTGCAGCAGGAAGTGCAGCCCCACAAGGCGCACAGGAGCCAGCACTGGAGAATGCATCAGCACTCAGTCAGCCACAGGCAGCTGGGCAGGCGCAAGCATCTNTCCCTGTCAGCGTGCTGGACAGGCTCAAGGCTGGCTACAGAGCACCCGCTGCTGATGAGTCACAGCCCCCACAGGACTTCCACTCCCTGGCAGGCTTGCAGGCTGCTAAGGCCAGAAGTAAGCAGCAGGACGGTGCATGTGGATCGCATGAGGCTGCAGCCCAGGCCACTGATGNGTTCTGGGTCAACAGCGTCTATGCGCCGCCATGACTCGAGTGAGCATGACAAGTCTGTGCACATGAGTGTCGGGAATGAGGCTGTAACCGATGGCTATGCTGCAATGCACATAGATGCTGAGGACACTCCCCAGCATGAAGATGTTGCAGGTGCCCCTGCACATGTGTCCCATGCAGCCAGTCATGTGCCAGGTGNGGACGTCCATGCTGTGTACAGCCTCATGCTCCACCCGCTCGTTAACACACTTGTGTGATGCCCATGCTGCCTGCCTATATCAGCATATCAGATAGGCAGTATGACTCAGCGTTACACATGTGTTGCTGCATGCAACAGCCAAGGCGCGCTAGATTTGCCGTTCAACATGTACACAATGCTGGCAGCATGTTTTGCTGTACTTGGAGTGCATCATGTTCGCATGAGAGATGTNGCTGCTGCATTACCTGCCTGACTTGCTCACTGCGCTCTGACATCTCAGGGTGAGAAAGCTTCTGTCAACACAGCTGACAGACTAGCACCATGGCAGCGCAGAAGGGTGCAGGAAGCTGCAGCTGTTGGCAGACGCAAAGTCAAGGTACTGTACAAGACTTTGCAAGCTTGAGCAGGCCTGCCCTGACTTGGTTTGCTTTTACCACAACATCAGAGGAACTCAAAACAGACTGCTGGCAGGTCAATGACCTATCGCATGAGCTGCAAATTCCCAGAGGAGAACTACTGAAGCTGTTGAAGTCAGAACCTGGCAGCACAGTCAGGTCTGGCCGCAAGCCTGAGAACACGACCTGAACATTTAGCATCACATTCAGCAGCAGGCTAGTACTTTCCATTGCATCACACAGCATCACTGCTTGCTTACACAACAGCTTTTACCTGCAGGAAGAATGCAGACAAGCTCCCTGCTGTGGACGCCACTACCAGCAGTGCATCTGCATTATCCCCAGCTGCAATGCAGCCTTCAGCTGGCAGCAGTGCATCAGCTTTGCAAGCAGCACAGCCTCAATCAACTGTAGAACAGAATATGGTTGGCCAAGCTGAGGCATCAGGTCACCCCCCAGTGCAGGCCGCCAGTGACAGGCAGGGCACTGCAGCAGAGCCTCGCTTTGAGGATATGGAACACCAAGCAGCAATCAGACAAGCCAACAGACAACAGATGATGCCCAAGTCAAAAAAGAAACAGGCCCCGACAATGCCATTTGCACGNTTTTCATTGCCATGGCACACTGTGCAACTGGCTTCGGAGCGGCCAATCCATACTCCTGCATTGCACTTGGCAAAGCTTCACACAGGGCGTGCTAGGCGCAGCTTGCNAGCCAAACAGCGCATATGCACAGAAAGTCGTCAGTAAACAAGCCCCAAAGGTAATGTTTGTGCTGGTCACGGGTACCAAGCTGCAACATTGCCCACTTTGCTGTCAGCATACACAGTCGTTGCAACAATGCAAGTCTACCGCTGTGTCAAGTTGCCACATCGCAATTCTAGCTTTGTGTGAGACTGCAAAGCTGCTTGTGCTTAGCTTCTGCAGTATTCTTATTCCTTGGTGTGCCACATCAGGTGTCAGATCATCAGGACGTGCAANAAGCACAACATGCAGGCTGCCCATGCAGCGACCTGCCGTGCGCAGCTCGGCGTGCTGTAGCCACTTCAGCTGACTNGCCTGACGCTTGAAGGTGCATCAGCACTGGTCAGTGTCCTTCCATGTCATCACCGATCATTGCTCACAGAGGCGTCTGCAGCATGTGCCTTGAGTGGCTTTGCTCATGGCACCGTGCTGTCAGCGCTGTCCCTCACAGCATGCTACAACCTGATCACTGCTTTGTCACAGACAAAACTCTGTCTGGCTGGCGGGATGAAGGGTCCCTGCAAAGCTGTTGTCTACATGCCCAAACTCATACGAGGGCACCCTCACCTGCAGCTTATGGTTGGCCNCTGCATGCAGTGTTGCAGGGGTAGCCCTGGCGCTGCTGCCCATGACGTTGCCATTGGTGGTCATTGCAGCGTNAGGCACATTTTGCAATGCAGCAAATGGCATCACGCCTTGGCTATTGCAGCAACAAAGCAAGGCACAGCATTTATGGACTGCAATCCATCACTCTCACTTATCTGTGTATCTTTTGAGTAGAGTAGCTTGCATTCAAACCACATGCATGGCATGCTGTTCAGTTTTTTCAGACTAAGCTGACCTGCTGGGTTCACTGGATTGCACAACTTGGCCATGAGCTTTGGGCAATGAGGTGCTTCCAGCCAGATTTTTATGATGGTCATGCCCACTATGGCTGCTTGCTTGGGCTACCAGCTTTGACCCTTGCCCACTTGCCTTTCCCCATCTCAGCTTCCTCAAGGAACTCAATCCCCCTTTTGGGCTTGAGNCCTACTGGACTGCAGGTTCTGCACAACAATGGTTCAGAGCGTGTGTGTCAAGACTGGCATCTCTCTGGAGGCCTGCACCATATGCCTACCTGGATGATGCCACAGCGCACAGCAGCTCACAACCACTGCAACCTCAGCCATCCCCTTCTCAGCTTCAAGACACTTCAGCTGCTGCCTTGGTGCACCAGCCAGTCAGGCATCAGCGTCACGACTCACAGCATCCAGCATTTGCATCATCAAGTCAATTGCATCGATCAGGGCTCAGACATCGCCGGTCTCTTCAGCACCTTGAACCTTGGCCATCAGAAGATGCAGACATTGCTGAAGGCAGTGCACAGCAGCGTGCACAGCCTGCTGAGGCAACGATTGCCAGTCCTCTGCAACATAGAGCCGTAGAGCNATAGAGAACGTCAGTGTGGCAAACTGTGTGCAATGGTGACTGAGGAGCCTGCCCAGCCTGCAAAAAAGCTGTTGCAAGTCAACATAACTTGTAGACATTTGCATGTGAAATTTGGTGTGGATGACCTGGCTACAGAGCAGCTGGGATTGCAATGTTGAGCGCTTGTAGAAATTTGCATGTAAGATGTGATATTGGATGACTTGGTTATGCCAGTAGCTCACACATTGATTGCCTGGGGTGCGTTGCAAACCAGGGTGCCACTTTGNATGCTGAACATATTGCCAGCAGCTTGTGCAAAAAAACACAGAGAAGATCAAGACCTGTAGAAACTTGCTTCATATATTATNAGTGGCGATGCAGCATCAGCAGCAGCACTAGCCCCAGCACCAGCAGTTGCAGGGACAAAGGCAGCAGCATAACCATCAGTGTNTTGTGACGGGGCCTGAAGTTGCAGTGGTGAGATACATGGTCAGATGCCAGAGACTGTACATTTGGTTTGCTGCTGCATCATGCATTGATAAGTCTACAGCTGTATTGTGTTTGCAACAGGACAAGGTGTGGGAGTCGAGGCACAGCTGCAAGCTGTAGGTTGCGCATATGGGCATGAGAACATGTCAAACATGTGAATTGTTCATTGTCTGTGCATACCTGATATGTCCCCGGCATCGTTTTTGCCTAGCCAGCTATGGCAGGGGAAAACGGTCAATTGGCCACTGGGAGCCGTCACCTCAATCTTGTCAAGGTACCATCCGCTGCCAGTGTCTGTGACGCTGGGTTCGAGCTGTTCGACATGTACTCGTTTGAGGGCACCAAGCTCGCTTTCCACGTTACACTCGTAGTACTTGATCGAACCACGTTCAAAACCCTGTTCATCCTGATCGTCACCGATGTCAATGTCCTGGCTTTGACCTGACTNCAAGCTTCCCTGATGTGGTTCAACATCATGGGCTTCTGGGCTGTGGGATTCACGACAGGCTGGGCCCNCAGCGTATAGCAGCATGCAAGTTGTCAACGTGCCACATGTGGAAGCCTTTCAAAGCACAATGAAGCCAGCACATCAAATCACGGCGCACAGTGCAGCTACAGGGCCTCTGCCACAAGCGACCACCTGCTTGGTGTTCTGTGCACCTGACATGTTCCTGTGCCAGCATCAGAAATACCCAATACTCACACATTGCACAGCAACAGCAAACTCAGATCACATGTATACAGCAGTCATGCCTGACAACATCTAACACCACCTTCAGANTTTGTGGCAGTGTCAGTCATTGTGTATATACAGGTATATATGGTCTGGTGTTATGCCCGACTGACTTCAGCAGCATGTAGTGTCAAGGTTGTCAATCAGAGCCATGTACAGGCAGCAGTGTGCCAGTAGCGCTTCTGTGTTTAGGCACGCAGGCCTGCTGATGGCAGTCTTGTTGAATGTGCATGTCGTGCTGCAACTGTGAGGCAGGCTGAGCTTGTTGGGCATGGTTGTACAGTAGCTATCTCGAAAGTCTTGACTGGGCAGCTTCTGCCCTAAGCCAGCAATGTTCCCGCGGGAAGTACAACTCAAGTGGCAGCACGGATTTCGTCAGTCAAGTACGTCCCCTAGTTGATCTCGTTGCCCAAAATCAGTCAGTCCCCAAGCATACGGGATGACGATGATAATGCATCGTACCGATCTTGTCTGCAGCGGTTGGGGTCAGTCTGTGCAGGCTGTGTTGTGCACGGAGAGGTGGTCGACTACAGGTCTCTGCACGCTGGTGATCAGGTATTGAATGATACATTGCCGCTTGCCAAACAGCGTTTCACAGCCAGCCTTCTGCTGTTCCCATCAGTGACGCAGTATCTTAGATCACGCAGTATCTCAACGCAGGGTGCGCGCTTGGCAGGCGGTTAAAGATACGGACCAGAGACACTGCTGCTTCGCGACCTGCGTTCATAATCAGGCTTGCGAGAGTGCATCAGGCGCTTGTCTGACGGAGAGNCTTCATCAGATCAAGAATGAATGGCACAACGCCATGTACCCCATGGTTCCAGGGTAGGTGCACTTCGGAGCTTTGGCTCCTGCCAAACTCAGTGTCGTGCCTTCTGCACAATGTCACTACCTTCTTGCGGTTGTTCCTGTAACAAGCAGTACGCGCTGGTTCAGTCATTTCAACGGCCACGACATGCCTGCATCACATGAGCCTGAACTATTGCAATGTACATGCTCCACATCTGTCGTCGCTGGAGTCTGACTCATGTTGCTGTATTTGCAGGCATGAGATTGTGGGTTACGTCACTCAGGTTGGCCCAGCAGTCAAGGACTTCAAGGTTGGTGACCGTGTTGGAGTAGGCTGCATGGTGGACAGCTGTCAGCAGAAGGACTGTGATGCTTGTGGCACCAAGCATGAGGAGCAGTTCTGTGCCAAGTCAGTGCAGACCTACAACGTGAAGGACCACGATGGCAATGTTACATACGGTGGCTACTCCACCCACCTTGTGGTGTCCAAGAAGTAAGCATCTTCTGGACAATTGCTGCACCAGCATGGGTAAACTTATGCCACCTTTACATTGCTGTGTAGAAGTTTCACACACCAATGTNATCATTGACACTGACGAAAGCCTTGCCTGTCAACCATCCTGGGCCTGGCATTTTGTGTTCGTGAAGCGTGGGAACTTGGAACACGAGTGCAGAGCCTAGGACTGGTTTGCACGCGTAAGTTGCGTTCGCTTTCCAAAAGTTGGTCCAACAGCTTCAACGTACTTTGCTTGCATATCCTGATTTGTTTTGCGCCAATCAACTCAGCTAGATTTCGCTCACTCAATAGTGAGTCACTGCTTCAGATTCCATTCGAAAGTCAACATGCTGCGTCTTGATGGAATAGCAATACAACCTGCATAGTTAAGCCTTGGCACTGCCACTCGTCATCAAGTTCCATGATGACCCGCGTCTGGTAGTCCAATGTACCGACATGGTCACCAATGTGCACACGTGCCAATCAGCTTGTAGTTTCATGCGCATGCAAATTAAATGATAGCTAGTTTGCTCCACATACTCTTCCACACATCGAGTGCACGCCGGGAATCTGGCGGCACAAGGTAGCCAAGCTGACCTTCTGTGCCGTTCTGCGCTCGTGTTGGTGCCACTCTTTGCTTGCAAGTTGCAGGTGGTTGCAGCAACATTGTGTAGCTACGGCTGGGCATGCAGCGTACATGTATATGCATGCGAGTGTGCGAGGCTGTCAGGCATGTTTCTGCTGCTGCAGTGGCTGTGCCAAGCTGAACTGTACCACACATACTGCCAGCTCACGACGCTGGTGCACATAGAAGTGGNTTGCCAACAAGCTGTGCTGCTTTTGCATAGGGCTGTAGCCACCTACCTTAGCGGCAGCCTTGGAGAAAGTTGTTGTTGACTCAACCTGTCAGGCACAGCAGGTTCATCAGTTGGCAGGCCTGAGAATCATGCTTCGAGCAAAAGTAGAAGTACGGACCTTGTCGGCCGCAGCTCGCACGCGCCCCAGTGTGCGGCATCTCGAGGACTTCACCTGGTGTGTGGGAAGCTGGGTGCCAAGGCTTGCCTGCTTGGCGTGCCTCAAAATTCGCGCGTGATGCGTGATGCACGTNACCAGTATGCACCAGCAGTATGCCATGCAAGCGTTTTCCCTACCTTAGGAAGCATGGCAGCAACCAGTGTGCACCAGCAGTGTGCCATGCAAGCAATTTACTTACCTTAGTAAGCTTGGCAGCGACCAGTATGCACCAGCAGTGTGCCATGCAAGCGTTGTACCTACCTTAGTAAGCGTGGCAGCAACCAGTATGCACTGGGCAGGCTCTGCTTTGCTGCGTAAGGGGCCCAACACACTTTCCACTTCTGGCCCAAAGCCTCGGTCAAACATAGTGTCAGCTTCGTCCAGGACTACATACTGGATGTCTCCATAGAACACATTGCCNCAACGGCTTCATGTTTACGTAGCTCTGACTGCTGTGACCACTGACCATGGGTGCTGTTGCAAAGATCATTGCATCCCAAAGGATGTCTGCATGTCGTGGTGTACATGCTCAGCAGCCGCGCACCTAGCAAGTCTGGTATGCAAAGGTGTGTGCAGACATCCTGGACAGAGCTGATGCCCACTCTCGAATTGCGCCACTTCTACATGTACTGCAGCAAATAGGAGCAACATGCACACTTTGGTTAAACTGGTGGCTACAGGACTCACTGGGCGGGAATGCCAAGACCATGATCATCGCCAACATCAGCCCCTGCCACATGTGTGCCCAGGAGACCTTGAGCACCCTGCAGTTTGCCAGCAGGGCCAAGCACATCCGCAACAAGGCTGTCATCAACCTGGACACCAGCGGAGATGTGGCTCTGCTTCAGAAAGAGATTATCAGACTGCGCAGGTGAAAAGACAGCCAAAACATGATTTTGTTGCGTCCAGTGTTGCTCAAGCTACAGTTCCTACAGTTACAAATGCAGCATCCGGTATCAGGTAAGGCAACAGTCAAGTATGGGTTGCAGGGAGCTGAACATAGCACGGGAGGGCAGCACAGAGCCCCTGGTGAGGGAGATCTCAGACCTGCAGGAGAAGCTGAAGCAGCTGGAGCAGGCCAAGGTGGACTGGGAAGACTGCATTGCCCTCACCCGCTCCGAGGTCAGCTTGATCTTTGTGACTTTGTCTTTGTTGCTTTGAGTTGTCTGCGTGGGTCTGATCTACGCTGGCATGATCTGCACACAGCACAGCAGACCCTCACGGTGAGCCCAACAGCCTGANACGTAACTTCCATCACAGGCTGTGGACTGGTAAGCTTTACCTGCCGTAAATGATGGTGCTGGTCATAAGAACACAAGTGATTGCGGGCCAAGCATGTTTGACTTTGCTGGCTGCTTTGCGTGACGAACTTATACCAGCCTGCAACAACTGCTAAACACAGCAGGCCAGTGTTGGACGAGGTCACAGCAGTGAGCGTACCTGACATTTTCTGTATGGCCTTTGAATGTTGCAGCAACAGCCCGAGAGCGAGTGTCTGAGATGCGTATGGTCCCGTCTGTGCTGCCAGCGGCAAGTAGATTGCCATCGGCACTCAGAGAAAGAGCATATACGCTGCCACTGTGCCCGTCACAAGGCTTGCCAGCATACTGCTGCACTCACAAAGAATGGTGAGCGTTGCAGGCACACTTTGTGTCTGCCAAGCTAGCAGAAACACTTCTTGATTGCTTGACATCAAGCTTTGTTCAATGTTGCGTTGCGGACTCGATAATGTCAGGTAGCTCCTGTGTAATGCTATGCTAACGACAGGGCAGCATGGTCGAGCCTTGCAAGCCAGGAGCTTTGCATACAGCCCCATCGTGGACNCAGCATGTTGCCACTGCTGCTGGCTTTGGCCTTGTGCGCTGCAGGAGGCTTGCTGCATACCTCAATGCCTGCCAGCAGTGCAACTGGCATGTGAGCAGTGGGTCAAGAGGCAGACATGTCTAACAGGGCAGTGCTGAATGTAGATGCAGACAGCCATGTAGTGCAACCAAGGTCGCGTGCTGTTCTGTATAGCCACGCGTGGTCCTTGCGAGTATTGCAAGCAACAAGCTTACTGATTGCATGTGCTCATGCTTGCTCAACATGCGTGGCAAGGGCACAACGCTGCATTGATGTGTTGTGTACGCCAGGTGCACAATTGGCCTAAAATCTGCATTCACGAGGCGGTTATCCACATATGAGTGCTGCAAAGCAGGCAAGTTCTTATTGGGGCACACCATCATTGGACATGTCTTTTGACTGGTTGGAACCAACCATCATCGCTCCACAAGTATTCATTGTTATAGCTGGCTTTGCCTGGTCAGACCCTGCTTGCATCGGTGGCCTGCATCTCAGCACAACACTGTTGCAGCTCTTTCCATGCTTTGAGAACAACAAGCAATGACTGCCTGCAGTCAGGCGTGAAAGCAGAACAAGCCCAGTGATGCACCTGCAAGGCTTGGAGGTGGCTGTGTCACCCANGTGCAAGCGCCTGTTAGAGTGGCTGTCAGACAAGCATGTGTGCTGCTCAGATGCAAGCCAGCATGGAGGCTCNCAGTGACTCATCGTGCTTGTATTGAACCTTGCCTTTACATTCAGACCGTACGCGTCAGGAGCTCCATGAGGGGCCACTGTATGTGTTTGCTTTTGCACGCTGTTGCAATGTGAAGACCGCCAAACTCACAGCATCACACGAGATTGTCACACCGGACATACTACTGCGTGTCCAGAACCGCAACGGTGTATCGCGGTCCGCCCAGACGCGTGCGATGATCCTCTGCCTTGATTAGCCTGCACGCCCTCACCTCAGCTCATGAGGCCCATCACGGCCGTTCCAAAGATTGATTGCGACGAGGCGTCCTGACGAATGACGGCCCTGAATTCGGGGTTGACGAAACTTGAAAGTGCTTGCACAGCTAGGGCTTCAAGGTATACACACTTTCGAGCCCAGTAGCCACAGCAGAAGAAGCACACGTCACCACTGTGTTGGTGCAGTGTGCTGAGGGCTAGGCTTCAGCGGCTGTACAGCTTGCATCGCTGCTCTCGTCTTTGTACAAGACCGCTTGCATATCCCGGGTTCAGGCCCTCACTGCAGTCCCTCAGCAGCTCGCTATTGTCACAGCAACGAAGGCCTCAGCTTGGGAATCTTGCCAGGGTACTGCTGCTGCACCGATCAAGCAGCACACCCATGCATGCAGATGATCTACATGCCCAGCACTGTCCAATGCTACCTACGACATTGGAACTGGCACAACAATGTGTTGACTGCAGGCTGCCACAGTCTGTGCTGCATCTGCAACCTTAGGATCAGAGGCTCCAGCATCCAATCTGAGCAGTCTCCCCGTCAATGTGCATTTTGACAATGAATCAGACCCAGAGTGCACAGTTGTCACTGTCACAGGGCCTGACCAGGCCAACTTACTGGTCCGGCTGACTGGCGCCTTCAAAAGCCTGCAGCTGCTAGTGGTGAGCGCACAGGTTGACACAGCAGGAGGCCGCATCACAGATGTGTTCAAAGTGACAGATGAGAAAGGGAACAAGGTAATTTTGAAGCCATATTAGTAAGCACAGTGCACCACAAACATGCGGAGAATCATGTGAACCCGGCTTGGNCGCTTGTTTGCCGGCTGAGCCCTTGCCTTGGTCTCCTCTGTGGTGAACACAGAGTATGAGTGCAGGGCGGAATGAGTGCAGGCAAGAAAGGCTAAATATGTTAGGATGGCCAGTGCTGCACCTTTAGTCTGAGATTGCAAGGCTGAGCTGCGTGCTCGGTAGGATTCATCATCCGTATCCATCGGCACGGATGTGTCGGTCTTCTGAGTCTGCTGTTGCACGACAGGAGCTAGAGAGGCACGAGTCGCCCTCGCTGTTAGCCTGGAACTCCCATTGAGACGTCTGTGCTCCAGTCTCGCGATTTCCTCATCAGCTGACATCCTTGCAAAGCAGTCAAGCAACAAAGAGCGCACTTAAGCTTGCACACACAGAGGTACTCTTGGTCCAAGAAAGCTAAATTTGAAAGTTCTCATAAACGCGCTCTGCGTATGTCCAGTACTGCAGACTCCAGTTGCCACTCTGACGCAATACTGAGGCCATTGGCACATAAGCGGCTGTGGTTCTGAATCTAGGTATCGGGCGTCGGTACACACATGGCGAAGGGCACAAAACGTAAAAAACCAGGTGTCGGTATTGACTTCCGGAGAGTCAAGAGCAAAGTTGGCAAGAAATTGCCGAAGGCGCAAAACGATACGGATGTCACTTTCAAGTCTAAGGCAATCAATCTGCCAGGACAGAGCCTCACGGAGGACAAGTCAGGGCAAGCCGTCAGTCACCGAAACCTAACCTTACAGGTATGCAAAGGCACGTTGACAAGCCCTTGCAAGCAAGTGAGTCAGGCTTTGAGCAAGCATTGTCTGTCATACAGGAGCTGCTGAGTCAGCTGGCTCATTACAGTGAGCGGGTTCGCAAAGATGCTATCACTGGTTTGCAGCAGCTTTTGCTCTCAAGCCCAGATGAACTTGCAAGACAGGCATGTTACAATACATGATGACAGCAGAGTGTGCTTGTTGCACATCATCCATGCTAGTTGTCGCAAAGATTGCACTCTACCTGTAAGTGCATCATGTGTCACAGCAGCTGTTATGGCTATGGGGACTCCCTCAACTTGCGTCGCCCACATGTCGACAAACACACATTCACACATTGAACTAGCAATGATGCACCAGCTCATGCATGTGTGAATGATATGCCACATGCGACAACTGACCGGCACTTTGGCCAGAAATAAGCCGTATGTGCGGCAAGCTAACCACATTATGGCATGCAGACCAGTTCAGTACTCAGCAAGCTAGCGGAATGCATCAGCGATACAGACAAAGCAGTTAGGCTGGCGCTTCTGGAGCTACTAACTGCAGCAGTGCTGCCAAAGTTGAAGGGCCCTCCCTTGGGGCCCTTCCTACCCTTGGTGATGGCTCATCTCTCAAGGGCCCTTACTTCCCTGACAGAGGCTGTCAGGTATGCCTGCTTGCCTCGAGCTTCTCCTAACAAACACCGTCTTGTTTGCTGTCGGGCCAAAGTTCTCTAGCGTCATTGCAGACCACAAGCAGATTGCATTGGTGAATTTCACTGCATGTAGCTGCCTTGCAAAAGTGGTTGCATTACAGCTTGAAACAGCTGATTGTGCTGGCAGATGCATGCTGTCAGATGAGCGCGTTACAGATTCCCCGTTGCAGCTCTACAACCAATCGTCAGCTTGCATTGTCCCAAAGCATCACACAGCCAGTTTCTTCACTGCGCCACACAAAGCATTCACACCCGTCTCACACACTTACAGCAATAACACTGTTGCATTGGGCTAGCCGGCGTGACATGGCACTGCCTGCAGGACTGATGCACTGGACTTTCTGGAAGTCTTCCTGGATGCAGCACCTGCAGAGGCCAAGCAGACGTACCTTGCTATGGCTCTGCAGCATTTTGCCGAGCTGCTATCTCCTACGCGTCGCTCAAACACTGTGTCTGCCAAATCAGCGACAAGCATGCTGAAGGTGTGCATCACCACACGTCCTACATCAGGCTCCTTACTCTGGACTGCTTCATTGCCCATACAAGGATTGTGTTGTTCANTTTGGATTGCAAGCAACAGGCTTTGCACAATACCAGAACCCTGAGCAGCACTTTTCTAGCATGTGCATTCTTGGCATTGCGTCTGCGTCTTGTTCACAGGTTGCTGCAAGCACATGTGTAGTGCTTGTGTGACACACACACAGCGTGTGGATGCTTGCGTTGATCCTTGCAGTTTCTGGAAGAGTTTGCGAGGCTTGTGAGGGAGGCACAGCATGACTGGAAAGGCTGGGATGCTCACAGGCAAGAGCAGTAGCCCTGCATAGTTACATAGAGACTGACACGCTGTCGGCATATTGTCAGCAAGACGCGGAGGACTGAGCTTTGTTATGTCGCACTACTCTGCAGCTTACACACTGATGATGCAGGGCATGTACAGGCAATTGCACAAGCAAGGCTCGCTTATAGCTGTGGACTTTACCTTGGCATTCTCTATGGATGTATATCATGCAAGCTAGTGTGCACTGTATTTACAAGCTGAAGTTGTCGAAGTTGCAGTGCAACACCGACTGACCTGCCCTTTAGATGGCTGCTTGCACACAGTGCGATGTATCTGACGCAGGATGCCTTTCATGTTCATAGAGCTGAAAGGTGCTGCATACAACACAGAAACCATCAACTGGCTCTGGGCTGAGGCGCTGGAGGTTGGCATGGTTGATCATCTCGCTCTCTATGTCCTTGATGATCAGCAGCCGGTGGCTTTGGCACAGCAGACGCATTGGCAGGGCCAGCTAATTCGAGGCTTTAGGGTAAACATTGCAAATGCATTCTGTTGACATCATACGTGAGATCTGGCAGGCAGTGTGCTGGCTGCATGTCACAAGGCTTGTGCACTCTTGGCTACATCAATTTTACCAGAGCAGATGTGACACGTTCTGTACCAGGTTGGAAACGTCACACAGTCGTGCACATGTGAGCACAGTAGGGCAGTGCTTTAGCAGCCTGCTGTGCACTGCGCTGCTACAGTCAACATCTCACCCTTTTCTATCTGAGTCCTGCTCTGTTGTTTTCAAGACCCTGTTCCTATCCTGGTTACTTTCTCTGCGTTTGTCTGTCAAAACCCCTTGGCCATGCTTGGTTTGTTGTAGCACGATCGTGGTCATATGCTGTCAGACAAACAAAGTGTGACTACTCTGCAGCACTAAGTCATGCAAGGGCTTTGTGGTAAATGCATACACAATGCTGACGTTGTTGTGATGTTCATTCAGGATCTGCCCAAAGGCCAAGATGAATATAGCTTGCAAGGCCAAGGTTTACAAGTTTCAGCTATGATAAGTCCATCTATTCACCTGTCCAGCACTTTCTTCACAGAACTGCAACGAACTAGCAAGCCGGTGTTTGCTTGGGTGGTTGACAGCCCAAAGCTATTGCGGACAGCGCTGAGCAAGAAAGCTCATGGCATCATCAGCAATGACCCGTTATTCATGAAGCTAGTCCTGAAAAGTTGGTGGAAGAAGTGCAGAAGCCTGTGACATTGACAGTCAACAGCGGCTTGACCTTGGATTACCTCCTTGTGATGCTTGTAGAACTGCATTGTAGCATGGCCCAGAACTCATATGACCTCGTTTTTATTCAGTGCAACAAATGAGCCATTGTATCGAGATCAAGTGAAGTCGTGATACCCACATCAGTCATCAAAGGCATGTGACAGCTTTGTCTCTGGCAGCGCAATAAGCAGCAACACTTAGCAATACCTGATGCCTGCGCCATTTCGACCAAAGGGCACAAGGTGAATGTGAACCACGGCTCACCATTGTTGACGAGGTTGTCTTTCATGTTGCACTCTGCTGTCTGCTGCAACGGTATCTGGGGTGCAACCGTCCGCAGCATAGCAACAGAGCCCAGTGATGCACTGTAAGCCTGGGCACGTGCACCTCCCATCATTTACAACCCGAAACTGGAGACTACAGACGAGATNTAGGGCCGCAATCAGTGCTGTGGAGAACAAAACCACAATGGGTGTTGTTCTTCCAGATACAGCAGAGCAGCAGCGGGTGGTATGAGATGCAGGACATTGTCAGCATTGAAGCAGACTGGCTGCCAGAGCTTGCACCCCATATGTACCATAAGCAGCGATGAAAATGCGTATTGTGCCCTTGTTTTAGTCAGGGGTTTGTGCTGTTGTGCGCTGCAAAATTGCTAAACATGATTCAGGCGTATGCACCAAGCCAAGCAGGTGTATTGTGCATGTGCATAACGCATAAGAGACAAGTCTGACAGTGCGCAGTTTCTGTTGGTGCAAACATCAGGCGCTGAGGCAATGTCGCCGCGTAAGCTCAGAGTAAATGCCGTCCTGCATTCAAAGTGTTAGCACTGTTCTAGCGGGTCTAGCGACATCAAGAAATAATGCCTTGCCCATGCAATGGGATGAGGAAGAAGAGTACATACAATCTGTACAGTCGAAACAGGAGCGTTGTTACGCTCGCACTGTCAGCGAAGCACGGGCTTGCTGCGAGTGCGTGCGCGCAAGCAACGGCGGCGAAGATCTGTGCCGACGTGTAGAGCGTATGAGTCTTGCTCAGTTGCGTTTGCGCTCGGCATGTTGCTAGACTAGCGATCGGCCAAGATGAAAGCAAGGGCGAAGAAAGCAGCAGACACGGTGCGAGCTGCGCCAGGGGTGTGCATCGCAGTGATCTGTCATGCATAGCTCTTGATCTGACATGCCTGTGCAGCCTCCCGCTATCAAAGCCTTCATCGACAGAGTGCTAAGCACGCCAGAGGACCAGCTTGCTGATGTATTGGAGGCATTCGTGTGGAAAGCGGACAAGGTATCGCTNAAGCTCTTGCAGCACAGCAGCGCTGCACTCTGTTGGCTGCATTCTGGCCGTCCGCCACAAAGCTGCGATCTCTGTGACAGTTGCCCCTTGCCGTGTCACTATGCAGTATGATTTGTGATGACATTTTGGTGAGCATGCATTTAGCATACCATGCTGTCTCTCTGCAGTCGACATAGTATCCACAGTGCATGAGTTATCTTGCATAGCAACACATTGCCCAGGCCCATTATCTTGAACAGAACGCCAATGAAGTGGGCTTGACTCACACGTATAGCTGTTGCTGCAGACAAAGACTGGCATGCTCACAGGGTCATATTGGTTTTCTCACAATTGATTTGCTGTAATGCAGACAACCCCAAGATCCTGACGCAATGCCAGCACCACTTTCACCTGGCCTGTATCTATGAATGGCTGGAGCGCAGTCAGACATGCCCCATCTGCAGCAGGCAGATGTCGTTTGACGAATTCGGCCAGCAGTGAAGTGACTGGTGTGTTTCTGTACAGTATGATCCTGCTGTGCAGTCTTGGTGTAGGGCGATAGGCAGTGTGATTGTTTTAGCTCCAAATGCCCTCTCCACCAGCCTAGATAGGTACTGTGCATAACTAGCGTGTAATTTCTGTTTGACTGTGTGCCATAAACAACCAGATTATGTCCGCACTGGATCAAGTTGCACGAGCTTGTCATGATCATCGCCCATGCTNAGTACAGGACACACCGTAAGTTGTGCGACCAATGTTGCTGTGAGCCCGGCAATGAGCGACAAGAGTCTTGACGAGGTGCAGGGGATTTGNCAGATTTTGGACCCCTTTGGCCAGCATCACGGTGTACTCTGTCCTGTTGATCCCAGGTACTTCTCCAAGGCCGTACTGAAAACTTCATAAATCAGCGTCAGGGGCTTGCCATTGTGCCAGAACACGTAATGTCTCCCATAATAAGGTCCTGGTGCCTTGAACATTCTGCAGNTGGTGACCAGTCTGGTTGTATGTGTCATACAGCAATGGCAGTACCTGACGTGGTGTGATACCGATATAGGCAGCCAGCTGTTGTGCTTGCTGGGTGCCTTTAGGCAAGCATGGCTTGGCAATATACAGCTGCTTGAACAGTCCAAGTGCCACCTTTTGTTTCCTGTAAACTGGCAGTGTAGCGTCCCAGAGCAAGCAGTAGCATGNGTCATAAACCTACTCAGCTGTCCAGTCTTCTTTTACCATTGAACGCCAAGTGATCAAGCTATCTTGGCCTTGGACTCGTGCGCTAGCCTCACTCGCAGGCCCTCAGATGCACCGGCATTGAGTTGCACTCAGTAACGCAGCTCACTGTTCAGCTGGAGCTTCTGCTTACTCGATGAAGGCCCACGTTGATGAGTACCTGGAGCGACACCGGCTTGGGCCTCTGTTTGAGNTGCCTGAAGTCACCTTGAAGGAAGTGCCATTGCCTCCATGATACCAGTCTTGCGCCGTCATGAAGGCCATGCAGCCCCAATACATCCCTGCTGAAAGGGCCATGATTGCTGCCAGCAAGATGAAATTGGTAGCCCTGCAGAGGATCTGGGGTGGCAACTTGGAAGTGAGGTGCTCGTTGGCTGGACGCAGGCTGCAGACCATCCCCAGGGACAACGCCATGAAGTCTAGTATTGCCCTCTGCAGGCAGAATAACACACTCACAGACTCTGCAGAGAGTCCAGGTTGGCAGGTTGGCATTGAAATATNCTGCCTACTGCCCTGCCTGCTGCCCTGCCTTCTGCCCTGTCTACTGCACTGCCTACTGCCCTGCCTAGTGCCCTGCAATTGNGTATTTAAGTAGCATTAGATACTGCACTCAGAAGACTTTGGGGTCAGACAGATGTTTGCATGAGAGTCTCAGGCTGCCATGTGGAAGCCGCCTCAAAACATTGGTGAGACTTGCATCATGACATGCCCATCTGTAGCGTCACTTCTCATAAGCTCCTCACTTCTTTTCTTGTTTAGTCTGCAAGTCACAAGCAACTTTTGNTCAAGACTGAGCAGGAGCAGGATCAGCAGCTGCCAGATGATGCACAGTGGGAACCTTCAGGTGAGGCAAAACGGGCTCTAGCTTTATGCCTACATGTTGACAGGCGGCCTGATTTTACATGCCGCTCTTGAGCTCACTTGCAACGTTGAAGCTTCAAACTTGNAGCGCCAGCATGCAGCACATCTGTCTCCATTATCACTCCTCCTGCAATTCACCCTTGCATGCTGGACAGGTGCCAAACGTCTGACCAACATGCAATCTTGCTGCCGTGACTTTAACGCATGCAAAGGCTGCTTTTTGCATTGTCTGTATGCATTAGTTGTATTGACAGTGTACAATGTTGAGCTGGCTCTTTGCAGCTAAGCAGGGCTACTTTCCATGTGTCAATCTGCAAGACTTGTGCTGGTCTCTGCTCATNCTGTACGCGATGCATCAACAGTGCATGATTCCGAAGTGCTAGGTGAGATGAGGCTTCTGAGGGCAGGGCAACTCCCTGAATGCCCCTCCATTCTAGCCCTACTGCATCCACTAAAGACTTCTCTACCAGAACCTGCGATGCCAATCAGTCTGTGTGTCATGACGGCCTGTTTGTTTGGAATGCACATCATCAGCTTGCCATAAAATCTGCACAGGCTTGACATCACATTGCCAAAGCATCTATTTACACCCTGGAAGATGTTTTTCAATACCCTCATGAAACAGCATATACAGGGCCTTCAGATACTCAGTGCCATGTTACCACGTTTTATAGGATAGCTGTACGTTGAACATTGTCAGCTGCATACACGTCTTGCACAACGCTGCAGCAAGATGTGCAGTCTTCTCATGTGGCACCAAGAGATGCATGTCATGATGCAAGGCCACCCTGGCTACCCAATGCACACGGCACAGAGCTGCAATCAGGCCTGCCAGCATACCTGTGAATGATGCCGTGAGTCGGATGCATCTGATGTTGTGATTTGCTGGTGGTGGGTAGGGTTCTAAGNCCCAATCGCACAAGTGCTCTGTGTGCTAATGCTGCCCTTCCCATTCTCAACGTTGCTATAGCCTACCCCAGCTTGCTTGCATTCTGCATGTAGTCACAGCAGAATCTGGCCATCAGCCATGTCAGCATTGTTGTGCTCACCTGTGCTGAGCATAGTAAACTTGCTCCCACTAACTAGCAGGTGCCTTGTCATTGCTGTACAATCATGTGCTGCCCACCTGACTCGCTGCATACCCATGTACAGTAGGCAAACCCTTTTCCCACAACATAGAATCAAGATAATCTATAATATTATTGCAATATAATGAAATGTTGTTGTAATATATAATGAATGGCTCAGTACGTATGTACTTGCAGGCCAGATGTGGTGCCTGGGCCAGTTCACATCCCATGTGCACTTTGCAAGGACCCCTGCCGCAGTCCTGATGGCAATGTGCAAGAAGTATGAGGCCCAAAGAGGACGCATGACTTGCGCCCTTTTTGCACATGCAAAGATGAAGCATGAGGGGGTGCAGCCGGAAATGGCTGGCCAGGCAAGCAGGATGATCAAGGAAGCTCGCCAGTGTGGCCTGTTGGAGTTGCCAAGGGGCCAAAGTGTTGCCCGAGCTACCTTTGCAAATGTAAAGCACGCCTCCCCTTTGATATGACACACTCACTACATAGGCTGTTTTGGAGTGCTGTGAATGGGGCTGCCACCTGACTGCATGCAAACACCCTCCGACAATGTACATGCACCTGCAGCGTGCTTGGCAGCCGCAGCTTTTGCCCCTGTACACCAGCAGCATATGCATATTGCTCAACTGCATGCATGCATGGTGCTCATTCACGCATACTATAGCTTNGCAGATGCTGGTGGTGGTGATGATGATGACATGGGCAGCTCCAACATTGATGAGGTGAAGGCCTACTTTGCAAAACACCATCACCGCCAAGCACAAGCTGAAGATGATGCTGCAGACACTATTGATCCAGGTGAATTGCCGGCCGTATATGGTGTGCTGTTTTGGATTATCATCTGCATCTGTTTGCGTACATGCATGACACATGCTATATCAGACTGACATTTGACTGGGTTATGTATCTCACTTCTCCAATGTGCTCCAATGTGTGGGTCCAAATACCATGCACGAATATTGCCCAGCAGTTTGTGCATGCAGTCATGGCTATGGGACGACAAGCTGTGGAAGAGCAACCAAGTAAACATGAAGTCTGGTGATATACTTGTAGGCTGTAAGCTATGCCGTTCCAGAGCTACGAATTCCTCAGCATTCAAGTTATACCTTGGTGCNAGTGGCAGTGACGCTGTAGCAATGGTGAGGAGCATCAGCAAGCTAGGCACACAGACGGAGCTTGTGCAGCTGCGCATTCTGTCAACTGTTGCAGCAGCACACATGGCTGGCAGTGAAGAAGACTTCACAAGTTGGTTTCTGGAGCAGTTGCAAGACATAACCACAGGCATCAGCAAACCAGCTGCTTGGACAGAACAGCGCTGGGGTCCCCAATGGCAGCAGCGGTTTCACCCAGAGGTCGAGAATCTCCTCATTGATGTCATTGCACGTNTCAGCTACCCTGATCAATACAACAGCAAGTAGAGCATCCTGCCAATGACCTGCTGCAATAGCTTGCTCGCTAGCATCCACTGTTGAATGTCTACCGCGCTCACTCTGGCAATCTAAAAAAGAGCCTCTTCACAGCCTAATGCTGGCACAAGCTATTTGCAACAGCAAAGTGCAGATTGATCTGCATACCAGGAGCCATGTGTGCTGCTCTTGCATGGCCATTCTGCCCTGCATGATGAAGCAGTGCATGAATGGATAGCTTGACCAGGCATGGAGCTTGTCAACAGCATGCTTGTGCTCCGTCTGATCTTGCTTACCTGGTTCAGGTGTATGCGGGTGAGCAACAAGTGGCCTGGCAGGTCATTGGGGTGGCGCTGCAGCAGATCAGCCACCTTGCTGAGCGCCACAGAGCCGTCACCTGCCAAGTGGTGGGCCTCAGCAAGCAAGAGGTGCCCTTCAGCCATGCCAGGGCAC
The DNA here is from genome assembly GCA_000818905.1 of Trebouxia gelatinosa. Classification (NCBI taxonomy): domain Eukaryota; kingdom Viridiplantae; phylum Chlorophyta; class Trebouxiophyceae; order Trebouxiales; family Trebouxiaceae; genus Trebouxia; species Trebouxia gelatinosa. The sequence goes on along the minus strand of KN805357.1, from coordinate 264,915 downwards.
CGCTTCAGCAGCACTGACAGCAGCCTGCCACATGCACAAGTGGCTACAGAAAAGCACAGAGCGGCACAACAGAGTTGATGATCATGCTCTGCAGGTGCACCTCCCATCCCTCATGTCAGGACAACACTCCTAGCTGCATGATACTGTAAGTGCATGCAGCCTGTTAAAAGGCTCCAGTAATCAGTGCATTGCCATGTGCTGTGCATTGATTCAGACTGCTGGAACGCAGGAGTTGGTCTTGCTGGTGGCCCTGCTGTCCAGCCAGACAGGTCTGACAGGTCAACAGGGAGCATCATGAGTGCTCACAGAAGTCAGCATGCGGCGCAGCACAGCAGTACCTTTGGGCTCTGGTCAGCAGTGGCGATGCTGGCTCATTTGCAGCTCTGGGGGTCTGTCCCACTGCCCCCAGGAACAAGCGCACAACCCCCAGCAGCCTGCCTGGGTTCAGCCTGACGTAGAAGGCTGGGCTGGGCAGCATGTCCAGCAGGGCTTCCACCTGACTTTGCAATGCCTGATCCAGCATTGCAGCAGCCTGCAAGTCGCCAGCACATTCAACTTGTGTTGCATCAGCACGCTGTGCTTTGTGTTGCTATGCAGCATGGCAATGCTGCACGGCTTTCAAGTGAACATCAATGCATGTCTCACAGGTTGGGATGCTTGTCAGTGTGATCCTGCTCTTGTACGTTTTGGAGGAGTTGCCTTGTGTGCAACACTGCAGGCCACAGCCTGGNCGCAGCTCAAAGTGCTAGTCTGAGCGCAGCAGCTGTCCGCGCCAGTGTCCTGTTGTGACTGCCTGATCACTAACGACTTCCTACACTTGACCGGATATTGCTGGTCGCATGCATGGCTTCGCGCTGCTGAAAGCAGCACTGCTGCTTTTCAGTACGCGCGCGGTCTTCGCGGCGGTACACACATATAACGACGACTACTTTTACGCTGTCGCTGACGCTTACATCTTCCGCGGAGGTCGCGAGGGTCTTTATGCCTCCACACGGGAGGTGATTCGATGACGAACAGTCCGCGTGTAGAGCTGTTGNGCTTAGCAAGACATCCAGTGCTCTCGGAAGTCCTTTGGGAAGTACAGGGAGCGGGCGAGGCATTGATGCCTTCCTTGCCAGGTCCACTCGTGATGGTGATGTGCCTGAGATCATCTCACAGGTGACTCAATAGTTTTGCAGTATCATGCTGCATCCTCTGCCACTTAGTGTGCCCTTCTNCAACACAAGCACAGCTTGTGCTTGTTGCATGTCACGCAGCTCATGCTGAGCTTAGCTGCGGTTTGTAAGGCATGAAGTCTTTTGCATGCTGTGCAACGTGCTTTCATCACTTGCCTTGTCTTCAAACTTCACAGCAATACAACATATATCTCATGCTGTGCTGGCCATAAGCGGGACCATTGCACTGCATCCTGTCATGTGTCTGTACAGTACGCATGACTGCCAACTTCTTGTCTGGCAATGTGACTCATCAGGGACTATCAAACAAGGAGAGTTTGCGACTAACAGGGAGAGTACGTTGCTGCAGGAGGCTGCCAAAGGCATTGGGTATGGTGCTGCAGCCTTGTCACTGTGGGAGGAGTTCGTCATCCGATTCTTCAAGTATGAGACTCAGTTGGGGCCAGTGTTGCCCAAGCAGGATATTGCAAACCACCTGCAGCAGCTTGCACAGCTGTATCAGAACAGCAGCCCTGTGNCACAAGTGTCTGTGTGCATCATGGCTGCATCTAACTTGTTGCATATGTGGGCATTTGAAAAGAAGCTTGCTTGTCGTCTTGCTGCTGCCTAACAGCTGCCTGCTCTTCTGTGTGTGAAACACAACCTGCCGTTTTTATGGTGATTTTGCTGTGACAGTGTGTTGCTGGAGCAGATCTTGCGTTTCCATGTTTATATGTGCAAGCCTAGACAAATTGTTTGCCTTGCAGTGCCACTCAACACATCACGTCTGCCAGAATGTATCCGTGGGCACCCAGCCGACAAGCGGCATAGGGGTGTGGCCCGACATCATTATATCAGGAAGCCAGAGGACTGGTCAGACTTCCACACAAGTCTTGGCCTGAGGTATCAAGTAACTGCACAGGACTTGGACATCTGAACATCATGTGCCTAAGTCCTGTGCTATTTTTGGATACCTCAGGCCAAAAATTGTGTGGAAATCTGCCCATGGTGGATGTCTGCAGGGCATATACAAGATGGGATTGCAATAAGTATGCATAAGTAAATTCCTTGCCTGTGCTTGAGTTTGTGTGCTGCAATAAGGGCAGTCCATAGGTGTGTGTGTCCTAAATTGTCCTAGTGTGTCACTGGTACCGCTTGACTAGCCACCTGGACCAGTAGACACATCAATGTGTGAAAACGAGAGTATTGTACTATTGTTTTTGCCTTTAGTCCCCAGCACAGGTTCATCACATACAACACACAAAACGGCAGCCCTAGTCAGTGATCTCTTTTGACTACAGCTCTAGAGCAAAGCACCTAAACAGCAGCCTACCAAGCAGATCCAGTGCCTCCGCCTANACCAGGAAGACTGCAACAGGAGCTGGCTAAAAGGGTGAGGTGGGACAATACCTTTTGCTTCAGCCTGAACCTTCGCTGTGCTTCTCGGTTCTTTGCTAGTTTCAGCTCTGTCGTGTACCGCGATGATCCTGCACGCTTCGGCCGTTGCTCGCTAGCGCTGGAGGGGCCGTCATCGCTCGCGTTGGACAGCGACNCACACAGCATTGCCAGAAGTACAGTTCCTTATGCGATGCAAAGGCTGCATATACAGCAGGCATGAGCCAAGACAGCTTTTTCACAGAACTTGCGTTTGCGTTGTCGGATATCGAATTTGCGTGCTGCGCAGCCAATGGTGTGACCAGAACCAGCTTTGACCCGCGTTTCATAGATGCCTTGGAGCGAGTGGACATTGACCCTGCGGTCTACAAAGAACCAAAAACATTTCTGCCGACCNTACTGACACCGTGTGCTGTAAAGTGACTGAGTTTGACAAGCTAATGAGTTCATTGAATGTCCTGCTGCACAAGGTTCCACGTTAATACTCAGACACTGCCATTGCGATGGATTGCCATCAATAAAATGTTGACACCATTGGCTACGACAGATGAGGTGACAGAGCAAGAAAGGCATACCACACAATTGTGCAACAGCCCCTTATGTGACAATCTCAGTACAACTACATGCAACACAAGCAGCTCCCTGCACAAGTGGCTGTACCTGAACTTGCTGGCCAAAGATGTCTTGGACCATGNTGGTCAAAGCAAAGCTTCTGTGCATCAGCATGTGACACTGTGGAAGTTTCATTGCAATATGCTACACTGCAAGCTACTATGTGCATTGCCGATGAAATGGTGCATCACATGCTGCCAGAGGAGCAACTGTAGCATGCATGAGACAACATGCTCCTGAGTTTACCTCAAGGCAGACAAGAACAGGTCCAAAGATCTCTTCATTGTAGCAGTCCATGTCTGGTTTCACGTTCGTCAGCAGTGTTGGCCCCACAAAGTTGCCCTGCTCGTAGCCTGGCACCTGTACCCCCCTGCCGTCCAGCGGGCACTCAGCACCCTGCAGGCATCAGAGAAGCGGTCTATATAAAATCAAGCATGCGTGTACCACTATCANGTGACATTGGAGTTGCCGGGCGTATTGGGATTGGCGCCTGCCTCGAGCAATGCCCTGAGGCTTGCAGCTTTGCCTGAGCCTGCTGCCCACATGACTGGAGGCNTTGTGCAAATGGCTGTAGCTGCTGCATGCGTCCTCTCTGTGCAGCAGCTGTGTAAGTTGGGTGAAAGACTAAATATGCATAGCATTTGAGCAAGACACAACACCCAGTTGCTGCTGGCTTGCCTCTGTCAAGTCTTCCATGTTGGGCGGTTTGATATCTACAACGTTGAAGCTTTGATTCGTGTGGTCAAGGTGCCACAGGTTTACTCTCAAGTCATCACTGGAGATGAAGGTTTCCTGGTCACTGCTGATGGAGATAGCGTTGATGTGGTATGTGTGGGCATTGCCAAACACACGCTTACATCTGGCTTGCATGACCTTTTCCACATTTGTGATCTGCAGGGAAAGGCACAAACCTGAGCTTACACAGCTTGCTCTGATGCACAGTGTCTCAAACATCAAGCGATGAGCAGACTTGCATGCCTGGCATTTCTGTGGGTGTCGCTGACTGTGATTATCAGCATATGCAAGGTGGATGACATCGAAGCAGCTGCAATACATACAGATAGGGCACAAAGAAGCTACCCGCGGCATGTGAAGGGCATCAAATGTCTTAGCCTTGAACTCTGACTGCGCAAGCAGCTTTTGTCGAGCTGGTGACGTGTTGGATCCTGTGTTCCTGCATGGTAAGCCATGCATATGTCACCCATAACACATCACCAACAGGATCAACAGCAGCCTTTTCTCACATTTCATAGCGAACTTGTGCTGAATGCAAGTGCTTTAGCGAGAGAACGTGCAGTGCTGAAGTTGACAAGCACACAAGCCTTGTAGACACCTACCCTGCAGCAATTGACCAGCCGTTGCTGGCGCCTTCAGTACTGCAGTTGAAGTTGGCCAAGGAGCAAACCTTCCTGTCACCAACNCATTCATCGACAAATGCCATGGCTGCAGAGTAGGACCTGGCGGGCAGCCGCATTGTGGCATCTGCCCTTGGCACTTGAGCCAAGATGCAACACAGCTGAAGCCAGATAACAAGGGGATTACAATGATGCCAATGAAATGGCTTGGATGGATCATCACCCATTTCCTGCAACCTTGGAACATCAACATTACTGGCAAAGTCTTCCTGGAAGATCCGTGCACCAGTCAGGAGGGTACACTAGTTGCTTTGAGCANACACGATTGGCACTGCAGGTGTGCACATAAGACAGAAAGCTTTGCTTGTATCTGCATCAACGGTTCACGCTTGCTGTGCAGGACTGCCCTGACAGTGGCGCCTTGTGGGCAGAGTCTGTAGCCATGGCACCACGCCCTCAGAGAAAGAGAGTTAGCACTGATGCTCTGCACAGATGTGGTAATGACGCTCATGTCCAAGCAGCAGTAGCTATGCTATTCCAGAATGATCGCAAGGTTGACAAAGCCAGGAGTTGGTATGGCAGAGCTACTACACTGGATCCAGATCTGGGGGACCTGTGGGGCCTCTGGTATAGGTTTGAGTCTCAGTTTGGGGACAAAGACTCGGTGGCAGAGGTGGTGCACAAATGTGTTCAAGCAGAACCCAAGCATGGCGAGCGGTGGCAGCGGGTGTCAAAGAACCCTAAGAATGCACATGCGACGTTTGAGACCTTGTTGAAGNATGTCCTATGTGCAGCAGACCAACTACACGGTGTGCATGACAGCCTCCTAACTAATGACAACGAGCAGCTGCAGTGGTTATAGATTACTTTTGTGTTTAGTTGTACAAAAAGGTCACTTGCTGCGCTTCACACGTGACAGTCACTGCAGTATTTGCAGATTGATGGGGTGACAATCGGGTTGTGTGCAACAAACCACAGGCAAGTGAGTGAGCAAGCTTATGCTGCAAGTACGCTGATGCTTATTAGGCTGTAGATCATGTAATTGCCAGTTCCTCTTGCATGGTGCCACCTCATGGCACGGAAGCAAATCAATAGCACACACAAACACATACATGCACAGCACACACAGCACCCTATGCAATCACAACAATCTCCGGTCAGGAGTGTTGAGTGGTCTTTGGTTGCATTCAGCCCAGTCATGCTCGNCTGCAATGCTGTGTCAGCAGTTGTTTCCATGTGAGCATCGACGTTACTCACTGCATCAGGTACTGGAGACATGTCTGCAGCGCTACCTAATTGCCTTTGCTCATCAGCACTTGCATCTGCATGTCTGACAGTGGGGCCGGTAACTGCTTGTGCAGCAGGCTTGCGCAGCAGAACAGGCTGCGAGCTGCTATNGATGTGCCAGTCAGCAATAGTGCCATGATTCCTTGCCACAGAATTGAGCTGCGTGATAGGTTGGTTATGCCACAGCTGCGGAACTAGCAAGACATGGGCACCATGTAGAAGAAGCTGTTATTCTGCAGGTCTTGAATGTCAGCAGGCCTCGCTCAATGTCACATCGCTCTTCAGCCAGGCGTGCAANAGGCAGATTCTCACCAGTATGGCATGCCATTCTGAAGTCGTCGAAGGCAGTTTGACAAAAGTTGACTAACCGTGGCGTGCTGGTGTATGTGACATATATCAGGAAGTCACACGGCTTCGGCTGGTCAAGAACCTCTGCACTCACTGCATACCCCTCGGCAGCAAGCTGCACAAAGGCACGAACAGCGTGTTCCAAGACCATGCGGCGCTGTTGTCCGTCGAATGCAATGGAAACNTTGAAGAGTGCAAGCAATGTGCACTGCAAACTCTTGACAGCCTTGATTGCTGATTACATGCCAGCACAAGCAGCTGGCAGTGCAACGTGTGTAGCAGCAATGTTTAGCATCATTTGCATGGTAATGATGTGTGTAGCAGCAGGGTGCATGACAATGTGTGTCGTACAACTGAACCAGTATCATTCAGTGCTGACGCTCCAGATTGTAGGGGTCAACTCCTCTGATGGCGGCTGTCGGCAATGGTTATTAAACAGTAGCTTGCCCACTGGTGAAGCACAATGCAGACACTGACTTGAGAGGTCCACAGATGAACAACAATTACCTTTCGGCTCAAATGTTGTGCAGAGATGTCAGCTGCATCAGCTGCAACAGTATGTACATTTGCTCAGACTGTTGCTGACATGTATGCAGGGTCCAAGGTGGGAAGATTGCAAACAGAAAGGTCACCAGGCTGCAGCTGATACCACTGTCATCAAGGAAGCAGCTGTCATAGGAATCAGTCAGAGTCATCTAGTCTTACATGCACTGCCTGCAGCGCTGTAGACAGCTACTGTCACTTGCACATAGCGAAAGATATGGCCTAGCCAAGCATGGCAGTATTGTTGACGCTTGTGTGTTTGGTGCATGCATCACTGACAGTGTGCACATCGCTGCTGTGCCACAAAAGCCATTTCTCAAGCAGCGGCTGGTCATGTTGTGTGGCTGCACTTGATAATCAAGCTTCAGCAGTGTGTAGCAGATACAAAGATTTGTTGCACGATAGAGANAGCCTGTGCTGTGATGCAGCACTGCATGCACCAGCACTTCCTGCAGCTTCATGATCCTGCTGACTGAACGTGATGTCTCTGAAGCTGAGAGCAGGCGCTTGGTTCTGCCTACCAGCCTCACCTGCAATCAGAAGTTTACAGCAAGTGGTCAGGGGTTGTTCAATCACCGGCAGACAAGCTCATGCCGACACAGAAGAAGCTTGNGCTGAGCGCATGCTGCATCTGTGTCAAGGATGCGGTTTCCGGCTTTTGCGCCCGTCGCTTCGCAGAGCTGTGCTCACACGCTCGCGAGGTAGCGTTGCGTGGCAGACTTACAACTCGCCTCTACGTCTGCAGTGTTGCACAGTTACACAGCCTACATTACGATTTAAGGCACAGTACATGTGCACAAGTGTCATGGGTGAGCCTGTGATGACGCCGGCAATAGAACTACATCGGGGGGGCTTTGCCCAGACTCTGACTTTGAGAGCTCTCAAGGTTCAGGCCAAGCAGTGTCAAACACTAATGAAAGCTTTTACAGGGTAATGCCAGTCTGCTGCCTGCATGACTTGCTTGACACGCATCAAATCAAACTTCATGCCAGAAGTGGTCCTGCAGTTTCACTTTGAACAAGCCCAGGACAAAGTGCATATTTCCAGATGGCGAAAGCAAAACCACCAGACTCCTTGTGTTGTCAGAGCAAGTGAAAGGTGCACTCTCGAACACCATTCAATCTTGCATCTGCCATGTGCCATGCTGGCACATGCACTCTACTTAGCCAACTGACTTGTTGAGTTGCATTGGCAGCACAGGCCTCAGTGACTTGCCAGAGGAGCTGCAACAAATTGTGCAGCAGGAAGAGCTTCTGATGCAGGACTATGACCTGACCTTAGGTTATGAGCAGATGTCAGCAGAGGAAGTCATTCGGGTAAGTGAACGATGTGTGAATTTGAGCTCATCAAACGCTCGTGTATTTGTGTATACTGTGCCTTCTCAGACCGTCAACCCCAACAGTGTCCTTGCAGAGACTTGTCCCTGAAGATGTGAAGGAGATCACACACGCCTTTGAGAGCATAGGGCACATTGCACATCTGAATCTGAGAGATGAGCTCCTGCCTTACAGGCACCTTATTGGCCAGGTCAAAGCATGAGCTGCTTGTAAGCTCTGCCTCCTTTTTTGATGTGCTGATGCCCTCCTCGACAAAGGTTACTGTCAGTCAATTATAGCATTGTTTCTATGTGTTCTTCATGCCGCAGGTGCTGCTTGATAAGAATCCAGCTATCAAGACGGTTGTTAACAAGGTATGCATGTCTGTTGCCTAACCTTGGCTATTGTTGCTGAGGGCGCCAATAGCTGAGTTGTCATGACAGCCAGTGTGCACAAGCTGTGCATGGCGTGGCAGGTTGGGAACATTGAGAATGAATTTAGAGTGTTTCACATGGACGTTGTGGCTGGTGAGCAAAGGTTGGAAACTGAAGTAAGGCAGCATAGTGCAAGATTCAAGCTGGACTACTCCCAGNGCAGCCTGCTGCCAACAAACAACATAGAGAACAGCTGCTGATAGGCATAGACCAATAACTTGCAATTTGTTCACCTGAAAAAAGTTTGGCATCATGCGCCTTGAGGACGCTTACAGCTGTTGCAGCCAGCTGATGGTTGTGACCTACAGCAAGGACTTTGTCCAGCAGCTGAAGCATGGCTGACTGCAAGAGGGAGGGCTGCTTTGCCAGGGAACCAGCACCGAAGGTCTGCAGGACCTGCAGGTTGCAAAGACAAATCAGCATGGTTGGCAGGCCAGAAGCCAATGTGCCAGCCCATGCGTGTTACTCTGCAATGTTTCCTGACCACTGCGCTATATAGGATGCTGAAAATAGAAAGTATAACTGAGCGAGTTGATAACAGAAGATGAGGACTCTTCAATCCCAACAGTCCACACAGCACACGCAGTGTACCTGGTAACACCCGACAACACCAGACTCCTAGCAAAGACGAGCTGCCCACCTTGTGTGCAACAACACGCCATGCTTTGCGCTCATTGCTGCCAAGGCCTGCAGCCGCATTGTACTTGGCCATAATATTGGCCAGAGCATTGTACAGCGGACTGCTGGGCATCTGTTGCAAGCTGGGCAGAGACAGGGCAGCTTCAAGCACTTGGGGCTCGTCATCTGCCAGGCGCCTCAGCAGGACGTCTTGCATGAAGTCAGGAGCATGGTGCTGGTCCCCTTCCTGGTGCGCTGCATGCAGTTCTTGCAGAGCCTGCAAGGGAACAAAGGTCTGGCGATGCTGCATATGANAAGCGTTGCTGCAGCTGCAGCTGCTGTCTGGTAGACAACAGGAATCTGCACGGACTACTCTTAGCACAGTGACAACATTGTATGGCAGTAGGCACGTGCTCACATAAGATCAGCGATAAGCAGTAAAACAACAAGGTAAGGGTTGCAGGTTGCAGGAGCCTACNGGTTTTACCTGGACAACCAATGGCACAGCTGGAGCACTGTCGCCTGTTGATGCGCCAGCCAGTGACGCTAGCAAGCCTGCGGGGAAGTGGACCTTAGCTAGCAGTGCTTGACAATGCTGCTGGAAGAGCAGTTGGGGCGTCAGTTGTAGCACTGCTGCTGTAAGGTTTGCCTCAGCCTGCAGCAAGAGAGAGGTTCAGCTACACATCTCACTGCGGGGATAGGCACAATTTTGGAGTCACGGCTTGCTGCCCAGCACATTGAAAGCATTCAGGAACTGCATGATGTTCAGCAGCAAAACGCAGCACACAGCACAACATAGACAAAAGTTGGTTCGCTTGCAACCTCAGGTGCNACCAGCAGCTAGTGTCAAGACCAGAAAGCGAGCCAAGTCTGGTGCTGCAGCGTTTGAAGCTGTTGAGCAGTTGGACATTCTGCAACTTGCTGGTAAGCTGTTTCATCAGATGCACAGCTGCAACTACAGACAGTTGCAGAAGGCCAGCAGTATGGCTTATAGTAGAATGTCTGCTATCAACTTCAATCACTCAACTTGTTGCCTGGGCACTGCCAGCCAGCATCCTGCGCAACTAGGCGGCAAGTGCACAAAGAACTATTTCGGCAGTTGCTAATCGCAGGTCCAGCTCATTTGGGTGCAGCTGTTGCAGTGATTGCAGGTGCTGACGTAGCTGCATTGACAGATGTCAGCATATCGTCTTGCATGCCAGCGTCCTCCCTGTTCATAATTAAGGATGAGGTTGGCAGCAAAATGCTGTGCAAACACCTGCCATTACAGCTCTGCCAATACCTGACATCACGACCNGTGGGCCTGGTTTGCAGTGAAGCTGTGGTTGCCATCCGATGCATCCATGGAGGCCCGGCCTTTTGACAGAGCGACAAAGCCAGCAAAAGGGCTCATTGCATCACTTGCGTTCTGCTCCGAACCCCTAAGAGCTGCTAGCAATTGTGAGTGGGCAGGCACGGGCCGCCTAGGGGGCCGAGGCCGCTCCTGCTCCTCTTCAGATGCCTCATTGTCATTGACGCTCACACCAGGTCCCATGATGCTCAACAGGTGCCGCTGTGCCTGACTTTCAGTTGCGCGCGCAGCTGAGGCTGCTCTGTCAAGCCTATGTGCTTCACCACTGGTTCTAGCCTCATGCCATGTCTGCAGAGATGGTCTGCAATTCCAATTTGCATCCTGGCTCTGTGGCTGGTGGTCCTTACCAGGTACAGGTTGATGGAACGCAGTCATGGCATCATGCCACTTCTCATGTGGGGCAGTGTAAGCAGCTTGGCCTGAGGATTGCCGTTGCTGATGCACGCTGAAAGGGTTTCTCCATGCCTGCCCAGGCTGCTGCTNGTCATGTGGGTGCAGTAGTACTGTGAGACCAATGTCAACAGCGAGTTTAGTAGCAAGCTACCTCAGCAGACGTGTCATTCGCAGCTTCTCCTTCAGGGTCTGCTTGTTTGTTGCTGCTACGCTTCTTGTGCTCCTCCCCTTTCTGCTTGGTAGCCGCAGTGTCATCGGAGGCAGACTTGCTGTTCTCCAGACTAAGACGTTCAATGCCCTGGGTAGCTAGCAACTGCACAGCCAGCTCAGTGTAGTTGAAGGCTCCATTATATTCCAGAACTGAGGCACACCCATGCAGGACACACACACCCTCAAGTGAGGTGCATGCATGCAGCAGGGTAAGCATACCTGGTCAAACTCATGTTGCTCAAGCATCTTGTTGATATTGCTTTCTTGTCTCTGCCTGGCTGTGAGGAAAGATTTGAAGAGAGAATGCTGAGTAGGGAAGAGTATGCCAGCTTGTATCAGGCCATGTGCTAAAGACGGAACATCTGACACATCTGAGTCCTTGGCTTCAGCCTTCTTGATGCTCCTTGCGATCTCCACTCGCAGACTTGTTTTCTGACTAGCCACGTCTTTCTTCTTGTCCCATTTCTCAAAGTCACATAGGTCTTTGTCCTGAATTGCGCAACTCAGTGAGCAGTGTGTTCCTCAGTCTGAGCAGGCTTCTTACTAACAGAGCTAGCTGCACAGTAGGGTATACACAACATAGTCGCGCCTGCTCAACCAGCTCAGAGTTTGGGTCCTGGAGCTCCTCTATCTTCCTTGACAGCTCAAAGTCCTCAGGTTNTACGTTCAGCCTGTGCTGTTTACTGCAGGGTGTCTTCCACGTAGAGTTGAAGTACACAAAACGAGGCCCCAGGCTAATTGAGGTTAACTGCCGAATGGGTGGAGGCCCTGTTCGCAACACAAATCTGCTGGTATGGGGTGTGGATTTGGTCGAGGAGCACTTGCTGACCTGTGCGGGGATCCCCTCCCGACCCCCCGTGGCAGCGAGACCCCTCATGTACATCGGTGAATACTCCATCAATGCCAAGACCACTGGCAAGCTCCAACACACAGATTTCCTCAAGGTGGGCACCTCAGGGACTGTTATCAGTGTGGACACTGCCTTTGTATCGCTGCAAGCTGTTGAACGCTATTGCTTGTAGCTCTGCTGGGTTAGTTTGAGGTTTGGCTTGTCCTGTTATGATCAACATTACAGGGTGGTATGTTGGTCAAATGTAGTGAAGGACTGACGCATTGCCAGGCACCCTGCTCCTGCATCCGATTGCGGTGCATGGCTGTATGTTCATTCTACTGTTGTCTACAGTGTGCATCCCTGCCAATACAGCACCGAAACTTGCGTTACTTTGCTGCTGGTAGCACTGCTTTGCTGCTTGCTGATGCAGTGATGCAAGCAAAGTACCATCATCTTTGACATTGCATGGGCGTCGAGACTGTAAACATAGAGAAATAAAATAAGTCTGCTGTGACCGCCTGCTTGATCTGTGACAGCAGCTTGAAAGATGCAGATAAAGTCACCAGCTGTGAACCATATGCAGTGCAAATTGAGCAGAGAGCAATGCAATATATGTATCTGCTTGATATAAGCTCACGTCTCCAGGAATCTGCTCAACAATGCACGCTTACTTTGTGCATTCTTGCAGGAATGGCAAAATCACCCAGATGTGCTGTATGCAAGACCGCTGGTTGAAAAGGGGCAGAAAGTTACCTCTGTCACAGATGGCATGCCAACGTGGGTCTGCGAGCTCATGGTTGTCAAGCCAACAGTAGAAGAAGCAATCGAGTTTGTCAAGGCCATAGAGGCAGGACTTGACATTCCAATTGTGTAGTTCTACCCTACAGATGTTTGGCCAAGGTTGTAATTGTAAATTAGGGACACCTTCGTTTCATCGATTCTTGCACTGCTTTAGCTTCGTTCACTAGGCATAATAACCGTCTGTAAGCTCACCATGTGGCACCTCCNGTTGCCCAGCAACACAACATGCACCACATTTTGGTCATGCCTCTGTTTGTCAGCAGCATTCATGTAGTAANCCTCAACATCATAGAAGCGCTGTATGAGGCTGATCACAGTCGACTTGCCATTGCCCGACTGCCCAACAAGAGCCAAGCTGCGCCCTGCCTCCACTGTCAAGCTGAAATTACGGAACACCTGCACTTCAGGGCGGGAGGGGTACCTGAAGCTCACCCCCTGCAGCTCCACACCGCCTCCCTGACTGCCTGGTACTACACCTGCATGTTGCAGCACTGCTTGAAACTGTTGTTTGGCTGAGTCATGCTTGGGTGCTGTAGCACAGTGTTGCAGACCCTGTGCATTGTTACTGTTCATAGCAAGGCCGATACAGCGCTGANGGCGTTGTGTCGCTTGCTGCCTGCTAGAGTTTGCCGCTTTGCGCGCATGATTTGGGGCGTGAGTGTGCAAGATGTCTAGGTCGTACTCGTCTGTATAGGCGATGACACCCTCGTCATCATCAGACTCAGGACTGGTTTGTCTTTTGCGTCTCATGCGCAACGGTCACGAAACATGTGACCGCTAGCGCAGGTTGACGCAAGCAGTGAAGCTTTCAAGCGATCAGTGGTGCAAGTTGTGTCACGACAGCAGTTCACAGTTGCCGCGGTGATGCGAACAAGCTTCAAGTACATGTAAACATGATAGGGACTCAACGGGGCCTGCGGAACTGCCGTCAGACGCGCAAAAACGCAAGTTGCTGCTTCAGGTGCTTGAACGTGCATTTCCTGTACGTTTGTATGGTTGACTCANCGAAGACATGCTTTGCCTGATGGCAATGTTTCCCTCACAATCTATAGTGCAGCCAGTAATTTGCTACGACCTGATAACAGAGTGTTGTGCGCAACTCTGACCTGTTGGGGGCTTATGTCATGTAAAGTCAGTCAGAAACATGCAGTTCACATGCCACTCTTACCANTGCTGTTGACTGCTGATGCTGCCTTGCACAATCATGTCTGATAGAGTGCGCCAGTACGGGTCAGCAGTGCTGGTGATGCGCTGTGTCATTGTCAGGCCCATCCCGCTGTGCTGACCTGGTAGCATGCCTTCCTGAGCACTGGCTGATGCCAGGGGCCCGGACCCTGCAAGCCAGTGTATCTTTCAAGCCATTTTGTATATGTGCCTAGAAACGGAAGGTCATGGCAGCAGGACATCAGAGCTGGGACTGTGTACGCTCTGGCAAGAACTACCTTCTGCTTGGCTTCAATGATGTTATGTTTGTGCCAGTCTGTTCCTGGCAATAAGTCTGTACAGCATGCAGTTGAGGGGCACATAGGTGAAGCAGTCCTCAAACAGCAGAGTCCGCATGAAAGCAGCACGGCATACGGTGATGCTGGTTGATGTGTATCCTATCAAGCTGTGAGAGGCCTTGTAACGCCTCAAGTGCTGAGGATTCAGCACAGGCAGTATACTGTGCCGAGGTCAACATATGTGGTGGATCATGGTGAACTGACTTGGCAGCGTGTGTATGTGCAATGTAGATGCACACTTTGCTGCAAACATGGCACTCCGCAATGCAGTGCAGCGCAAGACAACGTGAATAGGTTTGGTTCCGCAGTCATATCTCCGCAAGCAGCCAGCATGCCAACAGTGTATGTGATGTTCTTTAGCTACCACCTGCTGCTTGTTGCTCTGGTGACTCGTCAATGTCCATTGCTTCAGCTGCATCTGAGGCAGCCTCAGCCGTGTCTCTGGCAGCCGAGGTCTGTGCTGCTGATGCTGGACCAAGGCAAGAGGGGCCAGCAGGGGACATGCACAGGTCCACCACATCTGCCTGCCTTGCTTGAGGGGTCCTCTGTGATGCTGGCTGTGACAAGGGCCGCTCAGCTGGACTATCACCCTGCATGCCAACATGCTAAAACACCGGTTATGATACACGTGTGATCATTCAATGCATTGGTGCGCTTTCCTGTGAACACATGTGCAAACAAATTGTGAGTCAGTGTTTACTGGAGCGTGTCTGATTATAAGGATGCTGATAGATGATGGTCGCTGGCAGTGATGTACAGCAATTTTTGATGAGATCACATGTTAATCATGCAGAAGTGGGTGGCTGCCAGTTGTGTGACTGCATGCCGCAACAGTCCAAAGGAAAACACCTTGCGAAGAANGTCATAGGCATGCATGCACTGCTGTCTCTCCTCGGCACTCTGAGGCCTCCATGCATCCACCTCAGAACCAGCCCTGCCCTGTGGGGGTCCCCCAGTGCTGCTTTGTGGGTAACTTGGGGGTACTGCATTGCTCCTGGGGGTGGGGGGCAAGCTGCTGGGGCCCAAGTTGGCCCCACCAGAGCCAGATTTTAGATTGCTGCTGCTTGCATCCCCAGTGTTAGTCCCAAGAGGTAGGCTGGAGTCCTTGCTGAGCTTGTCAGCTTTGGACTGCTTGAAGATGTTGGTGAGCTTGCTGACGCTGTTGGCAGAGCCGGGGCCGAAGACAGACCCAAACTGCATTGCACTGCCCCGCTTGGGCGCCTGTTGGGGTTGCTGAGGGGCCAACGGCTGGTTGTTGCGGTCAGAAGCCATGCTGTTGCCTGTATGCAACACACTATTTCGGTCACTATCGCAGTCACAAGCATTGCACTGCAGGAGCCTGGCAACCAGTAACGATATGTACTGTTCACTGCGACGGCTTGACTGTGCGATGACCACATGCTTACGGGAAGCATGCATACACAAGCCGAGCAGCGCAGTAATGGCCAGGGCAAGCAAGCAGTCAGCTCTTATAATGTGATGCAAGTAAAGACAATCTTGCATTGGCAAGCAAGTGTGCGTTGCAAATTCTCAAGATGCAGCTCTGGCAGCGAGATGACCTGCACGGGCAGATCGTGGCGTCTCTGCAGTTGGCATTGCAGTGATTTGCAGGGATGGGTCTAGTCCCAGATTCTCTGCTGACAGCTCCGTGACTGATGCCTCCCTGGCCGGCTGCCTGCTTTCCTGCCGGGCCCCTGGCNGGGCGCCCCTGCACATGCACAGTCAACTTGTATGGCACAGTACAGGGGATCATGTGGACATAGCTTAGAAGATGAGCGGATCGTGTGAACATAGCCTGTGAACATAGCCTCGACAATACGATACAACTGATGCATGATTGTCAAGGGTACTCACTACAAGCTGCCTTTGAGCTGCTCAAGGGCAGCTGTGCGTGCTAGTCATCTTGTATCTGGCTTTGTGGGAATCCCAAACCATGATTGCTGCAAGTGTGCGGTGGGAAGGAGTACTTGCACTGTGTTGCAGGTGCACATTGTCGCCCAAACGCACATTGGCATACACAGTGCTGAGCAGACATTGCGAGACATCCGACTTGTGGGTTGAGCTCCTGCCGCAGGTCAGCATCGCATTGCACTATTCAGCGCACGTGATTGAGTGACAAGCAATTCTCGGGGCAGAGTCTGAACGTCATTCGAGTAGGCACTGCTGGACTTCAACANATGAAGCGAGTTCAGGCTTGCATGTACACAAACTGTTTGCTGCTGCTAGCACCTGATATAGCCGCCTGACCCTGTCCACAACATGTGCAGTGGCATGCACGCTGCTGGAAGCAGCTTGCTTGCATCTGCAGTCATTCACCCGTGCTGCATCGCATGTCTTCTTAGATGCATGGCATCGTCAAGTGTAATTCAACAGTCACAACAACTGTTACCTGCTTGCTGCCTGAAGACCATTGCGACGGCAATGTAGCCTTTCAGCTGTTGTTGCTACGGATGTGTACCACGACCTGTGCAGTCTCCAGGGACCCAAACGGAGCACGTAAGCAACACATACTGCGTAGTATTCCCCATTATCAATCATGCAGAGTGTAAGCTCAACACAGGCTAATTCAGATGTGAGCAGAGCAGGCATGTATTATGCAGACACGTGTCAGACGTTCTCAACACTCATGTCTGGGCGTACTTCTCCTGGTTCATGCGTGCCACATCTTCCTTGTTGACAGTCTGGGAGGCAATGACGGCGCGCACCGCATCACTTTCCGCTAGCACGCTGCTTAGCTGCTCCTGCTTGCTCTGCACTTCCACCTGCCTCTCTTGAAGCTTNCCTGAACGCCTTGTGCACCCTTGTGAGCTATCTCTTCCAGACTGCTACGGCCCTTGGGATTTTCCATAGGCTGTTCGGATTTTGTACTGGATTGATCAGACGGCTGCTTTGCAGCCATCTCGCGGAGCGGTCGTCAGAGGCTTATGGTCCTGCAATTNCCTGATGATCTGCAACACACACACGCACACTCAGTCAGTCTGGATGGTACATACTGTCTAGTGTCCAGATGCTGACCCCTGGGCTACTCAACCCACCAAGGGGCCGGTGTACGGGACCCAAGATGCACCATGGCGACCACTGTTGCTGGCTGGTAGGGCCTGTTGACCTGTAGGACATGCACACACGGTCAGACAGAACAGAAGCNTTCGCTGAGCTGGTCAGGCTGGCGATGCACAGGTCGGCCGTTTGCACCTGTCACTTGGAGGTGCGAGGGGAACGTGTGATAAGCCTTTGTGCTGCCGGTCTGTGGCTGATACACAATGCCAGCGTACGCTGAAGGATTGGGTAGCGAGTCGTCATAGAATGAGCCTGTAACAGCCGCAAAAGACGGCCCAGAGGCTGATGTCACACGGGTGTACCAGCCCTCAAACCAAGGCTTAAGACCGGGGACATGCGGGTCATACGGAGTTGCAGANTCCGTGTTGAAATCATGAAGATTGCATTGTCGGCTGGTTTCACACAAACAGGAGCACCTGAAGCCTTGAAATGTGGTGTAGCACGCGCTAGAATGAAGTTGGGTGCATTGTTGATAAAGGTGCATGGCATGTGCATAGTTAGGCAATAAGCAAGCAACGCAAGACTGGCTGATGCTTGCAGGCTACAGCAACAATGCATGCTGATGCAGCAGCCCACTTGTTGCGCTCATCAGCAATGCGGTTGCCCAGTTGTGGCGCATCTACTGTGACCATGAAACCTTTGTATCCCGCCTTCTCAGCACCTGTACAGCAAATTCCAGCCTCAGCATAGGCCTGAACATGGTCAAGCAACATGAGTAAGCATTGTGAGTCACCACTAACTGCCTTTGTTGACCTAGGCAACACTGGTGTGTGCTGTGCAGTATTGAACTGCACCAGGCTGTGCTGGGCTGTGTGCTCGGACTAGCGGCCATTGTTCATATGTACAGACCTGAAGCTCTTTAGGTTGGCATGCTTGATAGATTGCTGTCATGGCAGCAGTACAAGCGGATGGGACTGCAGCATCGAGGCGAGTTGCTGTGCAAATTGGTGAGCAGTTCAGATGGTGCAGTGACCACACCAACTTGAACATGCACAGTCCTCAAAGCGCTGCAGTGCACCCTCTGGGTANTCATCGATTTGCATGTTGCTGCTGCTGCATAATATGATAAACATGTTGGCCTACTGGTCATGCAGCTGAACATTTGGTTGCAGCACATGCTTGCAGCAACAGTGATGCACACACCAAAACCTGATGTGGGCAAGAAATTAGCCACACCATTGCTTCAACACAGATCATTGTATGAAACAGATGTTGTCACCGGAAGTGCAGTAGCACAGCTGTCTGAAAACATTTAGCAGCATTTGCATTGCAAGAGCTTTGCAGCAGCAACATAGTAAACCATTACCATCATTGTCAAAGATTTGAGCACCAGCCTTGAACCAGATGGGCTCCTGGAAGGTGATGCCAAACTGGTTTGACAGGAATTCTGGGAAGATGCATCCCNCTAGTGTTGTGCGTGACAGTGATCATGAATTTGTGAAGTGACGCATCATCCGGAGAGGAACTACATAGTATTCCCGACAGTGCCAATTTCTATCACACCGTAAACCTGAGCGATACGCCATAACCCACACACTAGGCTCTGACTTGAGCGTCCGTGCTTGACTGAGTTATTGCACCCCGCGCTTGTAACTTCACTGGACGCTGCCGTGCTCTACTTTGATGTCACTGCTCGCAACAAGCACCCGCATTTTTGGCTGTGGTAGGATCGCACAATGTGATCCAAGGTCGAGCCTTGTGAGTCTACAAGCAGCACTTGGTCTAGCAACAGCGACGTCTCTATGTACCGCCTTGTCCCCTCGTAGTTTCAGCACGTATGAGTCTCCTCAGCTCAACCTCGTTCCAATGGTCATCGAGAGGACGCAACGTGGTGAAAGGTCGTTTGATATCTTTTCACGACTCCTGCGGGAACGTATCGTCAGCTTGACCGGCCCCATCAACGACAACTTGAGCCATCTGATAGTTGCTCAGCTTTTGTACCTAGAATCCGAGGCACCTGAGAAGCCTGTAAGCCTGACCAGCCCTGCTGCCACCTGTCTGTAGTTGAGCAAAACTGTTTACAGTAGTCTACAGCCATACATTGGGCAACAGCATGTTCCTGGAATGACAGCATCCATGCTTGCAGATTTCCATGTACATCAACAGTCCTGGTGGGTCAGTCACGGCTGGTTTGGCAATTTATGACACAATGCAGTACATCCGCAGCCCAGGTACTTGTGCTGACTGTCCCACTGCTGCAAGTGCAAGTGTGTGCTCGTACAAGAGCCCTGATAGCTTGTTGCTGAAGCACTGAGCAATGCTATGCAGACCGCTGATCAGTGGTGTCTTCGCAGTCAGCACCTTATGCATAGGGCATGCTGCATCCATNATGCCCGCAGACCATATGTCTGCGGACTTGTTGTACTCCCCCTCAAATGTTTCTGGAGCCATGAACGCAACAGTCCCACAGGCTTCAACAAAGGCTGTGCCCTGTTGCTCAATACCGCACAGCCCGAAGTCGATGAGGCACAAGTCCACATCACCTCTGGCTGCAGCATCGGGGTCCGAGCTGTCTTGCACAACCAGGTTGGACGGTTTCACATCCAAGTGAGCCACCCCTACACCACAAACATGGTTGTCCAAGCCAAGTGAAGAGGAGCTAACCTCCAGCCTGCCTGCTACGTACCATGCCTGTGGCACTTAGCAATGGCCAGCATTGCTTGCAGGAAGAGCCTTCGGATGTCCCTCTCTGTGGTGGCCGTCCTCCTTGCCAAATAAGCTCCTAACTCCCCTTGAGGGCAGAGGGGAAAGACTAGGTGGACGTCCATGTTGCTCTCATAGGCCTCGATCAGGTGCAGTATTTGAGGATGTTTGCCGAGTAAGTCATGCACGGAAACCTCCTGCACCATCCGACGCTCTTTGCAGCAGCATGACCCAGGTGAGGCAGCCTCAAGCAGCAACACATACCCTGCGCAGGCGCTCTCTGGAGCTGGCATCGTTCGCACGCTTGAAGATCGTCTTGCAGGCGTACAGGCGGTNTTCTGACATCGCACTGGTCATCAGCACTGATTTTATGGTGGAGCCCCCCTAAAAGTGACACTCAGCAGGTGCTGANATCGCAATAATGTTTATCACACAGCCACTCTTATTCCCTCATTACTTGTGCACCAAAATCAGCATGTACTATCATGCTGAAATGTTTGGTATCGCTCCTGAACATTGTCTAACTAAGAATGGCGTTGCCCCTAATCAACACGCACTTTTACCGGCATACGTGAGCATCAACATTTCTACAACTGCCCGGTGGCCACGATGATCGTTGAAGATTGGTGCAGGATGGAACAGTGATGATGTTTCCGAAATTATATTCCTGAAAGAAGAAGCAAGTCGGCACAACATGCAAGGGCAACAAAGAAACAGTGAGGGTGAGTGATGTACCTGTCTGAGCGGCCNGTCAGTCTTTACAGCTGTAATGCTGCATGCCTAGGTCCAAGCCCTCAAGCTTTTCCGGGATGGACTCAGTAATCAGTGATTATGAACCTACGTATGTCAGCTGCACCAAATTTTAAAGTACAGCAGTCAAGAAGTCGCAGCATGCTTCACTGTCATATCCTCAGGATGGCACAGCTCTGTGCGCTACAATATTGATTACAGACTGAATCAAATGCAGCTCGGCGTGAAACTTGCTATCAATCCCACAAACTGCATAAAAGGTGCACTACTGACGTTAAGCGGTATATGCACCCCTCTGATGCACAGGACAAACTGCAAGCTGTGACTTACTTGGTTCAACTGCAGAGGCCTGACAAAACCATGAACGGCACTGCAAAAGTCATCATAACAGCGAATCAAAGGTAACATAATAGTATTACATCAGTGACATGCAATGGAGGACTAAGGCTTAAGGCTACACATCTGCCACAAAGTCCTAGGCTTCATTGACCTCAAGCTGTGCTGGCTCACATGCCAAAACATTGCTTTGTCGGTCAAACCCAGCCAGACGATGGTGGCTTGCCGAGTATGGGTGCCGGGCTAGTCATTTGTCCCATCTGCACTCCTGAATCTACAGGTGCTACAGGCACTACCGGTGCTACAGGAGCCACTCCAGTTACTGAATCCACAGGTGCAACATTAGACTCGGACTGCGCACGGCTGTTTCTAAAGAAGCCATGGCCCCAGTGCGGCCGCTCGGCACTGCCAAGTTGGCCTTTGGCTGCCCACTCCTCNTGCTGCTCATAGCTGTGCAGGCTGTGCAGCCTCGTGATGACTTCCTCAATAGGCGGATGACTGAACGGCGGCGGCCTTACCGCAGCTGNTGCAGATGTTGGCATGTTGACAATGACAAGCTGAACACCAATAGTGCAAGTACTGTATAGATCGCTAACACAGCAGTGAGCAGGTCACAAAAGTCAGCTGTAAAATCACCAAGGACAGACACTGGCATGAGAATGCCTTCATTGTGCGTCGTGTGGAGTATGTGGAAGCACTTCATCGGCCTACTCAGAAGACCAGCATGATGAAGTTCATCGCTTGACAAGCATCAGCATGTGCAAGCTCACCCTTGTGGTTAGCAGAGCCAGCGTAATTCAAATTCAATAAGGGAGAACTCAATGTGTNTGCACAACCTGCTGCAACACAGCTGATCAGTGCCATTATATTGAAGCTGTAACTAGCTGAACAGATGGGTTTGTTTCACATCCTTCCACTTAGCACACACCTGCTCAGTGGACACTGGCTGCAATCGTTTCCAGATGACATCATACGGTCGCAGCAATTGCCAAAGTTGCCACAGGCGCAGGATGGCCCAGCTGCAGCAAGCTCAGACCGAGCCAAGAGGGCTATGAAAGCTGTTGAGCAGGGACCCACCAACTCAACCAACCCTGATAAGGATGATGACCACAGTGGTTTTGGAGCCACGGATGTGGGGCCTGGCTCAAATCGGGATGACCCCAAGGCAACTGAAGGCACTTCAGGCTTGATGGGTGCATCTGGCATGAAGGGGTCTTGGCTCACACAACTTGTTGGTATGTCGCTCATTGGCATGTATTACAACATAAAGATCACATGAGAGCTACAAGGATGACTCTTTTGTCAAGTTGCTGTACATGCATCTGTGGGTCTGTGAGTTGGGTTGCCCAGCGTGTTTGATAGAAGCCACTGTTCACTGCTGCCACATCACACCACAAGTCAACAGACAGATTATATCAGTGTTGTAAGTCAAACACCTGTGCAGCAGTATTGCTCATTCAGTCTGAGTCTTGGCATTCAATGAGCGTATACACACCATACTGTGTGACAAGAGCAACACTGCCAGGCAAGTCAGAGATGTGTCAGCTCGAAAGCTGGCTTTAAGGTGCCTACACAAGAGGCAGCATGAAGCAATAAAACAGCATGACATTCTTGCTTTTCTAGGTCCTAATCTCATCATGCTCAGGTGCATCCCTGTCCTTTTGTTGATGGAATGAATTATGTGTGTCACTGCAGCACGCATGTGGCCATACATTGCTGAGGCTGGTGAGAGGCAAGCCAAAGAGATGCTGCCTGACATGCTGGCACAGAACAAGCCTACCTGGATGACCAAGCTGGAGCTCAAGGAGTAAGTTGCCTGTACATGCGCACCCACAGCAATGAGGCAAACAGCATGATGCAACAATAAAGCACACGTGCAGCTGCTGGTAAGGACCATGCCTATGCTACATCAGCAGCGTGGCCTGGCCCTATGCTGTGCTGACATGTAACATTTGCATCCACATGAAAGTCACATAGTAGGGGAACAGGAAACAGGGTGGCTACACCACGCTGTGATGTGCTTGTTGTGCTGTTGCATGTTGTGCTACATTGCAAACTGCCATGCTGTGGTGAAGCATATTGAACTTCTGATTCCCCCCTACCAGGGACAGCCAGGCCACCAATTCTGCAGCAGACAGCAGTTTGTCTGCGCAAAGATGTTGTCCACCTCGTCTTGCGTGCTTTGCCTGCCTGTCACAGTCCTTTCATATGTTGGTGTGCTCATTGACACAACACTGAGTAGCACACACCACTTGTGTGCAGCTTGGTTGCATAGTCTAGCTGATAGCAGACATGCTTTTTTTTCTGCATCGCCTGAAGTACACTTTCCCTCATGCTAAGCTCCTCTCCCTTTGTTGTGTACTATACACAAGGCCATTTACATACACTGTTGCATCTGCAAATTCACCCTCAGCTAAAGCAGCAGTCAGTGCCACAGGAAGTGACAACTGNGCTTGCATGTGGAGCTGCATACAAGCTGCAATGCTATAAAGCATCACAAGCTGACAGAGAACCGAGCAGCAGTCCAGCATGTTGAGTGCCCATTCACTCATGGGAACAACATGGCAACAGCCAGGAGGTAGCGGNTGATTCAGAGCCATGTTGGTTGTCTGGAGAGATCAGTTGCGGCATATAACCAACTATCATGAGAGACCTGAGCTATAATGAATTGATGGTCAAAAATGGACTTTGAGGGCGCAGATTTGCTCTCTAGAGTATCTCTAGAGTACAGTAAATTGCAGTCAATTGTCCAACATTACAAGGATCAAGGCAGACTGATACTGTAACCCAAGCACAGATTCGATGTTACCACCACGGCAAGCAGCCAACCCAATAGAACCTAGTTGCTACCCTGATCGCCTTTGAGGAGAATGGGTTTCGTGCGTTCCACAATGAGTACAACTACCCTGGAGAGCCATGGCACTGTATTTGTTTGTTTGCATGTTGATGACAAGTGGTGGCTAGGTTGTTGCAGTGAGGTGCCTTTCCACTGTAACTTTTCAAAAGGGCAGTTGAGAAACTAGTTGTTTGTTGCTGTGCTAACCCTAGGTGACTGTTAACACCCCTTTTGCAAGAAGAGGGGGTCAGANTTCTGCAACGCAAAGCTGCTGGTCAGACACGCATCCCTGCCGAGCAGCGTTGACAACTTGCAGANCATCGTGTAAGCCTTCTTGGTATGGTATGACTTGCTCAGTGTGGTAGACACCATCGCAAGCGTTCAGGCATTTGAATGCTATCCATTTTCACATTTGCATGACACCTTCACAATTTTGGCAAGAGCTGTACTCTGGATGCAGGCGCCTGAACAACAACAGTCTTGAGGGTCAAGTTCCACCAGTCTGGTCTGCAATGGCAAATCTGACAACGCTGTGAGTCCCTCTGCTGACTGGTTGCATACGACCTTACTGCGCATGTGCAGCTGCAACAGTACGCCATGTCTCTGTGTCNGCACGGGACAGCACTGGTCAAGCATAGCTTGCATGGATCATAGAAAGACTTGAGAAGAGGAATTCACTTGAGCTGGTACAGACTACACATGCAACTGCTTTACCTGCCGGCAACATGTCTGCTGCATTACTATGTGCACTCTTTGACTCCGTAAGTCATGTATCACCAGGCGCAGGCCCCAAGCCCTAAATTGTAAGACTGTGACTATTGCACCGGTGTTGCCATGCATCAAACAATATTGTGCATCAAGTTGAAGCTGAAAGGGATTCTGAACTGCAGAATACTGGCACTGCTGGAGGAAGTTGAGTCAACCGCTTTTGTGCAGCTGAAGGCTGCCGCCACAGTGCTGCAGAAGCACTGGCNTACAGGCAGGTGCTGACAGCGGCAAATCAACAGTGGAGGACCAATTGCATGAGGCTGAAGCCAACAAAAATGCATCGTCATTTGTCAAGGTAGCCTCTCTTAAAATTATATGTGCTGCCANCTTGTGAATCAGATGCAGGTGTCATGCAGCCCAAACTTGTGTAATTCAGCTTGAGTTGCACCAGTAGGTTTGGCCTAATTGCTGTTGTGGTCAGGCTTGTATGCAATTGTGCGCATCTATATACCTCTATATCTTTATCTGTATATGGGTAAATGTAACAGTGAAGTGAGGTCATCCTGTTTTAGACATACAGTTGTGGGGGCTTTGTATGCAAGTTGTTGGCTCTGTGCAGCCGTCATTATTTGCTGCAGTGCACTTTGAATGTTATTTGTGTACGCATGTGGCTGCGCTGGATCCAGAGCTTGCTAAATTGTTTGATTACAGAGGAGCTGGTTTAGCTGGCCGTAGTCTTGCTCAGCAATCATTGCTGAGCAGTGTAACAATATACTGTAGTGCTGNAGCAGTTCTCATCAAGCAGCGGTCCTGAGAGGCCTGTCATTTGCATACCAGGTAGGTTCACAGCGCTGTCAGCTCTCCAAGCATACGTTCTTGCGCTACTGTAAGTCATCACCCTTTGCATTGCTGCCTTGTCTCCAGTCTTGGCAGGTCCTTCTCCAGTGCTTGCATAATTCGAGTTCATAGCCCTAACTTCTTCCCCCAGTCCATGCAGAGCTGCGCCAACCTCGGGTTGAGCTTGACGTTGTTTCAGCCATTGCTTCATGGGTATGCTTGTATAGACACAACGCATGTTCAAAGGGCACCATGCAATGGATGCACTGCTGTTCTGAACATCNCGCCAGCTATGCTGCAGCAGCTGACTTGTACACTCAGTCGTGCCCTGTAAGCTAGTGTCGCATTTCAAATAGCTATGTCTATGCAACAGCGTCCTTGCATGCTGACTATCAACTGACAGTGGACGTACTGTTTCTCACTGCCTCTGTTGTCGTCGGCAAATATGCAGCCTAAAAGCTTGCACATTGAATTCAAACCGCTGTGTGCTGAGCCCAAGGTGTGTGTCAGCGACCAGACACACAGTCGCTGAGAGCTGCTCAGCAAAAGGTCACAGGAGCATCACCTGCAGGTCTGCAAGTGCATTTTTCATTGAGGCAGTGCCTCTGAATGCCACAACCACGGTGTGACTGCCCCAGCCAATCAGGCATCGTGTGTCTTGCTTGATCTCCCAGAAGCTCTCGCTGTCTGTCATGCTGTACAAGCCCAGTGCTCCGTCCAATGTTAGTGTGGTACGTGCAGCAAAAGTTGGAGACGCCGAGCGTGGCTCAGACAATGTCTTGTTGGACAAGGATTTGATTCTGGTCTGCTCCTGCACAGCACCTCTCGGTCAACATGCTCACAATGCCCTGCTGAAGCTGGATCAACTGCTATGTCACATGCTGTGTAAGATGAGCAGATGCTTTCAGAGCATACTGCAGCATCAGCGGTCAATCTTGAAGTTCACAGTTGAAGAACAAATTGCAATCCTGACGGAAATCCCTGACAATCATAGCAAGCTGACTCATTCAGTTGAGCATGACAGTGCAATGCAGAATAGGTGATAGGTAGTTGCTGGGTAGTTCAAGAGGCCTCAAATGCACTGTTCTTGGACACTGCAAAACTGTGGAGCATGTCTGCAGTCAGCAGGATGCGCACCTGCTACAGCAGCCAAGGTCATCGGAGGCTCGCACACACCTCCAAGACATCACGATGAAGTACAATGGGTCCAACCAAAAATGCAGTCTGCCATGATCAATGGCCAGCAAGTGAGGTGCAGGTGTCTANGCTGGTGATCAGCATTAGACAGCATTAGGTCAGCAGGGCATACGTGATGAAGAAGAACAGTCAGTATTGTCTGACAAAGAGCCTGAGACGCATCCCAATCATCTTCATGCAGGACTAATTCGCAGTGCACCAACGTGCTGAATGAGCATTGTCCGCGCAGTTGTCCACGCCTGCAGTAGGGGAGCAAATAGGGGAAAACATGATGAGTGTGGAACATGCAATAACGTTGCATACGTTACATCGGTACAATGATATTGTTCAGGTGAGTTTGAGAAATTTCGAGACAGCAGTCGAAAACGTATATCTCGAAGTTGCCCATATGACAGGTGGGAAGCGACTAAGGTGATAGGCCTAGGAGTGCCGTGAATATAGGCTTGCCTGCAGATAACATGTGAATGTAGTTTGTACTGGCAGTCATGTCGAACACGCCATTGATGTCGCAGTCAAGTAGCGGACAATGACAAATCACATCAACACAAATGATACGGCAAGGATTGTTACAATCAGAGCTTAGGTCACACATTTCTCCATCTCACAGTCAAGTCCAGAGCACTACAGCTTACAACTGGAAAAGCCCTCTGATTGGGCAACTGCCCTAGGGCTGATCCAAGCAGCCAGATCAGGCAAGCTGGCTTGGAAGAACTTGATGGTAGCGGGAAAGAAGAAGGCTGCGCCGGTTCCGCCAGAACAGTGGCCTGCTGAAATGCCAACTAGTGGCACCATTGAGTTTGACACAAAGCTTACAGCAANTACCAGACAGGCAGCAAAGCCAGTCAGCACAACTGCACTGTCACACATGACGCCAAAGATGTTTCGACTGCAGAGACAAGAGGCAAATGCACAATCTAGGCATGCCCTGCTGAATACCTGTTTGTGTAGAGGTGGTTAGGTCTGTCCGGCTGCATCCACATCCTGTTGCATCATTGGAGGCTACATTGTTTTCAGCAGATTGAGGTCCAACTGCTGCTGTACTGCCAGCAATTTGTGACCCGGATGCTGCTGCATCATCAGCCAAGCCTTTCTCATCTGCAGCTGCACCACCAGTGGCTTTCATCTGCTCTGTAGCTGCACTGCAGCCATGCTTAGCAGCATCTTCAGGGGATGGGTACAGGGCTACAGTTGTTGCCATCTCCCTTTGTGGTGGTGTAGAAGCCCTATACAAATGTGCATTTGTCAATGCATGTTACTGCTGCATGCATATGCCATGTACATTACTTGAATCAACTCACTTGTGACGTTGGGCATGCCCAGCTAGACAAAAGGTGTGCACAGACACATCTGATGCGGCATGCCAGTTGGTGTAAGACAGCAGCAGCAAGTCAGTGCTTAGGGTTCTTGAGTGTTTGCAAGAGCACGCATTCATGCACAATGGACAACAGTGGCTCCAAGCTATTGCACGATGCACCTGATTGTGGTTGTGATGAAATTGATGGCAACAGTACAGCAATGAGCTGGATCTACAACACTGCAGACTCACCCCTGGGTGACATCAGCATGCCTAGGTGAAACATCTGCCCTACTTGATGCTGTGCCAACTAAGTGCTCTGCTGATGCAATGTCTGCCTTCTGATTGACGCCAGGCAAGCTGTCCTCTCTTTCTTCACTTCTGCGTAATCTTTTGACGCCGTCCTCTGCAGCACGACGCATGTTACAGCAGGGACAGCACAACAGCAAGGCATGGAGCCTCAATGATGCAATCACCTGGCTGTACGTGTCTGCAACAGNCAGCTATAGCAAAGAGACAGCTAGAACACTTGTTGGGGCCAGGCGAAGCTACACAAGGTCGAGAACTTTACTTTCACGTCCCGTGTCAGCCGAGGCCTTGCTGCACTTGGTTGCCGTGCATACAAGGGACGGCATGCTGCCCTTTGCTCACGTTGCAGACTGCATGCTGTACTTGCCTTGTTGGGTACAGTTCTGTTGGCAGTCCAATTAGAGCATAGCTGCCCAGCTTCTCATACTCATCTTTCTGCAGAGGCCATCACTTCTGTGGAATGCTATGCATGTGTGAGCAGACAATTGCAGCCTGGAGGTAAACTGTGTCAGTCACAGACCTTTGAGGGCACAAGAGTGAGGTACTCAGCGGGGATAATCTGGTCAGTGTCTATGTTCTATATCAGCATAAACGAGTGTTGATGTCACACCATGTGACTCGCGCGTGTCTTCGCTGAGCAGCGCTGCCACACGTGTGCAGAACTTGCGCTTACATCGCGTGTAACGTAGCATTTGCCGCGCACGACACGGGTTTTGCCTGCTGCACGTACTACAAAAGGTCCCCCGCTGACTTTGGAAGACGCTACCGCTCGGCAGGCTGGCTTGCGAAACGCAGAGGGAACGCATAACTTGCTTGAGTGAAGCAGAACTTGGCCTCCGACACGCAGAGGCATTCCGCTTATCGCGAGTCTAGAGGTTGGCGCAGAGGTGCGAACTCGCGCACTTGTACCTTTCTAAAACCTTGCGCGTCGTAGCCAGTGGCGCTGTGTGCTGGTTCCGATAGCTGCTTTTTGAACGCGAGCGTTGCGGCAAATTGGTTCGTCTGTTGGCGGTAATGCTACGGTGTAATTTCCATGGTGTTACGGTAAAAGCCGGCTCACTGTCCCCAGCTTGGCTTGCGATNCAGGAGACTGCAGAGCTTGCCTGGCGGGCCATGTACACTCAAGACTAGGGGTGTGTTAGCATTCTGCTTGTTGAGATGATCGCAGATAGCATCTGCCATTTGATGTACAGCCAGTTCTTGCCCCACCACCTCCGACAAAACATGGGGTTCTATTGAAGCACAAGCTTCTGGTACAAAATGACAGTGATCTGCAAGAGGGGCCACACGGCGCTNTGATAGATGCAAATGCACATGTTGCCCTAGCTACTTGCAGGCAGGTTTGCAATGTTGCAGTAGGTGGGACACTCCTCAACAAACAGCCAGATGTCCAAAGACCTTATGCTTAGTAGAATCAGGTAGGTCCTGAGTTGCCACTGTTGCAGGACCCTATTCCAACAAAGTTGAAAGTTCAGCCTGAAGCCAATCCTAAACAGCTGACTCCTTATGTGGCTATGTCCACAATGCATCTGCCATTTGCAACATGACGACATTGTCACTGTTGGCTTCCACGCATGCCATAGCAGCCAGCACTGTTGTGTTGTCCAGCACATAGCATCAATTGTGTGCTGGTGCAGGAGACAGCCATCAACATTGGCTTCGCCTGCAGCCTGCTGCGCAGCGACATGACACAATACATCATCAGCGCCAACTTGCCAGAGGTGCTGGCCCTGGAAGATGCTGGCAGGACAGATGATGCANTCTCCTCTCTACCTGTCTACTGTCCACCTGTATGTCACTGACGCTCAGACATACGTCACAGCACTGTGCCTACTTATGTAGGTGCGCCCCCTGGACTTTTACAATGCTACATGCAGCATGGGGGTGTGACCAGAGGAAAGCACAGGACACGTGATGCTGCATATGCATCACGCCTCTACCTTGTCAGCCCTAGGCATCTCTATCTCCATATCCTCAGGGGGAGTATAGTCAAGGCCCGCCACGGCAGCCGCTTGCATGGCCCTCGCA
Source organism: Trebouxia gelatinosa (assembly GCA_000818905.1). Lineage (NCBI taxonomy): Eukaryota > Viridiplantae > Chlorophyta > Trebouxiophyceae > Trebouxiales > Trebouxiaceae > Trebouxia > Trebouxia gelatinosa. The sequence continues at coordinate 234,769 of KN805357.1, read as the reverse complement.
ACTGCAGCTTCAGCTGCTTTGGTTGCATGCCGCAATGCTTTCTCTGCAGCTGCCTCTGCAGTGCCATCTGCAGGGCGGCAGTACACATGAGAACACTCGTGGTGCTCACACAGCACATGTAACAGTGAACTGGTCTGGCAGATACCTGTCAAGTCATCTTCGCCTGGTTTGTGTTTGTAGCGCTGAACAAGCTTGGGCAGCTGCAGATGCCATCAAATTGAGTGTGAGCAGTCAAGTCATTGACTGCAAGGCCTCCGACGTCTGAGATACAAACCTGGATATCTACTGTGGCTTGTGGTCTGAAANTACAGTCCTGTTCAAGGCCACTAATGCTGCAATCAAGGCAACTCATTGTGTGGCAGTGTAGCTATCCCCACAAAGGAGAGAGTCAGAAGCTCACAACTTCAGGCCACTCTGTCTTCCATGGCAACCTCGTATGGTGGGTGTAGCTAGCTGTAGCTGTGTCACAACATACAGCTTGAGCTACAGGATGCTGATATTGCTTACACATAGCACCGCAAGGCTGTGAGGATAAGTTTTCACAATGCACAGAGCCTGGACATGCATACGAACTCTTAGTGTACATGGGCTCATGCTGCCAGAGGCCTGTGAGGCCAGTAAAAGAATCAGAGCATCACAAAGTCTTCTGAAGCAGCATCAGATTCTGTTGAATGACCCGCCATGTAGCGTCTGAGCACTGAAGGATTCATGCCACCAATTGGACGATCTTCTAGCGCCATGAGGATATCAGCGCATGTGATCTCACACAAGACAGGCTGGGACGCATCAAGCCTTTGCTGCGCCTCTTGTGCAGANTATGCAGCACAGCGTGCACAGCACAGAGCCACAGTCAAATTGTCTCTGCAGCGTCTGACTAACAGGGGACTCTTCGCTGCCTTTGGCACATGGCGGGGCTGGGCAGTGCACCAGGCTGAATTGAAGAAGAGGCTGAATGGCGCAGTCAGGAAATTGACTCATCAGCAAGTTAGCGCAGCATGGCAGGCTTGGAGGGAGCGTGCACGGTACTCTGCTGGAGTGAAGGCGCATTTGCAGGTGCCACTTGTTTGGGTGAAATCTGCTGTGATATGCTTGCAATTGTTCAAGCTGGATTTGTGGTGTCAAAAGCATGTGTGCATTTGCTTGCAAACCTGCAGACTCTGCTTAATTGAGCTGCTTCGTAGTCAGGCAATATGTAAATGTACCCGTGGAGCATGTGTTGTGCAGCAAATAATTACCAGAGCACATGTCCCATACTTGGGATCAAATGCAGTTGCTGCAAGGCTATAGGCTGTATCTGCCAGACTGCAGGTTGCCTCCAAATTTGCCTTGACTGCTGGCATGCTCCAAGTGCATGTTTCAGCTGTTGGCTACATTTTGTATGATTGTAAGCCAGGCACAANTGTGCACTGCTCCACTGTCACTGGGGCTGTTGCTGTAGACCAACCAAAGGGGCGGCAGGCAGGCAGCATCCATTCTCTCATACCTGCAAGTACGCATGAGAGATGTCTATGCAAGGGGCTAGTTAACCTTACTTGCCAAATACATTTGCGCGGAGAAGCCATTATGTGAAGCATGATGCAACAGCTGTTTGCACTCAATGCATCTGCATCATCATTGGCTTCCAGGGACAGTTGAAATACCAGCAGCCTTGCTCAGGCACTAGCATGCTGTCAGTCATGCACAAGTGGTCAATTCGTTGGTATGTGTCTTCACTTTGAGCTAGACACAAGGATTCAATGAAGGACAAGCAAGTGTCAGGCTGACCTGTACATAGCAACACTCAATTTGAGATGCTTCTGCCCATATTGGTCCAAGAAATACCAGAGAGCTAGAGAGACATGGCAGGGGGTATACACACCTATCCTTTGCAAACAGGTGCACTTGAAAGGGTGATGTGCAGGCAACACGCAGGCATGTCACTGCAGATACTGAGGATCTCACGTTGAGGAAGCCATGGTAGGGCTGAGTAGCATAGTTTACAGTATCGATGGGGAAGCAGGAGAAGATGTTGAGGGCTGCCTGGGATAGGGAGGGGTAGAAGAAGCCAGCCACTGAGAAGGCTGTGATCTTCAGGTGGCGCCTCAGCCACTGAGGGTCAGCTCGNTACAAGCTGAGCAGCCAAAACCTTCAGCAGAACCCGCAGTGGCTTCTCAAGGCCATGGTGGAGACCGCCTGGCTGACCTCAACATTAATGCCACGCCAGCGACCCGAACGGGTGATGCAGTAAAGCAAGCAGATGGCACCATGGGCTGTCATGCTGATGTAAAACATACCTTGGGNGCTCCCCTCCTTTGCTTGGGCCCCAGATTCAGGCTATGTTGGTCCATGGCAAATCCTATCAATTTGGTCAATTTGCTAGGCTTTGCCATGGAACAACATAGCCTCAATCTGGGGCCCAAGCAAAGGAGACAAACAGATGTAGGTGCAAGACTAACAAATGTAGTACCCCATCATGATACCCTTGCTAGTACAGGATTCAGGCTGAAGGGAAGTGGAGGGTTCTGCACCGTGCCTTCTGCTGCATCTGCAAGTGAGCTGCTGCTCTGTGCATGTTTCNCTGCAGCTCTTGCATTGATGTTGAATGTCAGCCTGAGCGATATGGCCTTTCAAGCATTTGCAGTGCTTGCCTACAGGCGCAATCCAAGCTCAGGTCTCCACACATGGCTCTGCAAAAGCCGCGCACTGGCGGCCCTTTGATCATTAGCAACAGGACATTTGATGACATTGTGATTGATTATAGAGACAGCTCAGAATTTTTCAAGAAAGGATGCATTTTCTTTGGTGGAATTGGTGTTGCTCTGCTGGGCTTCAAGGCGGTTTCTTTTGGGTGGAAGAAATGGAGGGAGAAGCAGATCAGGTATGTCAGCTTGCACGCATGTCGTGCCCGCCCAGTTGTGCTTCTGTCAGCAACACCTCTCAAGATTCAAACAGTATCAGTGGCAGCCATGTCTGCACCACAGGGCCAAGTGATGTATTAGCAGCATGAATGCCGTCGCAGTGTAAAGTGCAGTGCGCCAACTGGCAGATGCAGGTTGTCGCCTTGCGCAATGAGCTTGATTCATTTACAGATCCCCTCATGCAATGTATCATCGTGTATGCCATTCACGCATATACTAGATGTCCCTCACAATGTATGCCAATTCATGATGTATACCTGCCACAGGGGCCGCGTGCGGAGAGTGGAAGAGCGAAGGGCTGCTGCAAGACTAGCAACGGGTGAGCGTGGCAGTGATCAGGCAGGTGCAGATGNCCGTTATCGTCACTGCAATTCAGTAAACCCGTCGTTGTAGGAGGCACCAGAGCTGCCTGTAAACTCAGAAGGCAAAGCCGGGGTTTCCATTGCTCGGTGCAGGCGCAACACAGACCGGGCAACAACGGGAGCTGGCGAGAACACACCGATAAGGTAGCAACTGCTTGCATGTGTGGTGTTAAAGCTTCGTCTCGGTAGCATATATTCTGGTACCGCTGCAGGCTCTGCAGCAGGCTTCTGACCTATGGAATGCAGCCTGGGAGCAATTCGACTCAGCTGTGATGCCCAGAGAAAGGGTGTGTGCAACCCTGGTTGCTGATTTTGCTTCCTATGACGCGGTGGTCATGCAGACAACTGAAAGAGTCATCTGTTGCAGGGTGACATCAGGGACCAGTTCTTGATGGCACTATCCATTGCAATCTNGGTGGCTGCACAGCATATGGGATGGTGACCAGAAATACGATAGAGGATGCAAAGCTACTTGTCTCAATATCTGCACTGCATGCACAGTCATGTTCGCGCACATTTTTCACGGCGTGTATTGCTAGTGCTATGTATGCAATTGGCATCAAATATACCATTCATTGCAATGCCCATTGTCACGCTTTCCACCAACACCTCTGAAGATGTGCAAGGTGTTGTGCTTCATGCACCCACCCAGAGTGATCATGCAATACTCTGTTGCATTGCATTGCATTACAGCCACGCCAACATCACGACCTGCCACGTTGCAGCATCACACTGTGCACTTATCCCTTATGCTGGGCTGTGCATGACACACAGTAGTCATATCTTTTACACTATGCGGACATGCAAATACATGCATACACCACCGTTTGCTTGGCTTATTTTGCAACCTCAAACACAGATTTGCTTTTGGGCAGGAGTGTATAACCTATGTTATACGGCTGCGTAGGAACCAGTACACCAACCCTTACNGACCAAGCTTACATGCCAGTGCATGTGCCTTTACATGCGTGTGGATGCATGAATGTCAGACCACTATAACATGCCACAGTAAGAGGGCTTCTCACCTGCACTGGCTTTGGTACGAGCTGACTTTCTCACAAAGTCTGCAATGTAGCGCCGGTTTACTGTCCTTGCTGACCCTGTAAAGCACCAAGCTCACTTAGCCTTGGCATCGCCCACATTACTGCTCTCAGCACTCAATGTGTGCATTGCTCGGCTCAGTAAGCTAGTCATAATCCAAGGCCAGCTAAAAGACAAGTTCTTGCTGCAGCTATTGCCTCAGATGCTGGAAAGCACAATGCGCAACGTATGTTTCCACTACTTTCCAGCAGCTAGGAGATCACTCTATCTGGAGCAAGCAGCCTTGAGCCAAGGTCACAGAGTGCACATTCAGTGCAACAAACACACACATCAGATTCAACAGCCACCTACAATCAAGCAAACATTGCCAATGACATGGCAGCTTACCTAGGCCAGTGACTAGTCGAGCTGCCATGAGCATGTAGAGCCACTTGGTGTCATAGCCCAAGCAGTACAGGGCATTGCCCAGGATGCAGGCCACAGCACTGCAGATGAGGGGTGCCTTGAAGCTGGAGTTGGTCCAAATGCTGTACCCTGCATAGCGATGCAGCCATTTGGCATGTCTGGCATGCAGACCTGGCATGCAAACCAAAGCAACAAGACACTGTAGGAGAAGGGGGCTGGGGTTTCTGTGTCGGATCCCGGTTGTCAGGCACCCATGCAATCAACTTGACATGTGATTGCAATACCACCAAGGATAAATTCCTTCAGGTGACATGTGATCGCAATACCACCAGGGATAAATTCCTTCAGGTTGTGCACAACACGTGCCTCAGTATAAAGCGTCGCACACCAACGCTGAATGAACATCAAGCTCATCAGGCGCTTGCCACGTCACGAGATATTGTTTATGTTACAACAAAAAGCCAGCTTGTGTCAAGCTTGGATGGTTGTTATGCAATGCAGAACATTGCAATGCATCCAAAGCTGCTGCATAACCGCAATTACCTATCGTGCCAGGAATGGAGGCCACATCGCAGCATCCAATAACAACACCAGCNACAGTTGGCATTGCAGTTGTGCAACCCATTTGAGCTCACTCTGTCAGTATGCGCAACTGCAGTCAGAACCTCCGCCACACTCAGGCTGCTTAGCGACTCATGCTAGATCGAAATTTGGCTCAAAGGCCCTTCGTGGCTGCAGGGATACGAGTCATGCACTGTTTTGACGACGTATTTTGTGCTGCCAGAGCTCGGGCTATCCTGCTTGGGCAGAAAGGCAGAGCTTGTAGCCAGGCTCGCTGAGGTTGAGCAGCCAAGCAGCAGGCAGATGGCTCAAGGTGCTGCTGCAAAACAGCTTATGGGCTCCTGCGCTGTTAGCACCCAGTCTNAGCTCCGCTCATGCACAGTACTGCAATGCCAGACAACGACCACGTCAAGTAAACAACAGGATCACCCTACCTGCATTACAAAGCCTATCTGGCGCTTGAAACGCTTGTTGAGTTTCTGTCCATTGAATGTGACGGCTCCAGTCCGCTTCATAGCACTGCATCATGACTCAGCAGATCAGCAGAGATGTTGTGTAATGATTCACGCTTTGCACATGCCCTGCCAGAGCTGCTGCGTATACCATATTTACATGCTGGCGCTGTTAGGTAATGATACTGTGCAATTGGAGTAAGCGCAGTGTGCTCATGCCTTGAGTCTGCAATGTGAATACAGTGCCCTACCACTGCAACTGTTGTACATTGCTGGCCAAATTGTTTCCCACAAAGGTCAGACAAATCANATGCTATAGCAGCAGCACCAGCACAAACATTGCGTTGAGCTGTGACAGCTCAGCAAGAGGAACAGCAGTGGCAGTACCAGCAGTGTGCATCAGCTTTGATGCAACGGAACCAAATGCATTGTGGTCAAGGCAGTAGTGCTTTGGATGCGTAAACCAAGGACCTTTATGCATGCAGGCAATGGGGGCATCACCAATTCAGCAGCTGTCCAAGACAACGTCTGTGAACCCTCACAAGACCCTTAGCAAGCAGCACTTGAAGGTGAGTCGTACATTGCTCAGTCAGCAATGCAATACCTGTCAAGAGATTGTGACGCAATGATAGTGTTGTCAGCCTAGGAGNCCGGGTGAGGCTGACCTGCATGAAGCCCCTTGGCAGCTGCACCACTTGATGTTGCCAAGATGGAGGTTGACAGTTGAACCGACANCACATGAATGTCCCCTCAATACTGCACATGCGCTCAACTTGGTAATGTTTTTCAAATCTACAACTCATGTCTGCGCTGTCATGCAGAAGCAAGCATGGCTATGTGATGATGTAAAGCTGATGGCCTGGAAGTGAAGTTATGCACACAACGCACTTATGCTTGACAGCATGAATTCGGAATCCTGAACCATGGCTGACACATGTGATTTGTTGCTGCAAGCTCTTGTGTGAGATGCAACTGTGAGTTTTGATGACCAGCTTATACACATTCTATCTACTTGTAGCTTGTGCTAAGGCTGGACACCTTGTTGTAGACCTCATCTGCTTTCTGAGCAGCCTGGATGTCCTGGAGAGCAACGTTCCAAGCATGCTGCGAGGGACTGCTGAAAGACCTCTGCGTCATGTTATACCACTTGGGTGGTGGCGCTGCTGATGTGGCAGCTGCTCATACACTGCTCCAAGCTGGTGAGCTTAGCACGGCTGCAGGTGTTCAACGTGGCAGAGAACAAATCAGTCTGGACCTGCGATAGATGTCCTCGACTCTCGCTGAAGGCTTTTGTGGCAGCTATTCTCAGCCATACACACGGCTGCACATGCGGCATTGCCATGCGGAACTGTGTGAACCGAAACGAAACTTGAACACACGGCATGTCCTACCTCACGCCTGCCGCTTTACTGGGCTTGCATTCGTTGAATACAAAACCAACATCTTCAAGAGCGTCAAGGATTAGCAGATGTCAATGCAACAACGGCTGCAGGCTGTGCGCAAGCAGCGCCTCGCTGACGGTGAACTTGCGTCTGAAGCTGAGCCATATTCCCCNTGACAGTGTAAGCCTTGCATGTGGGCACAAGACATGCAGTTTGTTGCACATCATGTCACGCAACAGCCCACCTGTAGTGCAAGCAGTGGAAGCTGTGACTACACTCGGTTGCGTATCCTGCCCCTTCAGACATGTCACCCAGCTGTTCTTGCCCCACTGCTGACAGCTCCTGTCACCTACTGTGTGACTTCTTGTCAGATTGGCATGGAGCAGCGGCCCTNCGTCTAGGTTGTGGCAATGCAGGTGCTCCATCTGTGTACAAACCTTGCTGGTCTTCTTCTTCAGGCTGAGGGAGCCCTTCTCGGCCATGAGGGCCCCCAGCTTGCGCTCCCGCTCCTCAATTTCCCTATCTCGGGCCGCCTCCTGCACATTGGCCCAACGCGCTAGGGTTTGTCAACTAGGGTTTGACCCCCTAAAACCCAATGGCTGGGCATCACTTCAACTCTTCAGACTTGAGGGCCGACATCTCCGTATCCTTCTGATAGCATGATCTGTGTATCTTGTGCTTACTGGTACTCAATCTGAGTTTGAGCGGAAACCAGTGTAGGCTCAAACACTGAGGCTGATTTGTATGAAAGCAGAAGTCAGGCATGGAACTGTTCAATACAAGATTACTGCCTTTGGTTCCTTCGTTACCATGTTGACTGCAGGGGCAAACTGCAGGTTTGCTGCATACTCAACTATCCTTGCATTACACAAGTACGCTACCATGGCTTCAACAGTTGTCCAGTGTCTACATATTGCAGTGTATGCATGCATAGNCTAACAGAAGAAGGCAGCGCTCGTTTCATGGAGGTTGTCAAAGATGTCAAGCAAATGAGTGACAAGTCAAGCCTGAGTCCGAAGTTCAGGTCAGCCATGCTCAGTGCTTGCGCAAATGTGTGCAAAATATGTCTTGAGACAATGCAGATGTCACTCAAGCAAAGTGAGCTTGTAGGGCAGCACAGGCAGGTATACAGGCAGGCAAGCCGACTGCTTGAGTATCCCTTGGGCTGACTGACGGACAACCTTTGACAAAACCCCACGACAAGTGCATTGGAAGGCGCATACCTAGGGTTCACATGATGGGCTACCAGTTTCAGTGAGCATACCTGGTTGGTAGATGCTTCTCACTGCTGCCGCCAGCAAAGGACAGCAGAAACAGTCAACAACTGATGNTACAGTGTGCATGTCCAGGTCAATGCTGGCAGGCGTTAGTTCAGCCACTTCGCGGTTGAGCACTGATATAAGCGTGTTACTCGCATGTGATTGGCTTTGACCGTCGCGAGCCCGGCAGGAACTTGACAGTTTTGGCAGTACTGCCTTTCTGACGGGACAGTACCGGAGCCTTCGTGCCTTTGCTCCGGCCCATGCAACGCTGCGAACTGGTGCGTACCGCAGAGGTACATGCTGAGGTGTCAGTGTGCCATAGAGTGGTGGCATTTTACCGGATCACTAGATTGCGGATGATCACGCAACAAGCCAGAAGGTAAGCAACATTGCGTGTGCTGCTAATATCGCGCAGGTTGACTCAGCCGCGTACCCGATCACCGCGCAGCATGTTGGCATGGTTGTGTGTGCGCATGCTGCAGCGTGNGCTGTTAGCTGCGCAGGTTTCACACAGACTTGTTCAGCGAAGTGCAATCATACTTCAGGAACGCATGGCAGATCTAGAATGCCGCCGGAGCATGCTCATTGAATTTTCCTCTTGCAACTGGCAGCAACAATTGCATAATGCATTGCTCAAACAGCAAGGGGAGAAAACACACCAATGTGGATACATACATATATGAACAGACCGAATGCAGCTAAAACATAGCTATGTGCGAAGCGCCACACTACTGAGCCATGTCATTTCAGAATCTATGCTGACTGAGGCGCATACGGGGTCACTGAAAATCAGCTTGCGAAGCTTTGGCCACTGGCCATTTGCTACATGCTTAGGCTCACCTATCTCAGTTGTTGTACCATCTATCTCTAGTCTAGTATTTAGTACAGGACACAGCACATCTGCAAGACACAAGTACTCATTTGCTGCACATTCCCCACAGACCTCAAGACATTGCAACTTTGGCCAATGCGCTGTCATCAAGATCATAATGGCTGCAGTCCCAACTGTGCAACAGCTCACATCAATCATAGCAAGCAGTGGCCATTTGGCTGTGACCAAAGCTTGCATACCTACCACACCAAAGGTGTTATTATGGAGAAATAGCTTCTGCAGATGCGGCCAAAATCCTCTTGCAACTTGCNCACTTTGCCAAAGCAGCTGTGTCTGTGCAATGGTTCACCCATTCCTTGCTGTGTTGCCATCAGCCAATCATAGCTTCTGGCGCAGCAGGCACTGTGTAGTACACAAGACTACCATAGACATTTGTAGCTGTAGTGACACCAGCATTGCAAGACAAGCTTAACGTTGGCCAACAAAATCTTTGTCTGACTTTCTAATTTGTATGATACCAGTCTGAAGCAAGGCCTACAGGTACACAACAGAGGCAATCATGAGGCCAAATGTCACTTTACAGTGCATCACTGTCTACTGGAACATGTGTCTGCTCTGGTAGCACAGCAGCGTGAAGTTTGATGTCCTGGTCTTAGCTTTTCAGCAGGTTATGTCTCGGCTCACAAGATAGAAGGAGCAGCTAAATACACGCTCCCTGTGTTTTTGGCAACTGCATGTGGCATCAACATGTTGACTACCCTGGACTGTGCAGGCAAGCTGTGATTGGCTTGCTGCTGGTGAAAGAGCTGGTGTTGATTGACATGTTCTCAAACATCCCAGTCTCAGCACTGAGTATGAGGCCCATCCCTCAGCTCAGAGCAGACACTGCCATGTATGATCTGCTGAAGTTGTTTCAGACGGGGCGGACCCACATGGTCCTGCTGACTCAGCCCCCTCCTGGGGCCCGCTTACTGGGGTCACATGTTGCCGGGTCATCAGGTACATATTCAGCTGCAGAATCATCAAATTGTGAACTTACACCAGTATCAATTGCAGTGCACACCACCAGAAGAAAGAAGAGTCTGCAGACTTGTTTCACAAGACAGGCAGCCAGTATGCATGATGTAAGCTTGTACAGCTTTGTCATCAACAGTCATCTACCTGCTGCAGGCCGTACTCTGCAAGCCAAGTCCTCATTTGATGTTACGAATCTGTGCAACCCTTTGTTGTTCACGTGTGTGGCTGTACTTTGAAGTATGTCAATTCTCTACCTGCCACAATGTTGAGTCTTACATATCTATATAAGCCTTCACTATCAGGGCATATGTGGATGTGCAGGGGCAGCGCGAGGTGAGGTGGCAGTCAACATTGAGCCTGAGACTATCAGGAAGGCTGCTGAAGAGGTTAGTCAACTCCTTTGTGCTGGCACCTACCTAAATGATATTATCATGGGGTGACTGATGCTGCTGCATTGATGTTGTCATCGTTATGACTTCACTCCGTAGAGTCCACAGTCCTGCACAGCATANCCTCAACAGGGTTCACCTGCACATCAGCACTGTGTGGTGACATACAGAGGTTTTCAAGCTGTGAGCGGGGCAGATAGCCAGTGCACCAAGGTGGTTGCAAACGGAGGCAATGAAGAGGTGTGTTGCGTTGAGTGCCACTCACATACAGGATCCTTGTGCTGCACGTGAGGCACTCACTGCTAGACTTTTGAGGCATGCAGCATACTGGAAGGGCAAACAATCATGTGCACATCATTCAATGTAGGAGCACGACCTCTAAGGCACAAATGTCAAGGCTGCATACCTCACTGTAGGAAGACCGGCCTATCATGCCCTCATACACAAAGTGATTCCCAAAAGTGAACAGGTCAGGACAAGCCAAGCTAGGAGTTCTCTGCAGCTTTGTGGCCACCAACACCTGCCAGCACATTTCAAATGTGCTTCAACAATCGTAGGGTAGGTATTGAGCTCCACTTGCTGCTGTAAGGTGTCAGCTGACTTCCACAGTAAACAACACACCTTACTGTCGTTGAGCGAGCTGCTTCTGCTTAGCCTTGCAGTCCGCAACCTGCTTCTGGATTGATGTTTCGGCCTAGTAGGTGAATTAGGGCATACAGTAAGCACAGGCTTGCACGCTCCTATCGAAAAGTTGATCCTGNCCCTCTGGCCTGGCTTCATGTCAGGGCCGCAGATACGCCCTGGCACATCTAGTGTCAGCAAGGTCTCGGCCAAGCCCTGCGTTCCGTAATCAAAGCAGTCAGAAGAAGGCCCTGGGGTATGCTTTGTTAGCAGCCCACATGCAGCATATGTGCTAGCTGCAGGCCTTTAGCAATGCATCATTTAAACGCACTTTCTGGACAGCAGATCAGTATACTGTCAGGCAATGACTGACCAGAGGCCAACGACATGACTGCTTATTGCCTGAAGTGTTCTCTGAACTGCAGTAAAGCAGCATTGGCCAGACTGTGTGCTTGTGCACACATTGTCAGGACGTCTGGATTGCGGCCTTCAACTGTGCAAGCTGCAGCCAGAGTCTGACTTGTGACAGCCTATTACGGCGTCTAGCAGCCAGCAAAAAAGCACAAACATTGTGTAGCATGTGGGGGGCAAGCTACACCATTTTGCTTGAAACCTACGCTTACAGCAAAGCTTTCAGCTACCCTACTCTGAGCAAGCTGACGACAGCAGCAGCAGGAGCCTCACTTAGAGCAGCCTAGCCAAAGCTAATGCATATTGCAAGCCANGCTGACATTCTCAAGCTGTCTGAAGAGGAAGCACAGTGGCTGTACGGCGTGAGTTCAGATGACGCCATGCACCAACCTGAGAAGGTAACCTTGTACTGGACAGTGAGGTGTATTGTATGTGTTCTTTGCATACTTTGTATAGTTGCCATTGCTGCAAAAGCTTTGATAGTGCTACATCAACAGACAAGCAGTGCAAGGTGCCATGATAGTTCAACACATGTGACTCTTGACCTCCCTTTCTCCCCCTCCCCTTCCCNAGCATTTGCCATCATGCATGCACCAGCAGGCCCTGTGTGCAACTACAAGTACCTGCAGCAGCTACTGTGCCAATCAGTACTGTTGCCAGCAGGAGCTTCTTCCATCGGCTGGTGGGCTCCGCGTCTGACTTCCCTGCATCCCCACATACAAATATGCAAATGTTGTAGATCAAGCGCAGCACGTGTCTTGAGTCTTGCAGTGGTCGCATTTCAATGGTTGGTGGCGGTTGCATGGTAGGCAGGTTGTAGATTCGGGTGATGGCACTTGTCATCACATAGCATGTGAAAGTCTTTGCATAAGCGGTGCTTGTCAGCACCCAGCAGTTGTACACAAGGACCTGAGTGTGAACAAGCAGCATGACACCTGACTTGCAGACAAACATATTGCCAAACAGTAGACAGGCTACCAGACTGCAAAGTAAAAGCCTGTCAGAGGTAGCAGTTCAAACCCTGCATGGCAAAATGGATGCTGTGTGTGACACATCCAGGGTGCATTGATCAAAGTGCAAACCTGCAGTTTCCATGCACCGCTGAGCCAAGGCATTGAGCTGCATGCCTGTCAGTACCTGCACAAGGCGCCAGTCTCGATATTCACTTTTGAGAACTTTCTAACTCATCTTTTGCAACACAACAGTGCCTGCTAGTTTTGCAACGAACTGAAGAGAACTCCACCTCTATGGGTTGTCCATTTCGCAGCAGTTGGTAAGCTGGGTAAGTAGCTATACTGCTGACACCTGTCAGGTCCTGCATTCAATGTCATAACGGTGACAAACGCTCATACTGTAGTTGGCATTGTTGCACATCAGTTGCACCAGGTGCACTGACGGCATAGTTTGCATTACTGAAAGCATTACTGAAGTTGACTTATAACACCGTCAAGCCTTCTGAATCTCACATCAGTATGACTGGAGTGAGACTGCAAAGTACATCACCGCACTCAAAGAAGACCCAAAAGTTGTGCCATTTCAACATGCATTCAAGCAGCTGGACCACTGCACAGCTGGTTGCACTGCTGCTGAGCTTCTGCTCCCTCCATTGCTGCCCACATTCCTCAGACCGCAAACACATACACCACAGCTGCATGGGTCTGTGCCCAGCTGTGGCTGTTGCATGTATTGTCCAATTGTTATGTACGCTTTTTATGACAGTGAACCACAGCCTTCTGTTGCTCACAGAAGCAAAAGCTCTGACACAGGCCTGCAATCATGTCTGAACTACTACAGCTGTAGCTTCAGACTCTACAGGTGAAGCCTTTGACTACACAGGTGGAGGCTTAGCACACGACAGATGTGAGTCTTCTGCTCTGTTTCTGGCTGTTAGCACAGATACCAGCTTCCAGACATGCTCGAGGAGACCAGGCAGGATCCTAGGGTTTTGTGCCCAGAAGACGGGGTTTGATCGAAAATTGCTTGAAATGTGATCTCTGGAAATTTACATGGACCTGACAAATTCTGCTGGGGCAAATGCAGACATCAGGAGACATTGCTATATGTGAACATTGTCAAGGTGCAACACTGCCTTTGATTGCTTGGTTGCATCAAAGCAAAGAAGACATAAGGCTGGCGCATGCAACAACGCCACAGGTAGGCATGCAGACTTCAGTAGTACATGGCTCCAATACACACGCTGACGCTGCAGCTGTGCGCAAAGGCCAAGCTACATCACATCAGCAAGGCTGCGTTTTACATGTGCACTTGTGCAGCACGCGAGGGCATGAGGCTAACCTGCATGAGCATGGGATCTGTTTGCGCAATAGCTTCCTCTGTGTCCGCGGCCAAGAGGGGCAGTAAGGCTAGGTAGTACTNCGCTGCTTGCATGGCTGCTGCTGCGTAAGGTCCTGGCGCAGGTTTCACCCTGCCCCAACTTGGACATGGCGGGTTTGTTGGAGCAGGGCGGTCAGTATGTAGCTGCACAAAGCAGGTGGAACCATGACTGAAACCCACACAACATGCCTTCTCATTGATGCAGCGCTACAGACCATATAGAGTGACTGCTGCTATGACAAGTAATACTGACGGAGCACGCACAGAGTTCATGGCCAAGTAAAGCATAGCCATGTATGTTTGCAATTAACTTGATGTGATGCTGAGGTTGCTTACCCATTCCCACATTGCCACCTTCCCTGCATAGGGGTGGGGGTCTTTGTAAGTTTTCTTAGGGAAAAAGCCAAGGTCACTCATTTTGTAGTCTGACAGGTGCATAGCAAGAGACGGGTCCATGTCTTCGTCTTGCATTGCAAAGGGCCTACAGCATAGCGATGAATGATGTGCTTTGTACATGTCTTTTCATGCTTACTGGGATATACAATTGCAAGCAGTATGTTGCCAAGAATGTTGTCAAACATGACAGGCATAGAAGGCATAGTGCCTGATTAGCTTGAACATGGTGATAACAATTGTCAGTACCATGCTATGTACGTGTGTACACACCAACAGTAGATACAATAGCAAAAGGTATTCACCAACACGCTTTCAACCGATCAGGTAGGTAAAAACAGGATATGCGAAAAATGACAATAGTGATCATCAGGTGGCTCATTGACACGAGACTGGTGTTACGCTTGACCTACCCGCTAGGTGCGTCAGTAAGCGAAGTCAACAAAAGCGGCGGTCCTTGACCTCGGTTGCGTACTACGAGGAGGATAGCATTGTCGACTCCACACTTAGAGGGAACCTGCGGACACACAAGCAACGTCGAACAAGCGGTCACTTGACTAGTTCTTCACAAAGAAGAACACTGTGTCAGCACGCTCAATCACTACCGGTACCTGTCAGTCAATGGTTGCATTAATCGCTCAAACGGCGCACCTGGGTGTGTGTGCACCTGTGGTGAGAGCGCGTGAGCCTCAATGAGGACTGCCGCGCCAAGCAAGATAGCTAGTAAAGTGTAGCAAGCATCCGTCACCGAATTACACGGTCGATTTTGGCTGCAAAAAATTCTCAAGGACAAGCTTGTGTGGCATACAGGTCGTCCGTGCCACAGATATTGGCTTACCCTACTACTGTCAGGTCAATTCAGTATTCATGACACTACTCGGAATCTGACTTCGTCAGTCCTTGTGGCTCACATGCGTTGGGTCTAAGCTCCCCGCAGCAGATGACCAGGCAGATGACTGTCATGCGCTGGTGGGCTGGTTGTAAGACAGATGTCATCTCATCAGATATTGTTGAGCGGACTGCGACCAGCGTTGTGCGATCATAACTGTTCTGATGTAAGCATGGTATACTTTTTGTCGGCATCGTAGGTTAGCGTTGGAGACGACGCTCTGTACCATATGTTGAAATGGATTGATGGCGGTAGTGTTGATATGCCAAAATAACCATGGAGTTACTGTACCAGTGAACATGGTCAAGAGTTCAAGTATTGGCAAATCCATAATTATCGCAGTCACTACCTACCAGTACGCAGTGTAAAATGTTGTTTTCAAGCCTGACTTGCGGTGCCGACGCATTTTTAGTGTAATGACATTAATGAATATTCAAAGTCGGTACGGTAAACGACAATACGCACATGTGAGCTCATACNATCTTATCACGTCAGCATGCCAAAAATGGCTGCACAACTTGTGTCTGACGTCATTTCAGGTTGTTCATTGCATCATTGCAACGCTATCAAGACATCACAGGATCAAGCTTAAACAGGCAACAGCTTGCTACCACGCATGCTGCATGAATGGAGATTATAGCAGCATCACAAAATGACAGCAACATTGAGCGTCTACGTTATCACAACATGAACTAGTCATGACGATGCAGCGCATTCAAAGTGCTGCTAGCAGGCCTGAACCTCAATCTGGGAAAGAGCACACATTTCATGCGAATTCGTGCTGCAACAGCAGTATCTCGAACGATGTCTGAATTTAGGTCGCTGCAAAAGTCAACAGTCTGACAAGCATTGCAGTGCTGATGAATAGCGGGGCTAAAACAAAAACAGGACCTGAACCTGTATGCGCCACAGCTGCCATCTGCACAAGGCCACTGTTGACAACTATTGGTTGAATCGCTCAACAGCAGACTTTGCAGTTTGCTGCAGTNATCAAGTGTGTTGCTTCAAAGCTTGCTACTCTGTGCACCGCCAATCTGCCATACAGGTAACCTGCAAAGTTATATTGTTTGTGTGAAACTGCAGACCCATGGGTCGGCTGTGACACCAGCATACCAGTTGGCTTCAAGATCAGTGAAATGTCAAAAGCAGATCGGGAAGGTCGAACTCCTTGAGGCAAGCCTCNTCAGGTATCTGCAGCACAGCCAGCGTGTTATTTTAAGGGCTGATTTCTTGACCAAACACCAAGGGTGACCTCATTGCCATAATGCAGTGCTCAGGGTCTCTTGGTGACTGCATGAGCAGTGAGGTCNGGATCAGGCCAGCTGCCAACCAGTGTCTCAAGAACTGTCTGTCACGATGATGGCAAGCTGCCATCATTTGCAGTGCTCAACTGCTTCAGGCATGTGCTGCATTTTTTGGAGAAGCTTACGATCATTGCTCAGCTTAGCATGAGCAGCATGCAATGCTGCAAGGAGAGTCACTGCACAGCCACTGTGCGGCTCACTGCGCAGTGCATTGATCAATGCAACCTGTACAACTTCACATGCGCGCGGTCTGAATGTTGGTGCTGCTTGGCCTGGAGACTGTGATCACATCCAAGCGTACCTGCAATTGCAACACTGCAGTCAAGCAAATCTGGAAATAAGTCTTGCTTTGCATGGCTGTGACAAGACCGTGACGGTGTGCTGTGCAATGCTGATCATGCGGAGCAGATCCACCACTGTGACAGGCCTTGTAATCATGAAGCAAACATATGCCAAAGCTGTATGGCAAACATGTCGGTTGCTCTGCCGCAGCGCAAAATCCCAAGTACACTGCAAAACGCAGCTACATGCATCAGTGCGCATGACATTCTGCAAACTTGAACAAAGTCGAGCACATCACACTCCCGCATTGCCGCAGATGGGGCTNTCAATGAGGCATGGTCATTGTGTCTCACACCAGTTCACTCACTTACTGGAGCCATGCAGACAGTGCTGCGGCCCTTGTGGGATGCTGCCCTGACGGCATACCAGCACCTGAAGGATCCAAGGGGGCTGTACTCAGCATGGGGCTGGTTGCAAGCCGAGGGGCATGACTGGCTGCCTGCCCTGCCCTCCTGCTACACAGCCACTCTGCTGGCAGTCACAGCTCTACATGACCATCCCATGCAAGGTCTACACTCGCTTCCAATGCTGCCTTGCCAGATTTTTCAGGATGACAATGCTTTTTCAGTGTCGTGGATGCCTAACTTTGCTTGAGCATGAACCTAATGTCCCTACTAGCACTATCCATCATATGCTTATGGGTTGTGCTCTGCAACAGTGCTTGTTGTTGCTCGCACATATCAGTCTGGCATGTATGCTTATGTGGTGCTTGTGTACTGGAGCTACAGTTCGGTAGCATAGTCGTCAATCGCNGGGGGTTGTGTGAATCCCCTGATAAGGTCTATCAAGCAGGTTTAAGACAGCAATGCAATCATGTTGCAACCTGAGATTCCGCAGTGACTCAAGTCACTTTAGTGTCGGTCGTGACTCATCATTACACAGAATCCAGGTCTGAATTAAGTGTTGAAGCCGCTGTCTTTTTGCATGGGCCCATAAGTCTTTGTGAATGACAATCGTCTTGACTCGTCATCAGCATGACACATGTACACTAGATCTAGGTCTACGCAATACTGCTTCGTAGACTGCTCATATCAGCGTTTCTGCCAGGAAACATCTGATCAGCTCCACAGACACCACTTTTCGCTGCTGACAGGCAACTCAATCAAATCCACTGTAAATCAGCTAAACCAAGTTTAGATAGAGGAATGATTTGGGCAGCTTCATTGGTAAAGCGCCACAACTGAGCTGAACCAGACTCCTCACAGTCAACATCATCATCATTTAGTATGTCCTGCAATGACCAGTCCTGGGGGAAGTCCACTTTGTCTGACACCAGAGGTTCATGATGGCACGGGATGTCTGAGAGGCTGTGCTGAAAAGGCTGTGATAGTGCAGAAGGTCTGAATGCAGTGCTCTGGTCAATGCCTGCACCTGATGTCACGGCTGGAGCTGCGCTGGTCATATTTTGCAAGGTGCTATAAGTGGCAGTGGTTGAACACCCAAATTGGCCATCACACAATGTGTTTGATTCTGGCAAACAGGAGGCGTTAATAGAAGGCAGGCTTGCTGACATGGGCTGGATATTTGCAGCAGCCTGTACAACAGCAACATGAGCAGATTCAGGCATGATGTGTTGAGAGATTGCAGTGGCAATCCGATCACACTCATGCAGGCTAGTACACACTGACCCTCCATTTGCATGTGTGTCAGACACACGGTGCATGTTCAAGTGAACCAGGCACATCAGTCACCAATGAGGGGCACGATGTAGTATGGAAACAAGGGTGACCAAGCATAGACTGTAGAGAGGTTTTGTGTACATGCAACCAGGCATACAGCCACACTACCTGGGTTTGCAAATTGGATGTCACTGGCTCACACGGTGGGGCTGCCGAGTCTGCTTGCGATGCCAGTGCAACAGATGTGGCATTACTGACAGCTTGTGCCCAATCTTGTTGAAAAGCAGCATGCCCTGCTGGTTGCAGGACAGGNCACCAGGCGTCTGACCTGTACCAGGGCTTGTTATGAAGCTTGAGCTATCATGCAATTGTAATTGCCATGCTGAATGGCTACTCATGAGTTGAAACATGCAACATTGTTGTGTGGCGTCTTGNAGTTTGCAGTCAGATTTGTTACAGGCATGGTGCAAGGGAGACCTCGTTTAGCGCCTTCATGGTCTGTGCATGTTGAGCTGGGTCGAGGCGCTGCCACCTTCTCAGGAGATGGCATTGCAGTGCAGCAGGAGGTGCCAGTCACCCGGAGCCTAGCTTTTGAGGTCAGCCCTGCTCAAAGTTGTCTGCTGATTGTCAGCCTGTATTGGGTGACCCATGTAGAGGACCATGCCATTCTGCAGCGCTGAAATTGTGGCCAACATGCCGTGCACATGTACCAGACACTGCGTGCATGTCAATTGCTCTCAATGCTCACAGCACTGCTGGATGGCTTGGCATCTCTGTCTTGCACATATGCAGGGGAGTAACATTAACAATACAGGTACAGGATGTGATGAATTTTCTGGGGTCTGTGCATTTGCTGCTTGCCTACATGAGCAGCAAGTGTGTTGCGCGCACACATGTCACGCAAATTAAACAAGAATTGCACTGCTCAGTGCTGTCCTAATGTCCTCAGCCACCATGCTTTGTAGGCAATGGCTGATCTCCCTGCTGCAGGTGTGTGGCTCAGTGCATTTTCCTATGCCATCTGTCACATATTCTCCAGAGAGTGGTGGCCAGCAGTTCCGGCTTGGTGAAGGAACTTATGAACTTAAAGTGGACCAGCTCAATCCTATCATTTGTTTATAACCTGCTGTTACAGCAAGGCTGTCATGGCCGCTCAGACGCCAGTGTGGTATGCTTCCAACTGCAATGCTTACCATGGGGCTGCTACAACGCATTTTGGCATTTATGTACACATATCTGGAAGTGTAGTTTGCAATTGAGCTAGCAAGCAATCAGCTCAACATCCTTACGCCCAGCAAATGTCGCTCTCAAAACTTCAAGCTTTGACATGCCCTGCTCACCAGCTTGCCAACTGGTTGCAAAGCCTGTTGCCGATCACGACTGACTTCTTGCANCAGACGAAGGGGCTTCAGACGCTTCACACGCTGATGATTCAGGTGTCCTGGTTGATGATGCTGACGGTGTTGAGGATGAATTGGGCTTTGACAATTTCATTGACCCGTTTGATGATGACTGGGAGTCTGCAGATGCTGCAGCTGATGCTTAGTAGTACATGCTGTTGATGGTCAGGTGAACTGACATCAGCCTCTATTGGTGATTGCAATAATCTGCCTGCACACATGTTGTGAAGGTTTGCTATTATCCTGTTGCTCGAGGTATACTTCACAGCAGTTACCAGCTTTGTCAGACTTGACCACCAACTNGCTAGAGGTGACAGGCAGAAGCAGCTGAACGACCAGTACTTAGCTCTACAGGCACAGCAGGCGCAAGGAGAAGCCGGGCAGCAAGGTCAAAACACCAAGCAGCAAGTGTGTGTGGTGGGGAGTTACACAGGACTAGGATATGCAGTCAAATGGACATGAACTGATTGCAAGGCAGTATGAGGAGTGCAGACTGTCTCGAGTGGGGTCTAGCATACAGTGAAGTAGACTTACGGCAACTTTGAGGGCAGCCAGGGTGCCGGGTGGGGTAGTGGTGATGGGGTTGGGGTAGTCAGACTCCCTGCAAGAAGGAGCAAGATTTGCATCAAGTCAGAAGCACGTCTTTACCACGCATGCAGACTTCTTGTGTCATTCATTGTACAACACATGCTTGTAACCCTGACCATGCTCACCACACAAGTGGGGTGTGCTACTTACTTTACTATTGCTTCCTTGCAGCAGGCCTGGGACACTGTGGCAGGCAGTGCAAGAGCAGTGAGAGTGTTGCAGAGGTGCATGCAGCTGCTGGCTGCTTACCACTCCAAGCTCATGTCAGTCTCGCAGTAGCCCAAGTCAGCAATGNCATACGGTGGATTGAACACCTGCAGCATGTGACCAACACATTGTGACTGAGTTCAGGTCAATGCATTGATTGTCTGGTTTCTGTCATTGATGCTATTAGCATGCTGGACATGCTGGGACGAGTTTATGTTGACACTGCCTACTGCAAGGGATGCACTCACCACCTTGCTGTGGCATCATGAAGACACAATGCAATTGTGTGTCAGCAATGTGTAAGTTTCCTTGACAGCACTGCCCTCGATATTGGTCGTTCAGATTGATCAGATATAGCAGGTGATTCTTGAAATATTATATGTCAGATGTGGCATGTGTACTTAATCAGTGTGAGTGCTCACCAAGATGTCAACAGAGTTCTGCAGTCTGGCAGATAGTGGCGACAGCAAGTCAGCTTGCACCACATCAGCTGTGTGCACCTGTGCAAGGAATGAACAAGAGATCAGCATTTTGATTGCAACCTGAATGCACGTGAAGGCACACTTATTACATCAAGCAGGGATCACCTGATGCGCAGCAAGGCTTGCTGTTGTGGCCTTAGTAGCATAGGCACTGATGTCTGTAGCAATACATGTAGCACTTTTGTGGTGATGTTTCAGCAGCAGTGCCAGGGAGCAGGTTACGTAACCACTGCCAGAGCCTATGTCCACACAGCTGCATGCAGCCAGAATACCAAGTGAGAGCTGGACACCACTGCTAACGTCACTCACTGGGCCTCAGACCCAGGAGGGCTTACCGACTAGCTTACAGTGATATTGGTTTCTGAGCTAATTCAGGAAAGGCTTGCTGCAGTGCGTCGACCAGAGCAAAGCTGTCCTGTCGGAACTTTGGAAGTCAGTGAGAATCTGGTGAGTGGCTGCACCATGACGATGTTTGCACCTTACGTCTGAGGGCTCGTATACGTCACTACTGTAACAGGTCTTGGTTACGTCTGCGACCTGTGTTTGGTTCTTGACCATGCGAGGTGTGTTCGGGATACCCACGCACTTGCAGATACTAACAGTGTACCGACTTCGCAAGGCTTCTCGCCAAAGGACGCCCGTGCTTCTTTTCCGGGCGCAGAAAGCTGAATATGAAGGTTGACCTGAGTTTTGGTCTGAGTTAGGGGAATCTTCATCTTCATGCTTGGTCAAATGCGGTAGCTGTGATCTGTTTGCCTGCAGCAAAACTGCTCGGTGTTGTGGGTTTGAGGGGGTCGCTGCATGCGGCCAATGCAGTGCAAGGTGTACGCAGCACGTATTGTTGAACGGATGCACATAACATCATATGCATGCATGTGCACACATCTGTACACCAGCATGATATCATACATCGATGTACAACGAGCCAGTGAGCTGGCGACACGTGCAGGCAGCATGATCGAGAGTTCAGAAAGAGCTTTTACTTGCTTGCGAGGCAGGTACGCACAGAGGATCACAGCGCAGCGTGACGAGATTCACAGGCTCGCATGAAAGTAGAAGAGGCTTGCAGTTCAAATTCTAGATGCAAATTCAAACAGCATGCGTTGCAGCTTGACCGGATATCGTCAGGCAAACCGTCTTGCCGCAAAGTGAGCACAGTCCGATGCCCACTGCACATGCCGCGGATACCGTCAAGTGTTTCACTGCCATGTGTAGCGTGTTTTTTGCTGCGGCAGGCAAGCTTGAAGACAGCACTTGCNCTTTGAAAACAACCTCATGCATATGCTGTAACCATGAACCTGGCATAGGGCAGTGAGCTGTCCACAGGCAATTGCAAGACATTTTGACACATTGTGCAGTAACAAGCGGGCCATTTTATGCAGGCTGAGTAAGGCTGGACATTGGGTAAGCTAGAAAGTGCCTGGTGATGTGTGTTTGGCCCTGAGCATACATGTATGACAATTGACACAGCAGGCAGACAATCAACTTGCAGGCAGCCAACTAGGGAAGTGCTCACTGTGTGCTGTTGCTGGAATCAGTTCACAATCCCCTTGACCTGCAAATGTGTTGCATGTCACACTGGAGTTGTTTAAATGCAAGAATCTCTCCGCAAACACTATCTTTATGCTGCACATAAGAGTTGCACAGGACACTCAGGTTGCCACGAGGCAGCAGGCAACGTCTGCTGAAACACAAGTCAGGCTTGCAACATTGGAGGCTGTGTCACTGCCTATGGTCCATGCAGCCTGGGGCACGGATGCAGGTGCTGCTGCTTAGTCATGTCTGAGTGCTGAGTGTTGCACGCTGAGTACACCTGAAGGCAGCACAGGATGCTCAGCAGACAGTGTACATTTGAATCTTTGTTTATCAGCTTGCTATGANCTGCCTAGGAGCTGCAGACATGCTGCAGCCTGATGGCTTCTTGGCTTTGGAGACTGCAGGTAAGGTCTTGTCTGACTGGCAGCTGNTGGACAGCATGGGCAGACACATGCAGCTGTGACTCCTGTGGTCAGCAGATATACATAACTGTCAGTTGTGGCACACCTTTGTGACACGGCCAGTCCTGACTCCGGTTGCATTGCTTCTGCCTGTTGTACCACTGCTTGCACGCTTGCCAGATGGTGCTGCCTGCACACGAGTCAGCCCAAACAATGTCTGCATGCAGACCTACCTCTGCTGCAATTCATTCAGTGTGGGCACTGACACGCTGGAAGCCGCAGCCCAGTACTGTGCATGCACCTTGAGCACCTGATGTAAGCTTGTTAACCTGTGCAAATTTGACGCGCAAAAAGGATGATGTCCAACACCATACTCAGCAAGCCTCAGCAGCACAAGCATTTCAACCCATATTTGGTAGGCTGCAGCACAATCAACGCCACATGAGCAGGTTTGAGTAGACATGCACTGCTGGTTGATAGCTCAGGCACCCGCAGCGCACCTTTTGAGCTATGGCAGGCTCAGCGAGGTCATCATCAGCACGGCGCAATGGCATCTGGGCTGCTGTAGCAACCTTGCCACTAATGTGCCCGTTCTGCTCAGCAGCACCATCCACTTCTGCTGTTTCCGCAGGACTGCTAGGTGTCGCTTCTGCTGCAGCGGCACGCTCAGCGGTGCTGCGCTTCTGATCTCTGACGCTCGCAGATCTGCCTGTCTTGACCTCCTTGCTTATTTCAGGAGCGTCATCCTTGGCAAAGTCAGGGTGAGAGTCCAAGTTGTGACCATTGACTGCAGCTACTGGGACGGCAGGCACTGCACCCTTGTCCCCAGCGGCTGGTTTGGCACCCTTTCTGGCCCTGCCAGGACCTTTCGTGNTGCTTGCTGTGATCATGCAACAGCAATCATGCCATGTTGTAAGGGTCGGGATGTTGCTGTCGTCCATGCCAAGTTGTTCTTGCACACCAAGCTAGTGATCCAAGGCTGTGCATTGTTGTGCTGTTGATAGCTTGCATTACAGATTATGTTGCCTTGCTCAAGACATGCTGGCAATGCATATCCTGTGTATGATGTTGCAGGTATGAAGGAGTGAACTGTGACATTGACATCAATGAGTGTGTGAGGCAGACAGTGCAATGTGCACAGCACTCCGGTTGCCGCAACTCAGAAGGCTCCTACAACTGCACCTGTTGGCCTGGCTACTCAGGTCAGCCTCGCTGTGNCAAGCTGATATGTCATGCTGCTATGGCCATAGAGCAAGTGTGGATCAACCTTGCAATCTGTACATACTATTTGTGTCCGTGCAACATAGTGCATGGCTTGCCAATGTTTGCTAGTGGTCATCTGCACCAAAATCACCTTACAATAGCTTGCCACGCTCTTGTTGGGCAATCACGGTTGCAAACAGTCATAGGGCAGCCTCATGCTTTATGCTCCTCCTTGATAACATTGGATACAGCATCAGTGTGCCACCCGACATTTTGCATGCAGACAGTATGGGAGATGCCTTTACACAGCAGAGTTGTGCTGTGCAACAGCCACCAAAACTCTTCTGCCTGGTACTAGTAGTGTCCTTGCCATCATGCAGTATGTACTCAGAAGCTGGCAGGGTCAGCCGTACACTCCTCCTGTCGCAAATCTCCCCTTTTACCCTGTTTGCATTGGTCTTTAACTTTGTAGCATGGCAACACAGCGCACGCTGTATGGCTGCAGGAAGCACAAGCGCAAAGATGAAATCACTGAACAGCACATATCGTTACTGTTAAGCTCAGGCTTGTTGACAAGACATCTCACCCAGAAAGATGCCTATTGGTTTGCTTTGGCAGGCATTGGTCCTCTTGTCAAATCACTGGTGAAAGGTAGAAAGGTATGCTGCATGCAAACTGCAGCTGACAGCTCTCTGGTCGCCATGTGAACAGTGCTGAGCAGCTTCGACACTTGGCAGACTGTGGCAGTGACATGCAAAATTGGCAAAGTGGGAGCTTGTCCAGCATTGACGGCATCTTGTTAGTCAAGGCATTGCCACCAGCAGCCTGAGGTGATATGTCTACATTCTCACACTTACACCCATGCTTACCGTCGGGTCAGGTTGTACAATATTGGTCTGGTGGGGTGCAGGATGTTCTAGGTATGCTGTCAAGGCGGCGTTACCCAGAAATATTTGTCAAGGAGCTCGAACAGAAGAAGATGGGTCAGAGCCTGCTGGACACCAAGTTCCACATGCGTGACCTGCTTGGCTTGCGTTCAGTGGAGAAAGTTGACACTACCAGTGGCCCATTACTTCGTGCTGTCAAGCGATGAGTGCATGCTAGTTTTTCGTGCAATTCCTGTGTCGATGATGTGATCATAGGCGTACTACGTGCTGGTACCTGTAAGACGCCATTTATAGTCTTCTGTAAGTTTCGTGCAGCACTGGCTTGTACCAGAGACTGTGCTACTTCAGTGAGCAGATCGTTTCACGTAGACACTTGACGGGTCGGCCTTTCTTACAGGCTGTATAGTATCTGCTAGTGGAATGTGAATTGCTTCATCTCTTGACCAAAATAGGCGATAATGCCTGTGGCATAAATACAGGTGTTTTGTGAAGACAGCTGGAAGTTTGGTGTTCCTGTCAGTGCGCATATCTTGTGGGGAATGTGCAGGNGTGGTCAGAGCGTCCTGTTCTGCGTCACAGCTGCGTAAATTGCTTCTGCAGAGGTAAAGCATCTCATGACATTCAGGGGGTTGAAGTGGGTTTTACTTCTTCAGCAAATTCTTTCCGCCCTAACATGTGAACGACACCATAGGGCGGTTGGGCGCCATTGCTACCTGACTTGCGCAGTCCCGGAACGGTGTCGGAACGCTTGCTTAGATTTGAACGTAGCGCAACGGGGGAGGGACCCGTTGATATCTGCGGTATCGGGCTTGTTTCAGGCGAGCCTCGTACATAGACACTGCGTTGTCAGAACCTTGACGTTGGACCTTAACCGGACCGCTCACAACGTAGCGCGCCCGTCAGTCTCACAGCTGATGCCAACAACGTGATTGAGACAGCGTTGGATCACGGATCGGAGCNCTCAGCACCATCACTGTGACTGTGCTGCAACTCCCACCTGCACTCAACGGTGCTCTAAATTTGGCCACTCAGTAGCTACACTGACACCTTGTTTTGCTTGTTATACATGAAGTCTGCAGCGTAGCTGATCAACTGTTGACATACCTGTAGGTCATGTCTGGATGTTATGGTCGGACTTGAGTGCACTGCGCAATGCAGGCTTCATCTCATCCTGTGCCTGATGAGGAGTTTGCTCGGAATGTGCCTAAGGATCAACTGCAAAGGGAGTCGGGAGTCCTCCATAGGACAAAGTCTACAGAATTGTCAGTCACGTCCAGGCATACATCAGTGCCTGGCCCACAAGCTGGCAGATCACCTCTGTGATATGCTGTTTTAATATGTCTGCAACCTGTTGGTGCCTGCAGTCCTGAGTTGAGTGTCTGCAGTGCTCAAGTACTTGCTGAAGTCTGACCATGCCATATGGTCGTAAAGCTTGCTTATTTCATTCATGTGGGGATTTCATTAAGGGAACTGCTCCAGATAGCACGGCTTGTGGGCAATTATAATGGCTGTATGATATGATACGAGTCACGTTTGTAGGCTGATGTTGTCCTGAAGATTGCTGTCCTGTTTGTGACATGTCAGCTTGATGTATGAGTCTTCTATCTCCACGCCTTGGGGCGGGCAAACAGCCGTTTTTGATGAATAATTACTTTGGTCCTGAAGGGTCCACAGCTTGCAGTTCTGTTGTGACAGCACAAGTGGAGCTGCCTTGCTCATTGTGGTGCACCTACAGGCATATTGCACAAGCATGCTAGTTCAAACCAGTATCTGATGAATGCAGCGTGCTCAGCAGTACTGCAGTGGGAAACCAGGCAACGCCGTTGGGTTAACGACGTGCTTCTGCGTCGTCAGGCAAGGTGCTCCACATGGACAGGCTCAGCTGAAATGTGCACACACATGGACGTGACATGCAGTACACTCGTTTCGTCTTCGAGAAGCGGCGTTCCGCACAGCGTCATGACTAACTCTTAAGCTGACAATGTCTGTCGCGTTCTGCAGCAAAGTCCGCAGGTGTGCAATTGTATGGTGAGCGCCGCCTTGCAGGCGGCAGGGGTTGTCCTCGCAGCTCTTGGTGGCATCGCGCTTGGGGTACAAGCAGGAACGAACTCGACTCTTGGCAAGTTCGTGGGCAAAGGCATTGCTGGAATTATATCTTTCGCCAGCGGCCTTCTGTGCATTGCCATATACTTCGTGGTGTCAACGTACGGTGCTCAAGCTCAGGGACCCACAGCCGCTGGTTTCAAGGGTGCGTATGGCTTGACCNCGCCTATGGCTGGTGTAGGGGTGGGTGTGGATGTTTGAAGCAATTTCCGCCCTTGCGATGCTGAGTTGGTTGGGAGCTGCGTGTAATTCAGGAGGTACAAGTTGTCCACTGTGATGTAGTCCAGCCGTGTTGCCAAGTTGACTGACAGGGCCCAGTTGAGGTTTTGATTGCCAACATATGCTGCTGGGCCAGAGACTTGTAGGAGAAAGAGCAGTATGCCTTCTGTCTCTTCTGAAGGGGTCAGTTCAGGCATCAGCCCGCTCATGGGAGAGGACAGCAGAGCATTTGCATTAAGATCTGGAGAGATGTTGAGATTTGTTGCTGCGGCGGAGGCATTGGCGGTACTGGAGCTTTCTGCAGATACCAAGCCAAGCAAACTTGGTCTGTATGTACAGTGCGAGTACCTGAGAGACGTCAATGCCTAGACAATGGTGAGGCGCTACCTGACTGTCCTGCGACTGTGTAGATGCTTGCCAGCAGAGCTGCNTGCCACACACCCACACATGCATGCACAGGATGACATTGATGCCCACCACAACCTGCCTCAGAGGGAAGAGCATCACCACCAGCAGCAGCGCTCACAGCAGCAGCATCATGCACCAGCACCAGGCAGCCCACATGCTGACACTGGGTTCCGACAGGCTGGACAGCTGCAGGAGGCCAGCAGTCCGGCAGCTCAGCACAGCAGGCGGCAGCCTCACTTGAACCAGTTTGAACCACAAGATTCGTTGCATTCCCGCATAGCACCACCACTGGCCAGCAGCGAAGGCCGCCCTGCTGTGNATTGCAGGACTCCATACTGTGCACTTTGCGCCAAGTTGGCTTCCAGCAAGAAGACGGCACCAGCACTTGCGCTCACCTGCGTCATGACATGCAGAGCATGTGTCCAGCGCAGAGGACACGCCTTTTGATTTGCTAGATTGCTCCAAGTTAGATCCGAATTCAATGGCCCTTCTGTGACTATTTTGGCAGCCGCTTTGCGTACAGGTATTAATACTTTTGCTTCTGTACACACTGCATATATCAGCTGATATGCTACAAGATGCCGTCAATTCTGCCACCTGTTCATAGGTGCTGCAGTAAGGCCGCTTCATGGCTGTGCTGCATTGCTATGCCCCATGGTAGAACGCCTTCAGTCCCGTTGTAGCGCTGCAGCATTATGCTGTGCTGCCAGCTGCAGAGCTTATTGGTGACTATTCAGCATGTTGTGCAAACATGATATGTGGTCAGCATCTAAGCCACCTATGTACACGGCCCCTGACACCTGCTCGCATGTCTATCGTTCGCATGTCTGCATCTTTTGCCAAATTCTGTGCATCTAATGGACCAATGCTCTTGAGAGCCTCTGAAATCTGCTTCACAATCTTCATTCTGTCATGCAGGGAGGCAGCACAGTCTGTCCATGCTGTGTATAGTGTTTCTGCAGCATAACATCGGCGCAAATACTTGACCCTATTGACATGGAGCTGCATGACACATGTCAAGCTCACGTGTGATTGACATCATGCAACAGATATCAGGACCAGGACACCGTCAAATTCCACAGTGGATGGCAATTGCACATCATCCATTTGGGAAACCTGTGTGACTTGTGCAAGCAAATGGGTGCCATCAACTTCTGCCATGCATGGTTNGAAGCTCATCTGCAGCTGCAGCATCTGCTAGGTACTCAAGCAGATCATCTAACGACTCGTCTTGCGGTGGAACATATGCTGCTGCATCTGCCACAACATGACCATGCACAGCTTCTTTGTCAGCCATACCCGCAGCTGCTTGCCCTGTGTCATGTAGCTGCACTCTGGACTGAAGACTGTGACCTGGTGACAAGTGATCATGGGCAGCCCCAAGTGANTCATGCAATCAGTCATTGCCTGCAGTGGGGCTTGGTTGTGCTCAATCCCCCTCCCCCAAGGTCACACTGCCAAGAGGTGCTGCCAGCCAAAAGTAGTCGGAGCAGCACCTAGGCTTGCTCCTAAGTTAATGCCATGTGCTGTTGCGTCCAGTACTCAAACTATTTGAGAGCTACAGGACTTTTGANCATACACAGGTAACACGGCTTGGCACAACAGCTGCCTGTTTGAGTTCCTTTGCTTTGCGACCTGGCACATCTTGCAGACATCCCATTGACATCTGTGTTTCACATTTGCGTGTATATGTACTGTGTTGTCCAGAGTGTGAAGGTTGTGGCTTTCAACATGGCCACAGTCCAGCACAATAGAACAATCATGCTCAGGAACCCAACTTGGCCATGAACATGCTGACATCACATCAAATGCTACCTTGCTCAGCCAAGCCAGTGAGAAGTCGGTTGCAAATAGATCACATATTTACAAGCTTGCATTGTGTCAACTCCATTGTACAAGGCATAGCTGGTTGTGAGCATGTTGTCACCTGGAAAATGGTGTTGGCCCGGTTGAACCTCCAGGCATNCGATTGCCTGAGCTGTGTCTGCCATTGATCTGGTTGATGATTGCTTGCACATGCAGCTCATCATAGCCTCTGGCAGCCGTCGCATTCTTGGCCAAATCCACACCCTCACCATTGGTGATGGCTGTGGATGGGATGCCTGTCTCATTGTCCCCACATTGGCAGNGCTTGTGGGATGCTGCGGTGGTGGCCTGCTTGTCCAGTGTGGTCAGGCATGTGTGCATGCCCAACCATGACACCAGGCTAGGTGGGCTGCGAGCAAAGCAGCTGCTGAGNCACATAGCATTTGCCTGTCATGATGTAGTGGAGCTTGATTAAGCAAAGTTGTTCAGTGCTGCCTTACAAGATGGAATGCGTTTGCAGCAGTGCGTGCTACAACGAATCCCAAGCACGGATACATTAATCTCGAGATTGCAGGTACATTATTGCAAATTTTTCCGTGGCAGAGATAGTCTCGACGATCATTGTTCACAGCACCATACGGGGTTATGCACAAGCCTACAANGTGACCTGCTTGAGGCTTGACACCAGGAATGTCTCCACATCGCTCCTCTGCAACAGCACCTCATGGGCTAAGCGCCTGATGTTCTTCAGCTCATGTGTTCGCAGCCTGCAACCAGCATGCATCTATGCAAGACTGCACTGAAGGTCACAGCAACAGACAAACACCAGCACTTGTTATGCTGACACAGTGTACATATAGATCTGCTAACAGCAGTGCAACCTGGAGGAGCATCATGAAGGCCAAGTCTTATCAGCAGACACCAAACAGCATCCTATATCCATCCAGAACGAGCTCTGTAGCCTCCTGCAGTACAGTTGATGGTACTGTCCTGGTGTGATGTGCTGTAGATATGTGTCACATAGCGGTCGGCATACCATTTGTAAGCCATGCTACGTGTAAGCCATGGTATGATGTGAAGCTTGTATCTCATCCTAAGGTGGGCTTGGTATGCTTGGACAGATTGGAGACAGGTGAGCCGACCAATGCTGAGGATAGCTGAAGACAGAGAAGTTGAGAATGGTGAGCGCTAGTATTGACATAGCACTATTGGCAGTGAGGCTTATTCATCATGGTCAATACGATTCAATATTGCTCACCAATGATGGCAACCTCTGATATGGAGATGCCAATGGGATACACTTCCCGGTCAAACTCCAGCTCGGGATCTGCACTGACTGAGTTCTGCTGATCCCGCAGCGATGGTGACAGAGGGTCTGCCAACGAAGATGGGAACCAGAGCTGCATGCCGCGGGCTCCATATGTCCACCAAGGTATCTCTATGTCTCCTGCAAACACTTGACACAGTTCGGCTGTTGAGCTTGAAAAGACAGGACAGCCTGTATCTGGCAGCTGACAGCAGGTTCATACTACGGAATGAGTGTGTTTAGATGGGTGCCTTGATGTATTGTACGCAGCAATAGCCATGTAAATTAGTCTGAGTATCGTCATCTATCAACCTCTGCCAGGCGTACACTATCATGCACATGACACATGGTGCACAGCTTTATACTATGTACTAAGCAGTCCTTTTGTGCAAAGCTAAGTCTTTGATTTGTTCCAAGCGTAACTGCGGTCCTGTTCCTACATGGTGAGAAGCGAAGGTTCTGAAGCAAAACCTGTCACCATTGCAGTTTGCTGAACAGCTGATGCAACCATAGCACGTGACAAACGTCAAGCAAACTGACAAGTTGCAGGCAACCCAGCGTGGAAAGTGTGCACCAGCACGTTCGGACTGATGTCTAAGCTTGCTTGTGTTGTGTTCAAGGTCAACATGTAGCCCAACAGCCTTCTTTGTTAATGATTGCTTGCCAATGCACATGTTGCACAGTTTTGTGTGCAATATGAAACAGCTCGACTTGGCCCTGAAACTGCACACGGCACTTGATGTTTCACCTGTACAACGTGCGCAACTGCGCCTTTGTTGTCCATATCGAGCTACGTAAGATGCACCACCTCTTGAATGAAGCCCACTGCTACAGTGTAACATGCTTCTCAGAAGATACGACAAGGCGTGCTTGACTTGTCCAAGACCTCAGAACAGTACAGGTGTTGCGTTAAGGGCGAACAGCACTCAAGTATTAAACCTGTCACGACAGGTCAATGCTGGCTCAGCAATGTCTACCGTATAGGTGAAAGTCCAGCTGTCAGGAGTCAGCGCATCAGCGCGTGCGACTTGCCATAGAGATGCTTGCGCGAACACTGTCACTCAGACAGACCGTTCTCGACTGCCAGCACTTTTAGTTTCCTGTGATTGCAAACACGGTGTTCGACACTCGAGACTTGGAGAGAGCGAGCACTTGCATTCGTGATAAGTACTGCTGTCCCCAATTGGCAGCTGCAGATGATGAGACGTAGCCTTGCTGGTATCGACAATTAGTGTTGGCCGGCTGGGACTACCTCGTTTCGATACTGTGAGACCGAGTCTCACCTGTGGTCTGCCTTACAAACAGAAAAACAGCGCCTGCCGAGCATCAACAGCTTATTGGCGTGTTGCTCAAACACAGAAGCACAAAGGTATCCGACTATGGCAACTTGTCTAGTCTGCTTGCTCTTGCGAGCAGAGCATGCGTTGTGCAGCCAGTACCCTGTGTATACCTGATTATCGCAACAGAATTGGTGCTACTGAGTATGCGCTGTTCTGCTCTGCAAGCAGTGGTGTTGTCTGGTGCCACAGAATGGTTGACGTTTTAGTTGTAGGCTGTCTGTGTTTGACCTTGTTGCATGCATGAAGCGTAAGGTTTGGTCAGTCATGCCTGACGATTGAAGGCACTGTCATTGTGGGGAACATAGCTGAGGGCCTCATGCTGATGTTTTCAACGCTGTCCCAGGAGGCTGTCTTGGGCGTGTACGACTCTGCTTACCCCATCTTGATCTGCAGATGCCGATCCGTACGGTGAAGCAGTTTATTGACTCTATTCCTGGAGTCAGCGCTAGCAGCAAAGCTCTGTTGGNACAGGTCCTGTGCTGCTGCAGTGCCCTCTTCCTGTTCCCCACCCTCACCTTGCCTTACTGCATTGGGCAACCTTTACACCGTACATCAAGCATGCATTACCTACTATATGAATGCGCAAATGGTTGTTGTCGCCCTGCACAGTTGCAGAGCCTTCATCAGCCACTCACTCCAGTTAATTTGCACCAACGGTCAACTCTGTTAGCGACTTGTGCTGTCATGATGGAATCCCAAAAGGTTAGGCAACGCTTGCCAAGCTCAGACGCGCTCAGGTTCAGAACTCCTTACAGGAGTGGCGTACCTGATTTGCAAGGTCCGGCTGACTGGGAACAGCAACCCCAGATTTCTGCTTGGGACTGCCTTTCTTGATTGTGACTGAGAGAGCCCCGCCCTTGAGCAGATTGACTAAGCGGGGGTTCTCAGGCTGCCCGGTCATGTCTGCAATCTCATCAGCTGATGCCCCCTTGCTGGCTGCCTCAACTTCAGCCTCTGCCACCTTGTGAAAGGTTGCCTGCAAACCATTGATGGCGTGTAACCATTGTTGGCCCCCTGTTGATTGCCAGGACCAAAATTATATTTGGTCATATATGTTGTGTCATATATGTTGATGACAACAACAATCTGAATAAAACATGTCATAATAGTGTTGATTCAGTTGTTGAATAGCCTGAGCTAGGTGCGTGTGAAGCCAGTCTATATTCGCCTGGTAGACGCCTGCTGTGCAACTTGACTGGCTGGGATGTGCGTAAGCAGCGAAGCTCAGACAAAGCAACATGCGCCAGAGACCTATAAGTCCATTCCATACACGCTACTTCTTGTGCTGATGCATAGATACAGTACTTGCCACATGCATGCTGACCAACGATGCAACACGTCATGCTCATGCAGGGAGGATCAAGGCTGTACAGTCACACCTGTATGTGGATTCTGCACTGCTTGTGCTTTGGTGCGAAGCCCAGAGTGGCGGCCGTCTCAGCCACATTGCTCAGGTTTCGCACCCCATGCCGTACTGCCTGCGTCAACACCCTAAGCTATNGCAGTAAGCAATGTCAAGAGAAAGTGCAGCCCAATGCATGTGACAGCAAGGGTGTGCAAAACCAAAAGCAAACTGACCTTCAGTGACTGCAAACATTGGACAAGAGCTTTTGTGTCGAATGCGTCTGGCTCGTCAAAGCTGTAAGCTACAGAACAATCCATGAAGTCATCAGAACGGCAACAATACATGTCTGACATAGTCAAGGTGTCCGTCAAGCTGACTTGCCCTTGATGTTTTTGCACTCCTCTGGAGTCAAGCCTCGGTAGAAGCTGTCTTGCGACAGCATCACAACGCACTGGTCATGCAAACGCTGCATGATCTGATCGCACACTGTGGTCTTGCCAGAAGCAGTGCCACCTACATGCAAGCAGAGAAGCTCAAACCAGTTGCACAGTTATTTGCTGTTTTGCAATNACGCCTTCCCAGCTGATGTCATCAAAGTGGCTGCCCTCTAGAGCTGCACTGCTGGAGTCCGGCTCACTGCCAGGCATGTGGAAGACCCCACTGCTGACAGGTGCATCTGAGGTCATGACAGGCATGCCAGTGGTACCACTGTCAACAGGTACATGAGCACTGCTGTCAGCTGTGTTGGGGAAACTGTCACGGGTGGACTCCATGTTCATGCTGTAACCATGTTGCTGCAGGAAGTCTGACAGGGCAGCAGTGCTGTCGATCAACTCTTGCCTCTTGTCGCCAACTGCTGGGTCACTTGAGGCTATGCCAGCATGGCCATAGAACCCATTGCTGTCCTGCATGGTGCTGTAGGCCTCAGCAGGCTGCTGAGCATCTGATCCCAGCATGCCCTGGTCACTGTACATGCTACTGGTCTGTTCAGCAGTGTGTGCTTCAGCAGTTGTCTGTGCCTCAGCTGTGACACCAATGTCTGTGTCAGGGCTACTTGCAGTGCTACATGCAGGTGCAGCCATGCTGGTGGGGAAGCTGTCACTGGTGAAGTAGGTGGCCCTCATGTACTTGTCATCTAAAGGCATTGATGTCGCTTCAAAAGGGCCTCCGGGGCACTTCTGCATGCCTCCGCCAGCTATCAGCTCATCAAGCGTAGGCGTGGCATCTGCCGTGANCTACAGCTCCCAAGTCATCTCTGCTCAACTCAAACTCAGACTCACACTTCGAGTCACGCAAGAGTTTCGGTGAAGGACGTTGGTGGACGAAGCTTTGGCGCGTGCAATATACCTAGGCACTGAGTGCCGTCGACATTTCCTGTACATATCATGCTCAGACTTCGTGATCCCCGCTGAGCATGGACGGCCGCAAAGCTACCATGGCAGCCCCTGCTGCCGCTGGAGCGATCTGGCATGTAGGTAGCAAACTTTCAACTTTCGCCAAACAGGTACGCTCATGGTGTGTGCCGGTCTTGTGCACCCGACTTTGTCCTTGAGCCTAGAAAACAGATGTGTACTGTTGGCAATTGCCTCGTGTGTGTACGATATGTCTGGTTGTTGATCGCCTGCCAATGCAGAGGGCAAATCGCAGTCAAGAAATCTCGGAGCAGCTACAAGAGGCGACTTTGTTGCTGGTAACCTATTCTTCCGGTTCTGTGAGCTTGCTTGGTTGTGATCTAAAGACCTACTTGTCTGACATGTTGTTGCCAGCTGGCATGGATGTGGCTCTGACAGCCTCGGTGCCTCTGCAGAGACAGGTGTTGGACAGCACTCCAGATGTTACCTGTGATGATCTGCGCAGCTTTGCGCAAAGCCAGGTACTACACAACAGAAGCAATCGACTCCATGACTGTTATTTCCTTCAAGCCGCTGAAGCTGCATTGCTAGGTCTGTGCAACACCCTCATCACTGATCTTGACCAATGCAGGCCAGTACCACACCTCTGCCCCTGGCAAAAGAGCAAGTCAAAGAAGTGCTGTACCAGATGGAATTCAAAGTGCGGCATCGATCAGAGCAGGTGTGTAGTTTGTCTAGATCGTTTTCATGGGCTGCAACTTGCAGGTATGCAGTACACCTCTGTGACTGTGCAGTTCATTCACCAAGCCCGCCAGGTGCCTGAGATCACTGAGGCACTCCAACTGGTCTGCACAAGCTTGGTTGGGGAGAGGCAGCTCCATCAAAAAGTCTTGAATGGAGAGAGGCAGCTTCATCAAATTACCAAGGTGGGATACAAGCCTTCTACTCGTTGCACAAGTGTTTGACCTGTCTTGTTCTTCATCATAACATGTCTTGACAGACTGGACTGCAGCGTCACGAGTCATGTCTAGAGTATGATGATTGAATTGCCGTCCTGTTATGTATACTCTTGCAATGAGCATCAGTCAACCATACTCGTTTTGTCAGAGTAGTCATAGTTCTACTGGATCATTGCTTCAGTACTCTGCAATTACTGCTCACTCACTGCAGCCAAACATGACTATACAAGGATCGGTCAAACAACTCTGCCCTGAGGTGGTTTTTACATCACCTGAAAGGTCATTGCTTTTGCAAGTTGTCAGTGCATAAGTTGAGGCTCATAGGAACGATGATTGAGCACTACATTAGTTAGCCTGGCAGCTTTTCCACTATTCCTGTCCAACTTACTGCTACTGCACCTGTGATGCATTGCTGTAAGCTGCCCTCCTGCATCTGATCAACGCACTATTCTGTGATGCGGCAAGCTCTTCACATTTGCCGTTCCTGCATGTTGTTTCACAATCCACAGTGAATCACCAAACTGTTTGNCAGTATGCTGACTTCAAGGGTGCTGTTATCGAGATGGCGCCTGCTGTTGTACACAGTGACAACCGGCTGGCCTGTTGCGGAAACGCCTCGACTGGCCGAACTGCTGACATACCTTGATAACCGAGACCTCCTGGAAAAACTCGTCCATATACTTGTCGGAAGTTTGGGCCGAATCATAACGTGGCGAGGTGCCTGCTTCCAGGTCAATGTCTTCGAAGCGCCCGCCGTTTGATCTGCCATTACCCTGCACCGCAAGAGCTCCGACTTCACAGGGGATGCCACAAATGTGCAGTATTGTACAGACTGTTGCGTTACGTACACCAGCCGAGTTTGCGACAGCGTACGCACCTGCACATCTCCTAACAAGTCGTTCATGCTCACACGCTGAGTAGTGATGCGACTTGAGAAGTGTCAACTTCCCGGCGTTGAACAAGACCGACAGGGGGCAGATCCAGCTGCTCTCCGTATATTGAGCCTTGTCTAGCGCTGTTGTGTCTGCTGCCAAATATTGCTGCGGCCAGACTTCTCACGACCAGCGCAGCGGTCTACGGGTCAGACAGTAGGATATGGCTGACTTCCTGTGTGAGTTGACGGGAACTGCACTCGAATCAGTCAGCAGCCAAATCAAAATGGTGAATTGGCCAATCCACTTGCTGCTCCCTGGGTGCTGTATCGAGTGCGCAAAACACGGCATGTGCCGAGTTGTTTATGAGAGTGCGCCTGCATCAATAGCAGTAGACCTTTAATCTCACAGATGCACACTTTGCAGCATTTCATTAGACTCCACATAGAAGACTCTGGCATTGCATGCATGCCTGGATTATTTAAAATTTGTCTGCGTCAACACCACTAGGCCACATTGGACCTATGCTGCACCTGAAAACACATGTCTGTGCGCAAAGCTGTCTGGTTGGTCAGTGGTTGTTGTTACATTCCTACGACCATCTGACTATCATGTATCATATGCTCATACAATTCAAAATTTCAAAATGTCGGGCATGGTGATGCAGCATCACAGTTCATGCACACGAGGCGAAGACCACAAAAAACAACTATTACACCTGCAGGGTACACCTGATAATACACGAAACTGGTAACGTCAACATCACTAGGCTGATCAGATATGACACATTTTTGGCACAAGCGACAACACCAAAGCAATTAGCTTGTAGGAGACATGTGTCGAACTTCAGCTGCTAGCAGTATCAGTATCTGCAGGATGTTGCTTTGTATCTCTTGCCTGCTCAACACTTGCAGTGTGATAGTTAGGCAATAACGCCACATGACATTTCACCATACATTGTCATCTGCTAGGTGTATGTTGACCAATGCCAATGCCTACTGTTGACCAAATTTGCGCAGGTGCGTGATGAGCATCGCACAGACTATGATCAAGGTCGGGGAGGCTACGGGCAGCTGATGTGGCAAGAGATAGAAGCCAGGCAGCAGGCTGCAGTTGGCCAGATGGAGATCGACAGCGGCTATGGCTATGAGCCGCAGCAAGAAATCCCCAGACCGGCACCTCAGCGACGCAGGAAAAGCAACATCAGCAGCAGCCCGCAGAAAGTCAACAGCAGGTGCATGTTCAGCAGACGCCGTCGCAGTCACAACAGGAACAGCAACAGTTGCATCTGAATGACCATCAGCAGGTACAGGGATGCCAGCAACAAGAAAGGTGGCAGCACTTTGATGTGCATGAGCAGCATCAGGTACATGCATGCCAGCTAGAAGCGNGGAACACTTTGGTGACTGTGGTGACTCTGACACTTTAAGATCTCGCTGTAGTCCTGTGTTAGACTTTGCACCAGGTGCCAGCCATATTTGCACACAATTACTGCAATGGCTGTTGTGGTCTAACGTTTGCAGCCCTGCTTCAGGTTGCAGCATGAGGGCATATACCTGCTGCCGCCTGTTCTGTCAGTGTGATTTCTGTGTGGATTTCTGCCTGTGCACAAGGCACTGAATGTGTATGTCTGCATTTACTATGCATGTGTGCATGCTTTCGTGCTGTGTTCTGCAACAAGTGAAACACACACCCACATTGCACAAGCTAGCTGCTAAAGGGCTGAGCAAAACCTGCGTTGGTTGCTACAGATAGTTGTGTCTGCAGCATCAGCTGAGTCAGCATCAATGCATCTATGCCAAATCTCGGACTGCTGATGCACTTCTGCTGCAAGCCTTATGCATGCACTCTGGATTGCAGCAAAGCTGCAGCTGTTGCAAGTCCCACTGGGCCACCCCCGACTATGAGTACGTCAAGCATCGCCCTTGCACCCTCCGGCAATAGAGGCCGTTTCACCTCGCTTGCTGTATTGCAAAGATCAGGTGGCGAAGTCACGTTGTGGGTTTCAAACCGCATTGCTCACCGCTTGGGGGCCGTACGGGCGAACGTTCATCACGTGCTGGGCAGATGTCTGTGCGGCATCCTTGCAACAATGCGGCAATCGCAAATGATCTGCAGTTACTTCAACAGCTTCCTGTGATGGTCATGCACTTACTGATTCGGCTTCCGCTGCTGAGAGCTCTTGACAAGCTTAGCTCAGGTGAGTGACTCAGGCATGTGCATGCAAGACCGTGTTGATCATGACGCCAAATATGCAATCTGCCTACTCTCGCTTTGCTGTTAAACAGCTGCAGCTGCGGTGCACTTCATATGTGTTCTGCATTAGAACACATTTGTCAAGGAGTGCGTACATGAATTCTACATAATATNGCGTCTCATGTAGACCCTGGACCTTGCAGGCAAGCTGTGTGGTATTTCCATGCTCTGCAACACCAGGCGTCCTGTTGCATCATGACAATGTGTAAGACATGTATGTCCTTGTAAGCCCTATGGTCATGACCTTTACGATCACATGCAAGACAATGTGAGAGACAGAGCTTATGCGAGGCCAGGCCATGCAAGAAACCAAATCCCATCAGCAAGAAAGCTCAAGAGTAAGTGAGAATGCCAGTGGCGATGACAAAGCGGTCAACACTGAAGCAGTGGGCCCCTACAGAGAAATGGAACTTTGATATGAGTATGCTGCAATGACAGCCTCTGGCAGTGCAGGCCCTGAGTTGTGAATCATTTGGTAGCTTTGCCTGCATTTGACAGAGTGGCACAACAACTCACGGTGGACATTGTGAAGCCAAGCGTATCCCATGACACCCTCAAACAGAACCCAAGGAAGTAGACAAGGCCACAGTACGACCCAGGACTGATCCACAAGCATGCCATTACGAGGCGCAGTGGCAGCGGATTGCACGGTGGAGTTGTTCCCAGAGAGAATGCTGCTGCCTGGGCGCTGACGCATGATGGCTGTGCCATATGCATGCGCCAGGAAGAGCATGAATATTTGCAACATCAGCATAAATCTCATTGTACAGTTGAAGGTACAGGTATGATTCTCGAGCACGGCGCACAGACGCAGGCATAGCACTATATGACAGCAGTCGCACGTGTGCGCAAGCAATATGCAGGCTAACTTCGCTGGTGGCTAATGCCCAAACAACAGTATTTAGTGCCCACTCCAATCACTCTCATGCTTGTATTGACTCAGGGAGCTACGTACTTTGCGATGTGACTGAACGTCTCCACTGCAGTGTGCAAGTGATCATGACCTCCTGGAACCTGTGTGGGCTGCAGTGACAAACTCAGCAGCTGTGAGGTAAAATTCAGCCGTAGCTTGATGCAAAGATATGTAGTGTGCACGCACAAAGGGTCATATCGGTAAAAGGAAGCCTCNCCTGTGTTGCAGCATGTGCAGACCCTGTTCCTCCACACCGGTCAAACGCCCCGCAGGATTGGGCAAGTCATGACAAGCTTAGGCTAGCCTGCACCACAGGAAGCGCCGCACGCACCTACCTGAAATAGGTAACTGACAATACTGCCTCCTACAGCTGAGTGGCCTGAACTGTCATATGTGCATGTTGCAACATCCCTACTTGGCGCTGCACGACTTCTGTGTGAATTGACTAAGTGCTGCACGTCCAAGGGGCATGTGCACTCTAATGCTACTTGAAGATCACCACAATGTTTGATAGTTACACACCTGACAAACTTTGAAACATCAAGCTGCACTGTCCTGTCAAAAAATTCATTGTTCACAGACTACATGCTTGCTGTACATGCGAATCAGAAACACTGTGACCCCAGCATGTTTTGCAATCAAACCCGACTTTAATGTAGGGTGTCAAGATGTTCCCCTAAATACACGGCTGCAGTGACCCTTTCTATAGAAATGATTTGTGTGCACCATTCATAGATAAAATGTTCGAATCTAAATTGACAAAACCCAGGACGATCTTCAGTAAAAACCTTTTCATTGGCAACCAATGTCAGTACATCAACTGAATGTGGCATCCTTTCAATTCCTGGCATGAATCGCAGGTGTTCCTCGGGTGCATCTGGGTCTGTTAACCAAAATGTCACAAAGCGCAATCGTTCACACTTGCGAAGATCAGGCAAGTCATTTTCTATTTCTAATTCGAGCCTCGTAATGTTTGTGCTTGTTGACATTGGGACTGGAATGGCTTGTCGACAGAGGACCTCACTCATGTATATCATGATATTACATGCAGGGGGTACATGGATTACTGGCACAACCTCATCCGCAGAATAGTCCGAGCTGTATTTGAAC
This sequence comes from Trebouxia gelatinosa, assembly GCA_000818905.1. NCBI lineage: Eukaryota > Viridiplantae > Chlorophyta > Trebouxiophyceae > Trebouxiales > Trebouxiaceae > Trebouxia > Trebouxia gelatinosa. The sequence continues at coordinate 193,563 of KN805357.1, read as the reverse complement.
CTTCTCAGAATTGACAGCTCACTCAAACCACTTCTCATCAGGCCNGCAGGAAGCGTACAGGCATACATGTGTTGCTACTGCAGCGTTGCTGGAGTATGCAAATTTACTTGAATGCCTTGCAGGAGGCAGATCGAGCTGGTGCAAGATTTAGAGTTCCCTGCAGCATGTCACCGCATGAAAGCAACCCCAGATGGCCAATTTCTGGTGGCCACTGGCACTCACGCCCCCAGGATGCGAGTGTATGAGCTGAGTCAGCTGTCTATGAAGTTTGAAAGGCATTTTGATGCTGAGATCATTGACTTTCAGGTATACCTTGGCCAGCATGTGGTTTGTGCCATTGCTTGTGCTTGAGTGTTTGCAGTGAATAGCATGGTCATAAGAGCATCCACAGATGCAGTTGTGCTTGTACATCAGCTCAGCAGGAGTGCTGGACTGATGCTCCCTGCAGCCTTGTCAACAAGCTGGTACTAAGGTGGTCATCAGGGTGGTTTCACTCCTCTGAATACCACACAATGCATTGAGCAGCCAGAAGCATTTCCTGCTGATTTGTATGCATGACATGTCCTGAGGGTGGCAGCAGTGTAATAGACACCATGCAGTCAACAAAGCTGCATATGTGTGTTGCCCAGCTGCAGCCACATGCATGTCCCTCAATCTCTGCNTAGGATTGAGCTGCAGGGTGCATGCTGACTCAAGGCCTGTTGCATGCATGCCTCAGTACTATTAGGTGCGCACCATTCGCCGCAGTAACCATGTGGTGATAGCACTGGGGACAGACTGTACTTAGGCTTCTAGTCTGCACAATCCCATGAAAAGAGTCAAGCAAGGTGTCAACTGGAGCTGGTTGTTCTTGATGCAGCAAGGCACAGCTGGCAAACCTCTCTGACACCGCCGGGGTACAGCAGGACGCACTCGCCCTGCTTCATGAGCTTGTAGAAGTTGCGCCCACCAACCTCAACAGATCCAAAGGTGGTCAGCAGGGAGCCAAAGACATTGCTGCGAGGGTCAGGGCTGTCTTGTCTTTGTTGCAGGTTCCCCTATAGATGCAAAACATTTCGCATTGAGTCAACTGGTGCATCAGCGACACTGAGCAGAGCTTTATGCACCACGGTGTGACTGTACAGTGTGAGCATGGACCTGCATCTTTATTGCAGTAGGTCCTGCACATAACACTGTGTGGCACAGCAATTTGTGGGCACAGAAGTACATGCCCAGCTGGTATGTCTGATTGCAACGCAATACCTGTAGTGTAGGTATTTGCTTTGTACTGAACAGTTTGATATGTGTCTGTAATTTGGTCACATGCAGTTGCAGTGGCAGGGCAGCACAGCTGCGCTCACATGGTACTCAACGCATCAAAGACGGATGATGCTGGTGACATGAAAGCAAGCTGGACATGATTCAGATCTTCTGCAGTCCTCAGCATTGTTGTGCTTGGCATTGATCATAGCTGACATTACTTGTTGTGCAGATACAACATGAGGTTTGACTCGACGAAAGCTGAGACTGGCTGATGCGCATTGTGGACAAAGCAAGTTGGGTGGCAGCACCTGAAACACTGCAGGGTGGGTGAGGCCCCTGGGGAGGACCCCAGTCTGGCGCAGAATCCCCTCAATCAGCGGGCCAATGTCCAGGGCAAAGGTCTGGTGGTTGGACACCAGCAAGAGGGGCCTGTCCAGGGGTATGGCCCCACACCCATGCTGCACTCTGCCATCTGAGCCAGTTGACAGGAAGATAGGGCTCTGCAGCTGCTTCAAGGTCTTGGTTGCCCTGCATGTGCAGGCTGCTCTGTCAGCAGTAACCAGTGGAAGTCCTTAATAGTCCATTGTACACACAAAAGTCACAATCCTGAAAAATCTCAAAGATCTCAACCACTCAAAACATCTGATGCTACGCCGGGCGTGAAGAACATTCCACCAGGCGGCAAACTACAACTAAAAGTACTGATGCAACAATGGTGAGTATGATGAGTTGTACTGCATGAGTTGAACAGCGTGTATGGGTGGAATGTAGCTCATGCCAGCCATCTTGTACTGCTGCCTGCTGCCTGTGTGATTTTGTGCCCTTACCCGAGCTGCACTGCAACAATATGCCAACTAAATAAATTTGGTGTCACCAAGACCAGGCTGAAAGCATTGGGCTATGTCACATTTTGGCCTCTGTACGCACGCCTGGCGTTCTTTTTGGACTGAACAGATATGTGCCTGTGCATACGCTGCTGCCACGACCAGATGAAGTCAACATCAAACACAACACCCGCATTATGCTATAACGCAGATGCATGCTCTCATAAGACCTGCCAGCCATTGCCAAACAGCATATCAAATACCCTGGCAGAGTTGTTCAAGGAGACTGGTCTTCGGTTACTGGCAAGGTCACAGCTCATGAGCAATTGGCGAGCTGCTTCAAGTGGGCTTCGGCCTTGCTGTGCCGCTGCTCTCATGGCATGCTCATATGCCTTATACAACAATAAAGGCGTCCCATACTGTTGCACTANGGAAACATACCGTGTTCCAGCAAGTCCACTGCACAAACCCGCTGGCCAGAATGAAGCGGGTTTGCACTCTGCATGGGTCAAGCAACACATACACATTGGGAGCCAAATAGAACACCAGGTTGACCCATTGAACTGCTGCTTCGGCAGCATGTAATTGCAGAATACGCTTCCTTCTCGGCCACCTGAACATATCCAGAAGTGCAGTCAGCTGAAGTCTTGGTGATGACAGGAGTGCTTTGCCTGCATTCCTTTGTGTTTATCATACAGAGGGCAGGGCAGCTGGCGTGCTGTTGTGATTAGCAGCAAAAAGCAAGATCAGGATCAGGCAATGCACATGATATGACATGACATACAACAGGCTGATTGTCCAGGTTGCAAATCTGTGCCTGCATCATAGGTGCACTACACACTGAGCAATGGTGCTGCACACATCTGGCATTCGCACATTTGAACATAATATTGCCATAACGATTAAATTGTTTGAGAGGGGCTGTACCAAGATTTCTTCTGCCGCACAACTACCGAAACTTGCCAGAGCAGATTTGCTAAGGAAGCGCTCAAACCANTGGCCTTCTGGTGCCACAGCTGCAACAGCACTTGCACTGCTGATGCTGAGACTGGAACCTCCCAGAAACAGCATCTGCAGCTGTGGGCAGGCAGTGGCCACTGCTTGCAGTCCAGCTGGAGTGATGCCCTGGCAGTTGTGTAAGGCTAAGGCATGCAGCTTTGCGGTTTGTTGTGTCTGTGCACTGAGCTGCTTTGGAATTGAAGGTGCACCGTCCTGTTGCTGCTGGATGACAGCTTCGTCATTGCCGGCAAGACCTGGTGATTGCTCAGTACTGAGCCTAGCATCACCCCACTGGTGTAACTGCAGGTGGCTGACTGCTATGCACCGCAAGGCTTGCTTCGATGATGATGCAGCTTCAAGCAGCTCTGAAAGAACGTCATCTTTGGCTTGAAAACACCTTTGTAATGAGAGGAACTCCAGCTTTACACCTACAAGCACCTTGGTGTGTTGCTTGGCTACATCATGACAGGAGCCAATGGCTTATACCGCTCCCTGTACCACAAGTGCTGGAGCAAGCTTGCGCACACCACATGAACAATCCGAAAAGGTAAACTGGACCCCACGCAACTGCCGCAGATGTGGCCGCTTTGGCATGCAGACTCATAAATGTTGAAGGGCAATCATTGTGCCAGGACAATTTTCCGTCCGTATCGAAGGGCGCGAAAGGTGGGAACAATTGTGAAGTTGCAACCTCTCAAATGAGTACTTGTGCGCTGCAAATCGGTAAACATGCACCAATAAATTGGATGTGCAAAGATAGCTACCTGTTGTTGGTTGGATGACGTCCAGCCCTGTGGAGGTCAACTTACGGCAGCCCGCCAGATTCAGCGACCGCAGTTCTGGGAGCTCCTGCAAGATCCTGATGACATCCACATCATCTATCAAGGTGTTACTCACATCAAGTGCCTGCACACCTGAGCACACAAAGTATCGTCAGGTTATGGTTTGTTGTTAGCAACAACACAAGTGTGACAGTCTGATGCTAGAAGAAAGGACACACGAGATGATTGAGGTTGTAAGATGTACCTTTGAAAGCATGCATGACTCCATGAAGTGTCATGCGCACATGCCGCTCTTGCATCCCGGGCGGGGTCATGGGGCCTGCCTTGGGGCTGCGTATACGCAAATGCAACGGTGCATGCTTGGCAATATGGCGCAGCTGCCGTGATGCAGCTGATAGGGATACCACATCCTGAGGATGTCTGATACATCCCAGCACACTNCTGGTCTTGCATGTCTTCAGCAGCAGCAAAGGGGGAGCTGACTAAGCCAGAGTACAGGCCCTCTGACACTGTTGATCTTCTGGCTGCCACAGCACTGTCGCCAGTCGCCTGCAGGTTGTTGCAGCACAAATTAATGTATTGCTACCAACATGCGAGTGTTGCATCCTGCATTCTAGCAAGCTGAGNGCTGAACTGCTGCTACTACAGGTCTGGTGAACCCTTAGACTTGACAGTGCTTTGCTCAACACCATCAACAATACAGCAAACATATCAACTTGCCAATGTTGCATTTCTTACAGCGACGGGCAAATGCATTCGCAATGCCTGAAGATCCGAGCAACTCTGAGGCTGTCAGCATGCCCTGAACATTGCAGAAGCAAGCAGAAAACATTGCGCACCCTGGCAGGGGCAATGAGCAGAGACAGGTCACCTGTGGCTACTCCACTCCAGTAGGCGGCCAGGCCATGCCAGCAGTAGATATGCTTCAAGCCCCACATGGCCTGCAGGGATGCCACCACCTCCCCAAGCCTCTCTGGCTCATCCTGCANAGTCTGAGCCAGGCATGCATGCACTCATGAGCAAGGATGGCCCCCGTCAGCAGCCAAGGAAACCCGTACAACACTAGAATTGCTGTCACCTGCGACCCAGAAAAACCCTCCAGCTCCATGTCATGGAGAGTGGCAACAACAACCTTCCCAAATACTAAACATGGGAGTGTACGCTGCCCATGCTCAGTGTAAACATGATTTCAGCATGTAAAGCACAGGGCAGGGGTAACACATTGCCAACAATTGACGTTCTAGCTTCTACCACATATCAGACATACATCCGGTTCTGAACAGCACAGGGGCAAACATGCCGCACAGCAGCTGAGTACCTTCTCACAGTCAATATCAGAACCCACCTCACACCAGCGGCGGTCTGACAGGTTCATGGGTTGAGAGTGAGTCTTGCCCCTGTGTGTTGTCACGTACGGGATGGCAGTGTACTCCTGAATCAGAGTAACGCCTCGCGTGTGGAACACAGGCCCATGACTGTGCCCTTTGCTGCCCCGTCCTTCTTTGTCTTCAGCAGCGTTGAGTGCTGAGGTCTCTACCAACATGAGAGGAGGCACTTCTGGCAGTGTCATTCCCCGCTGCTGATAAAATGCCAAAACCTGCAGTGCAGCCAAGGTGTATACACCACAAACACCCTGGTGGTAGTGCCTTGAATGCTCATTTGAGGGTATATACTACTCCTAACATGTGGGGTCACCCCAACAGGAGTACGCCGTGCTGGGTAGGAAACTGTCTAGTCATGGCAGCTGCTTTCTGAATGGTGTTGAACCTGCTGCACCGCTTTGATCACCTTTTGAGTTTACAACAGCTTGGACTGGATTGGTGACAGGCAAGGTCCACACGGCATCGGGATGCAACTGCATGACTGCGGCCTAGCTGTGTGCTACAGCAGTTCGACTTTCAGCATTCATCAAGTCTGCTACAGCCTCACAGTATTGCATTGCTGTTCTTGCAGCACCGTGACTCATGTACAGGCAATAACATGTTTGTCATGCTCAGCAGCTTTGACAACGACAACGTGCACTAGCAGACTTGCTAGTATGCACACGTGGTCTCAACGTCACAGGCCTTAGGGCCCCAGGCTAATGCCCCAACACTTACTGACACAACGGAAGCATCATCACAGCTACACGCTACAGGAGAACAGGCTCGAACAGAGTTGCAGAGCCTCCTTCCTTGGGTGACTTGCCAAATGGCATACCTGTTGGTACAGGGGTTGAGCATCTGCAGTGTCCCTGATAATGCTTGCAAGGCAGTCCAGGCAAACCATGCGGCCATCCAGCTGAGTCACCCACTCCTCCCCTTGGGCCTGCCACCGATTGCAGGAGCAGCACTTGACTGTGCCGTCAGTCACGTGACGGGGGCACACCTTCTGCTTCCAGAAGGGGTGGGTGTTGCATCGAATCAGACCATCCTGCTTGGCATCACATGTAATCTGAATGACGCCACCCTGCTGGGCGATACTTGGCAATACAAAGAACAAGTGGCTTAGTGTGCTGATGTCATGCAGCTGCCACATACCATAGCAGTGTTGAGGACTACATTTTGTGATCAACAAGAGCAATATGCAACAGGGCAGCAGATGCCCTTCACACAGCAATGTCATGACATTCACAGCAGCTTTGAGAAGCCAGTCCTTCACAACAACCACACCATGATCAAAGCAGTCACCACAGATGCTCACTAGGGTATCCACCCACAAGCAGCTGGTGCAGCATGTCTGTGGTAGCAGCAAGTGCTTGCAGGTTGAGGACAGATTATACCTGGTCAGCAGGGATGAAGTCATGACACACTGCACACTTTGGGTCAAACTTTTCCCTATAGCACTGCAGATGATACGGCAGGCCGTCCTCTTTGCCCGTCCCAACCCGTGTGTTGACGCCGAAGGGCAGCTGGCACAACGCACAGCAGAAGCAATGTGGATGGTACTTGACACCACCATTAGCGACGTATGGACCCCTGGGCAGTATAGACTTGCCACAGGCAGCACACGCATTGGGATCTGTGTGCTGTCTGCCCATCTGTGTATGCTGAACACTGGGTGCATGCAGCTGGTGTTGAGGTATGATAGGGGTTGACGGTGTGACAGCGCGCTGAGGCGCGCCTGTGTTTGGCACCTTGCTGCTTGCTTGCATGCTTGATTGTATTGGATTGCTGCTCAAATGGTTGTGGCTTGTCTGTGAGGAAGGTGGNGATGCATCACAGACACAGTGCATGCAACACACAAGTCCAGCATTGCACATGCTGACCTGGGCAGTCCAGCAGAATGTCATGGCATGGTGTACCTGCAGCAGCCTGGGGTGCTGGAACAAGCATATGTTGAGACACACAGGGCGCAAGCCATGCATCCGTTTGCAGCTTGTGTTGAAATTGGCATAAACAGCTGCAAGCGCTGTACCCCAGCATTGTGAACATTAGTCTTTGAACAGTGCACCAAGCTAGCAAGCTGTAAGGCGATTGCATATCCAAACACAATAACATGCAGCCAGTATTGTCAGAGGCCTGATTACAGGAGTCTGGTACCTGTTACCAAGCTGCAACATGCGGAAAGTAGCTGACATCTTCTCAGCGCTATTTCCTTGAATGGGTCCGACTGTGACCCCAGCTCCCACATGATGCAGATGCTGTGGCTGGTCAAGAGGGTTGCTGTGGGTGTTCAGCATCTTCAGGCTGACTAAGCCCTCGCTGGTGATGTCAGAGATATGTGGTCCTAACTCTGATGCATTGGCTGTGATGTCGCGTGAGCCGTCTGTCAAAAGCACCACTGGTGGTCAGGGTTGTCCCCAAAACCTGATGGCACTGCTTGGTCTGCACTGCAAATATNTGTCTCAAGGCCTGCAATGTGTACATGATGATGTACCTGTATGCAATCCGCTTGTCAAGCAGTGACTCAAAAAAGGTGTGTTTGCCATTGTCATGTAGGGCAGGATTTCATACAGCAAAAGCTCAGCACCAGTTGTGTCAAATTGCTGTAAGTGAGCACAAGCAGAAAAGCAGCATTTAGGCCATGCAGCTCTGATCCTGTGACACCTGTTGCGCACCTGATGCTGGAGTCAATGAGCTTTGCTCTTGTAGGCTGACTTGTGACTCAACAATTGCCAGCTCAATCAACCTGCCACAACACACAACACTGAACAAGCCAGATGTAGTGGCTTGCTTATCTTTAAGTTTCTGGTGCTGTTGATAGATGTGACTGCGGGTGAGTACTGTTCCTTTATCAATGGCCAGAGCAGTCTGACTATTTGTCCATCTGTAAGATTGAATGCAACCCTTTTCAGAAGCATTGGGGTAGGCATGTGACCACTGAGCATGCTAGAAAGATATTTGCATGCATTGCAATCTTCCGCTGAACGACTGATGTTCAACTCAGCTTTGTCAAACTCATCAAGGCAAAGTGAACGCATGCCAATCTGCGCATTTGAGCTCCCTCACAAAACCTCTTGAGCAGCTGTGATGCATGAGCATGTTGAGCTGCTGGCTTGAGGCAGCTCTGTGAGTGAGTCTTACCAATCAGCGGGAGCGTGAAATAAAATATACAATGGCACCATGGCATGCTGCCATCACTCATTGCATAATGACTTTGGTACATCAACTCAACAAGTGAGCAGGGCTGTTTTGTGCTACAATACTCTATTTGCAACATGCGTTATCTTCGCATGCGGGTATCAATGCACGAGCTTGCATACAGACTGTTTCCTGCTATGCATCACTTGAACCTATAGCTGGGACAAAGCATATGTCCACCTGAATCAGCCCAGCAAAAATGCAACAATCAGCTGTGAGGCAAGCTTGGTTGACCTGCAGGAGCTCTGAGGTGGGCGGCAGGGACAGCAGCGCCACCTCACCAAAGAAGTCACCCGGCTGCACTGTGTCCACAACTGCCCCGTCCATGATGAGGTCTACATACCCGCTGCGCACAAAGTACATGCTGCGGCCTGGCCAGCCCTGCTTCAGGATTTGCTCCTCTGCAAACAACACAGCAGCAACATTGAATGAGTTTCTTGCTGCTGTAGTATGTCAATAGCATGCATTAGTACGGCCTGCACTCCAGAAAATGGGTGACATGCCCTGCTACATATGAACTGCATGCTGTGCCCTGGCCTGCCCTGCTTCAGTACCTGCTTTTCTGCCAATGCAACCCAGCAATGCGGAATGGGCTTTTATGCTTGTGGAGTTGGCAACGTCACTGGTGACGCTTAGCTTGAGCATGGCCTGCACTCCAGAACAACATCCACCCACACAATTGACACAAAGCATGTGCTCTCTGGCCAGTCCTGCTCAAGCATCTGCTACTCTGCAAATGCTGATCAGTCACATAAGATGCTCTTCCCGCGACCCAATGTGTGCAAGCTAAGTGTGGCCTGCAGGGGAAGGTTGGAAAGGTATACGGGTAAGGTCATGAAGGACGCTTCACGACTGGTGCTGACTTTTCATGACAGGCTTGTCACTTGTCGCATAGAACAGTGAAGGGATAGGGCCACCTTTCAGGGCAAAGGAAGAATGTAGGGCTAAGGCAGTCTGCTTTGTGAGAGTGGAGTTTTCACTGGCAGTGCTTGACTTCTTATGAGAGGCTTCTTAGTTGTCGCATGTAATAATGAAGGGGAAGGGGTACCTTTGAGGGCAAAGGAAGGGTGTAGGGCTAGGGCAACCCGCTCCATGAGAGTGGGCTCCTCGCTGATCAGGCTCACCTTCTCAAGCAGAGGTCCAGCTGACTGCAGCGCCACCTCTGCCTACACAACGATTAGGCGTCATCACAAATATAGCAGAGTCCTTGTGCCTTGTGTTCCTGACCGCATGTTGCCCAATTGACTGCTCCAGCAGTGTCAGAGGAGTAGTAATGATGTTTGGNACTGAATGCTGCCTTTTGCCCTGCTGCAGGATATTGAGGCAGTGGATCCTGAATACTACAAGAGCCTGATTTGGATACTGGAGAATGACATCACCCATACCTTGGACCTGACTTTCTCTGAAGAATCTGACTACTTTGGCAAGAAGGAGCTCATTGACCTCAAGCCTGGAGGCAACAACATCAAGTGAGCCCCTGTTTGAAACAACACAAGCAACATGCTTGCTGCTCAGGTTGCACTGTTTCCGTCGACATCACTGCATCACAGTGAGTGTACTAGCTGGATATGTTCAAGGTGGCTTGTGTGGGAGTTGGCTACTCCAGCTTGACTAACAAATTGAGCCCTTTGTGCTGCAGAGTGACTGAGGAGAACAAGAGAGAATATGTGAACCTTGTAGCGCGGCATCGCATGACCACGGCAATCAAGCCTCAAATCAACTCCTTCCTCGCTGGCTTCTGGGACCTAGTGCCTAGGGNATGCTGCAGTTGCTGCCGCAGCTGCTGCTACGGGTCAACCTCTTGAGACGGCCCAGCAGGTGAGAACTGATCATTGTATAACAAAATCGACTTATGAAACCCTGTACAGCTGTGAGCCTGAACACGCCTTTGCAATTGCAATCACCTACAGCCTTGGCAGTGCTGTGAGGCGCANCTCCACTGTCTCAGCCCCTGGCACCTCAGGAACTGCTGACTCAGGCTCAGTGCTCAACTTTGGTCTTGGTATGAAGGCAAGCCTAGCAAGGCGCTTCAGCAGTGGAACTGCAGTGACCGGCTGCCACCCAACACAAGCAGGTGTCATGGTGCAGTCTGACCCCCTGACAGCCCCTACAGCCGTTATAAATCTGGGTGCCCCATTTATACCCTCTCATCCTGTCAATCAGCCACACATAGCTGCAGTCCCAGCACATGCTGTGAGCACTCAAGCATACATCAAGGCTTCCTCCNTTATGGTGCTGCACAGCAAAGTCAAGATGCTATAACTGGCATAACCGCTGTCACTGTTGCCGTGTTGTTGTGATGCTCTCCATCAAAGCAAGTTTGTCTGCTAGCAGGACAAAGCAGCGCGCTCTTTTGCCTATGACTGTANCCGTATCATCGGGTACAAATAGCTAATACAGGTGGCTCCATGATATCAGCTGTTAGTAACTGTAAGTTATACTGCCAGGATTTTTCATGATCAGTTAATGCTTGGCACTGCGTGCCAATGATTTTTTGTCGTCTGCTGCGTGCGTCTCTGGTATGTGCAGATTACAACAGTACACTGACATTGGTACATGCCAAGACAAGAGACTGGCACTGCAGGCACATGCAGATGGCCAATTTTTCCCAGCGGGATGCTCGTCTCGTCCAAGGTCAACAAAGTGACACAGCAGGAGGCCTTGACGCTGCAAGAAGCTGCTGCCTCGTCCTTCAAATGTAAATAGCTTGTCGGAAACATGCAGCAGCAGCGTTGCGTCAGGACATAGTGGAGGCGACTTCTGCCAGCGTACGTGCAGCGATCGATCAGCCCTGAGTCCGTTGTTGAGTGACGACAGGTGCGCCTGAGTGTGTCATGAGCTTGTGTTTCTTTTTGTCAAGCATACAAGGGGTAACCGTGGCTGAGCAGCTCATGCTTGCACGCGCATCGCCGTTACACGCGAAGGATGTTGCCACAGATCACAGCCATCAAATGTAAGCTTTGCACGGCCCAATGGCCATCGACGACTCACCAGCACTGCCCATCGGCCATCGACGACTCGCCAGCAGCTTTGGTCCGCTCGTGCAAAGATGTCAGCCTGACATTGAAAGCTGCACGCAGGTACAGGTGTCATGCCTGTTCCTACCAGTCCCTCGGACCCGGCAGCAGTGCGTGGCAGTAGAGCCACTTGTGTATGTGCTTATCTCTATGCTGGTACCCTGTGGATGCTGTTCCTGCTGTACTGTGCATACCTCATTGCTCAGGTGAGAGTCTGCCTGCCCTACATGATTTGTCGGCTTTGTAAACTCAGGANTTGCTGAGAGCCTGCCATGTTTCCTGCACCCTGGCCATTGCAACGTTGAACTTGGCATGTATGCTGTCAATTCAGCTGTTGTAGTGCAGCAAAATTTGCCTGGCATACTCGTCAAATCTTGACGGCTGCATATAGAGGTCGGCATGTGACCCAGCAGACTTAGGCGATGCTCGTCAATGATGGGCTTGCTGAGCACTGATTATGTCTAATGCCAACAATGCAGTGCTACTACCCTATCTTGGCAGTTAAGCATTGTTTGCAGAGCTAGCAATCCTGAACTGTACATGAGCAGTTCATCAGAACACCTCGGACCATCTAAACAGTATGTCAAGCGATGAGCTCAAAGCTATAAGAGACATTTTTTTGTCCTGGGTAAGACGGCTTGATGTGGAATGCACATGTGCATCCTATGCATACGTTCAATTGCTGTCAAGATGACAGCAACTTGCTTCCTGTAAAAGGTGGAGTAGCCACCCCTTGATGTATTAACACCTGGTGCAGGGATCATTTGGGGTACTATGAAGCTCTAGGATTGGAGCCTGGCAGCGCTTCTCTCACAGATATCAAAGACGCCTTCCGACAGGCGGCCCTCATGTGGCACCCCGACAAGCAAAAGGCAAGTCTCACGTCCACCATTGTGACTGGAATCTTTTGCATTCTGTGCCGTCAAGGCTCAGTTTGAGCGTGCACATGAGTGAAGGATATGTATGCAACAGGGCCCAGCGTCAGCGATTGTGCTATGTCACTGTCAACCGCACTGTCAGGTACCTGTAATTGGATATGCTGATTTGGCAAGTTGTTGATGCTCTGCTTATGTAATGGGTGCATGTTTGCTTGTACAGGACAGCGAGACTCAGCNTGCTGTGCTGTGCTGTGCTGCGCTGCTGCGGTGTTGCCACTCCCACTGTTGACCTTTTCTGTGCCTTGTGTGCAAGTCAACACGTGCAACCTGTGTGCAGGCTGCACTGAGATCACTGTCAGGAAGTAAGCGAAGAGGAGGTTCGCGCCGCACCAGGCAGGCACCTGGTGTCACACCTGACAGTGACCCCTCCAGCCTGCCTGGTTCCCCACAGTACTCCAGAGCACCACCGGATTCACAAAGGTGTGTGGTCCATGTCCAAGTCATGCAGCAGTCTGGGCATGTACAGCGTGCATGTGAAATAGGATTGTGTTCCAAGTGTTGGCTGCCAGCAGGTGCACTTTTTCTGTGAGTACAAAGCAGTATGTTGTGATGTTATACACTTGTTATACTACGGTATGTCCATGCAAGGCTCTCTCAAAAATGGGCTTTGTAGCATGTGGTCCAAGGTGTGCTAGCTGTCTGTAGCAGGGCAAATACCACATGGTTTAGAAACATGGCCGAGTTGCACCTGTTCATGCATGCAGGCTTTTACAAATGTCAAATGCTCCGGCAACACCAGCCAGACCCCAAGACCAATTGCCATCACAAAGCGGCTTACGCTGTGCCTCCATGCCGGCTCTNCGCTGATCTTTGGCATGCATGCAAATGCAGACAGAGCTTACCAGCTTCAGGTGAGCATACACGCTTGTGCCTGTGAAGCTTCATGTCAACATTGACACTGACTGGTGATCAATGATAGCAGCTCATTGAGGCTGCTGTCCTACGCTGTCCTGAAGGCGTAGCCACTACTTAAATGGCTTTGCTACTCAGGCCTGGCATGTTGTAAATTTGCCTCATCGCATCAAGTTCGTTAGAACAGCAATCAGACGGCTTCAGTGCTTCTGACATACATTATTGACAACTTTATATGAGCACATTGAAGCTCTTCGTTTCCTGGAAGGTTGCCCAGGTTGGCTAGCAATGTGTCTTGTCATGACCAGCGCTTGCACATCTAAGCTTTTGACTTTCAATGTTTGCTGACAGCTTGTGTACATCATGCTNTGGTTAGCTTTATCAACCCCCCTGCAGTTGCATTGTCTAGTCAGAGCTTGCTAATATCAACATTTGCCAGAGGCGGTAGCAGCCCCTGTGAGGCTGTTGAACAGCCCCTGTGACGCTGTTGAGCAGTCCTTGTGAGGTTCCTGAACAGCACCTAAAAGATGATGAGGCTGACCACATGCACTTCTGTCCACACTTGCTCCATGGAGCTACAGTTCTGTACTGGGTGTTTGCTGACTTCACAGCAGACAAAGTCTGAAGCATATCAAGCTGCAAGTCTTGGCTGCGGTGTAGGAGGAGTGGCTTCTCTTACATGCAGAACTTGAGACTGGCAGTCTGATCATGCACAAACTGGTTCTAGCATTTGCAAGTTCACATGCACATGTGAGTGTTAGCTTGTCTTCACTGGGAGCCTTGTTGTAGCACAGCTTCTGCTCCTGCAAGTTGCAATGGTCTAGTCCTGACCCACTGCCTTGCTGAGGTGGTACAAACACAACCCACATCAGGCAGTACCTATGTTGTTCAAACGCCCAGAAGGGGAGATTATATAACATGATGATGCATTTGGGCTACACAAATTGTGCATGCAATAATTGCAACAACTGTGCAAACCAATTGCTCAGCCTTCATGTGAGTACTAGCCAGTTGAGTAATAGGCACATGCTGCAGGTGGCATCAGCAAAACGGACATCAGAAGATTCCTGTACTGGGCAGCCGATCATTTGGGCTATACTGAGCTCAGAGGGGTGGTTGCTGCTCCTCCGAGTGCCGAGCTTGAGCCTCTGAGGGAGGGTCAGGAAGCTCAGACAGATGAGCAGGACATGGGCATGACCTATGAGGTAAGGCTTTTCCTTATGGGGTACTGCCGCGATGGGGCCTNTAAGCGACTTGCAGAATCACTGCAGATATGCCCTGCACGCTAATGGTGTGCACCCCATAAGCAGTGCGGTCGTGCCTACCTGTGCATCAGCCCACTTCCAAATGTCGCCACCACGCCCACAAGCTAGGTCCAGCAGTCTGCCAGCATGTCCAACCAACTTGCACACAGCTGACACGTGCACTGTTCAGTGGCTGTTGTGCATCTATGGGGATCAATGACATCATTGGAAGCTAAAAGCGCCTGTAGAATTGCTGGCGCTTGACATCATGTGAAGCTGTTTGAGTGGCAAGGACGGTCCTTCACTGTGCGCCTTGAGTGCCTGCAAGCATAGAGGAGGCGACTCAATTATGCACTGTGAACCACACTAGCAGCCGTGTCTGGCAGGGGTTACCTCTCTTGAGTCTTGGTGCTTCACACGCTTGCTGTAAAGATCACGGGTGTAGTCGATCGCTTGCTGATCCATGAAGCTGTTGTCTGCGCCTAATTCCGAGCCGTAAACTCAGGCTTGCGCGGTCGCTGCATTTGATGACGCTGACGCGACTCCGCCAGCTTCGCCAAAAGAGCTTGTGTTTGNCCCCCCCCTTGCCTGAGTGTGTCCCTTTAAGCAGCAATAGCTTGACCTGTGGACAGGCATGCCCGTGTGCTGGGCAACATTACAGCACATGGGGAGTAGGGAACTAGAATGTGATTGGGGTTAAATCATTGCATGATGTCTGCAAGGCCCTCAGGTTTTGAAAGACTCAAAGAAGAAGGCATTTGTAGTACCCCACATCTTAAACCAAACGCGACGTTCAGCTCACACTGACAGATTGCGCACCACTGGTCAATTTGATGCACTGCGCAACAGGCTATGAAAGTCGCTTGAGTTCCTAAGTGCTTTTGGCAAGGTCTCATACCTGTGGCATTCAGCCTCTGACTGCTCTTCTTGCTATGCTCAGCCAGGCAGAAGTTTCCTCTGTTCATCTCCCAAGACGGCACCAACAGGGCAGTTGCACAGCTGGCCAGCAGCTTCGCACCCACCATCACTCACATGCAGCACATTGAGCCAGACAACTTCCCTACCAGGAAATCCTCAGAACCCTTGGCCTACTACAGGATAGCATCACACTATAAGTTTGTTCTGCAGCAGATGTTTGACTGCTTGGGCTATCCCAAATTGATCATTCTTGAGGTAAACTACAGAGCTATGGTGAAATGTTGAACTGTTCTGGGGCTATTGCACCTATACGGTGATCTCAACGTTGACTTTGACTAAGTGTGGGTGAGTGGTGGTAGCTAAGTCTGCAGTGGACTTTGAGGGTTGTGTGTCTGAGCAGTGTTGTACCCTGAGTGTTGGTGTGCATTGAGCGTTCCTGTGGACAATGGCACATTTTGACTTGCTCACGGTGCACAAGCGCTCAACATACACTATTACTCAGGTCACACAGCTGCTCAGACACACAATCGCTCAAAGTACTCCGCAAACTTAGCTACTAGCACTCAACTTCACGGGATGTCAGGCATGACTGCGATCTGCTTCCCGCCAGCCGCAAAGGTATAGCGTCTCAAGCTGTGGGGTAGAGCCTGATGAATGCCACAGCCACATGCATGCTCATTGCGGGATCACTGTGCATGACTGTCAAGCATACATGGTGGCGTATAACATAGCTGCCTAATTACCTGGCAGTACCATGTAAGCAGGGCAGAACCATGTAAGCTATCGAACCATGTAAGCTATATGCAACTGTAAGCGACAGCAGAAATGTCAGACTACTGATTTGTCTGGAGGGCGTTTGTATGCACCATCTGAAGTGCAGCACACAATACACGCGCTTTTGATTGCCAAGTCCAGCACCTCTGCTGGTGATTGCTTTGGAGAGTTCTGCTTGCTGCTGAGGGGATTGTGACGCGCAGGATGACATGAGGCTTGCAGTGGACTTCTTCTCCTACTTTGAGGCAGGCGCAAAGCTGCTGGATGCAGACCCTGGCCTGTATTGTGTTTCATCCTGGAATGATCATGGCCAGAAGCAGTTTGTGCAAGATGCAGCCCGCCTGGAGCGCTCTGACTTCTTTCCTGGGTTGGGCTGGATGCTCACCAATTNAGATGCTCGAGTTGAGTTGGCAGTCTGCCCTCACCTACACCGTGCTCCTAGTTTGCTTAGAATGCGGTCATAGGACCCTGAGGATGGGTTGCCCCGCGCTACTGCGCGTAGCGGGTGACGTAGGTTTAGCCGTTAGTCTAGTGATTCTGAAGATTATCGGCTGCGTGGTCGAGCTCACGCTCCCCTGGCTGGTGGCCTCTCCGTTGTTACTAGTGATAGGCGTGCTGCGGCTTTTTCTTTGGCTGCACAGGCTCCACTGCAAGTACTCTCATTCAGTGGCTCGGATCGTCCGCTGTCTGGCCAGATTCGTGCATGCGGGAGTGCCTCCAGTCGTCAGCGCCCTGGGCTTCCTCTGGCTCAACAGCATAAGAGGCTTGGGTAGTGCTTACTGCAAGCAAGTTCTAAGTCCCCCTACGTTACTGGTTTATCAGGTATGCCCCTGCGATGATCCCCACAGGCCATTACCTGCAATTTTACTTTCGGAATTTCGTACATCAGCCTCTGCTGAGCTCAGGATGACTTATGCACATTACTGTGTATAGGCACAACTATCAAAAGCAGCGCTTGATGCCATCACTGGACCTGAGTCTCAGCCATGTAGTTCCAGTGACACAGAGGTAAAGCAGTACCCTGGCATGCTCTGGCCTCATGTGAACAGCTTGCCCTTATCAGGCTAAGGGCTTCTATGCAACCAGTGGCGGAGACACNCATTGCATTGTTGACCTGCATTGTCCTGTGCAGCTAACCTGTGCCTGCTGTATAGGCTGTCACTCGAGTTGAGGTTTGTGACAAGATGATGGCTGATTGACTTACTGACCTGGAATTGGGCAAAGGGTACAGCCTTCCCCCTGTACCCATTGTTACTGCAAGCTTCAGCCAGATTAGAAGCATATTCAGCAATCTGGGAACAAGGTAAGTACTGGCCATTCTCGCTGTCAAACAATACCTGGCAATTTCCAACTGTCACTAAGGGTGTGCCTGGATTCCCTTGAGCTGAGTATTCAGTCTCGGTATGCGTGGAGTTGAGGGTGCTGCAGTTAGCGACATTGCTAGCCCTTAGTTGAGCAATTGCAGCTGTGCAGTCACTTTTGTTGGCTATGCCTGTCTGGATGTAGTTTGGGTCCAGCTGTGGATCGCATATGGTGGTGATGTTGCTGCTGTACAGCCCCCCTGTGGTGCCNCACTGCATGCACCCAGCTTGGGCAGGTCATACTGGCTCACATCTTCCAAGGTCAACAATGCAAGCTTGTATGTGTTTCTGCTATGCAAAGTTGGAGTGCTGCATCTGCCACACCTTTGTAGTTTGATATGCTTGCCAGGACCTGCTGTTGCAAAAGGAAGTAGGGTTTTGGAGACATCTGTGCGCAAGATGTAGCACATGATCAATGCAGAGCTGTCTGAAATGTGTCCAAAGCTCTGACAGCATTCACAGTGCACTTGAGCGATGCAGTGCCTCTTTCCTTAGTATGTTGCAATGACCGCGTGGCATGGCTTTACATGCGACTGAGCTTTCTCTGCTTTGTCATATTGATTTGCTTTGTCACAGAAAAAGTGACGTACCAACCTTGCACCGATTGTCAAATGGATGTGAGTACTTGAAACGCTTGCTGAGTGTGCATCAGAAGCATAGGCTTTCAGGCGTATGGCCAAACACTGTGGGATCTTTAGGTCACACCACCACAGCAGTGAATGGTCAAGCATTGTGATAGACAGAAGGCAACAGCAGCCAACAGGTGCATACCTGCCATATCAACTGTGCTTGCCACCTGCCGTAACGGCTCATAATCTCCTCAAAGTGAACATCAATGAGCCTTGTCTTGATGTGCAGAACTACCTGATGCCTCATGCCAAATTAAAACAATGCTGCAGCAGAGAGGATAACAGCTGAGCCTGTGATGAAGTCAGACTGCCAGCGAGGATAGAATATACCCCCTGTCTTCATTTGTCTGGTGCGGCAAGCAGTGCAAAGACTGGAGGCATACTCAGCGATTTGAGCACAAGGCGACGCCTGTGTTCANCCCGCAGCACACCCCTGGGGAGGGCAGCATGGGATCCGTCAGCCCCCATGAGAGCTGCAGCAGCGGCGAGGCTCCTCTGACTGGCGCATCTGGAGTGGGACAAAGCAACCGCCGTGACTGCAATGACGGTAAGCCTGTCAAGGCTGATNGTTTGCAAACTCGGTGTAGGCACAAGGCGTGTGCATCAAACAGAGAGAGCTGTAGAAGTAGAAGTGGAGACCCAGGTCACGACTTTAGACTTCTCCGTTGTTGTGTCTGAAAGAGCGGACTGTTGACGACATGGCACGAATGCTGCAATACGGCAGGCTCAGCGCCACAAGTCATACCTGGCGTTAGACAGCTGAACGTCGCCGTACACGGGATGCAGCTCAGGCACAGCTGGTCTTCATCTACGATCTGTCCATGCCCGGCTACCTCGCGAGTGCGCAACAGGTGCATCTCGTTGTCTGAATGGCTTTCCTATACAAGTGCAATGCCGTCGCAATCGAGGTCTACGACGTTCAACGCGCACACATAAAACGTGCAACAACGTTCAGCTGATCAATCGAGCTTCACTGGACCTGTGTGCGCAGGCAGCCGGCGACAGGACGGCGTAATGCCTGCACAATTCGCGCTGGGCCGACTGCGATACAACCTGCCCCGCCCCTATCGATCACTACACACAAGTCACAGACGAGAGTTGTCAAAGTTGACTTGCCTGGCTCAAGTCCCTCTGGACAAGCGTCCACAGCAGCGTATCAGGCACCGCTTCGTGGCCGGCCAACACCACTTGGCTGTTCCGTCTCGCACGAACAGGTTCGCTGCGTTAGCTATTGTCACAGTAACACACAGCCTTGCTACTACTACAGCAAGAATAATAGTTCAGCNTGATTAGTCAGTTGGCCAGCAGCCTGGCAGGTCCCAATGAAGACCTGGATGTGGAGATCACGTACGAATTTGACTTGGGGGTAAGGCAAACACCTTGCACGTTGTGGTTGACTTCTCTCACTCGCCAGTAGCATGGTATCTGCCTGCGTACGCGAGCTGTGTGAGTGTATGTGTGTGCGAAGCATCTGCCTTCGTGACTTTGTGTCTCGGATTGACAGTGAGATGAGCTCTTCAAGCACTCAGTGCTTGACGGTCACTGTGAACACGTATGTAGCACTTACTGGTCCAGGCTAGGACCCACAAAAACCTGCAACTATACCTGCCTTGCATGCAATAATATTATGTTAGTTGGGCACTTGGCACTACATGATGCGGCTCAAGCCTTGATGACACTGATTTACACTGTGAATAACATTTCATCCACAACGCCACAGCAGAAATGTCGAACAACCTTGGCCATTGAATTTTGCGTACTGCAAGCAGGCACAGTAGCAAATGTACACGCTGCAAAGACAGCAGGCGCTGCAGCTGTTCCCTCATTCTCATAGCCTAAAGATGCTTAAGTTTGCTCATGACAGTAACTGCTGGGCTGCCCGGGTCTTACAAGAACAGCAATACGATCAGGCTGGCTTTGTCACAATTAGGTGATTGAGGAAACAATTTCTAGTCAAGTTNAGCAGGGCCAGCTGTCAGCTGCTTGTGTTCACAGCTGCACTGCTGTGCGTCTTGTTAGCTGTGGCAACGCTACATAATGGTGGCATACTCAGCGGGGAGTGCAATGTTAGATGCTGTGAGTTCTACCAATTAGTTCATTTGTGCAGTAGCTGTCACTGATTACTGCTCACATTCTGTACAGATGTTGGCTGATACTTGCCTAGACAATGCAGTCCGGTTTACGAGATGTGCATATTGCAGGCTGGTAGTCTCAGATATTGATGGCACAATTACTAAGTCAGATTTGCTGGGGCACCTACTACCAAGAGTGGGTTTTGACTGGAGCCATCGAGGCGTCACCCGCTTGTTCACCAACATCAAAGCCAATGGCTACGTCTTCATGTTTCTGAGCAGCAGAGCCATTGCACAAGCCTCGGCCACCAGGGACTATCTGCATACGCTGAATCAGGATGGGGAGACTCTGCCTGCTGGGCCTGTTATCATCTCCCCTGACGGGCTGTTCCCTTCCCTATACCGAGAGCTGGTACNGTCGTCACAGGAGTGGATCGATGATACTGAAACAGAAGAGCAGGTATAACTGCTGCTGCTTGCTAAAATATAGGGGGCGACAGTTCATTGAAATCGCTTGTTTGTAGGGCATTGCAGAGGAGTTGTTTGATGAGAATGCTGTGGCTAAGAATGCCAGGCCTGGTACCTCCTTTGGCCGACCACTGACAAGCGCCAGAGTACGCTAGCAAATTCCTTATTTCAAAGTGTCAAACTACGCTTGCTGCTTACTGTACGTCAAAAGCTCTTTGACAAATATCTCAAGTACACAGGGTGCCAGTCCAGCTGTACGGCCCATGACAAACACAGGCCGTCCATTGACCGGCTTTGCCAGGCCAGGCACATCCACTCGACCAGGCACAGGGTCAGCGGAAGCTGGATTCCAGGGAGGCAGGCCTGGCACAAGCCGCCCTCTTACTTCAGGCAGTCGGTAGGTCATTCAGGTGCCTCATGCCCTGACAGCATGGTCAAGCTATCAGGCTATGCCATGATTTTGCTGCTATAAACCTGTCATTTCTGCTGTCAAGACAACCTGCAGTACAAACACTGTCATTGCTGGTGCTGCACCTGGCCATGTCACACATGAGTCGGCAACAGCGCTTGATCTGATCTGAGTTGCATCTTCAGGTTTGTCCGCATTGGCACAGCTTCTATGGCTTCAGACAGAGATGGGCCTTTCATCAACGTGGACAAGCTGGACCTACGCAAGTATGCGCTGAGGCCAAGTCTGGCCAGAGTGCTGTGCGACTACATCATTTACCATGAGCACAACTCCAAGAAGGCTCTGGAGCTTTGTGCACATGCCAGTGCCAGCCTTCACTCTGCGGTATACACCTCTTCTTTGCGTCGCTGCTGTGTGCTGTATAAGGGCAACACAGATTGCTTGCATGCAGGTTTTTGAGCCTGGACAGGCTATACGAGCGGCGTGGTGTGATGCCACCCCACTGATAATGCTCGCTGCGTGGTGTAAAGCATGCTGAGTCTTGCATATACAGCTGCCCAAGCAACGCCTAGTAGTGAACTTGCTCAACATCAGTGAACAAGACACTTTCATCAAGATTTGCTTAATCTTTGCATGACAAGACACAGCAGTACACAGCTAACAGACCTGGCAACACACCTTTGGCCAAGCATATTTTTTGCCTGACCTGTATTGAAGCTTTGCTGCAGACAGTTACATGTTGGCATCCATCACTCACACAGATTGATGGGCATTGGTGCTGTTCTACACTGGATCTGTGAGGCACCAACATGCTCAACCGCTGCTGACATTCTCCCCCTGAGCACTGACCTCCCCTGAATCAGTGAGCTCGCTTGCTCAGCCATGATGCTACCTGCGGCACATATCATGTGTGACGTGATCACCTGTACCACTTCTTCATAGGACTGGTGGTGGAAGGCACGTCTCGGCAAATGCTATTACCAGCTGGGCATGTTCAGGGAAGCTGAAAAGCAGTTCCTGACCTCCCTTGAGTCAGAGCCAATGGTCACCTCAGTGCTTGAGCTAGGCAAGGTGACCTGCAAGCAATACACGATGCAAGTAACACCTGCTGCTNCAATGAGTGCTGCTTGTGCTCAAGAGCAGTACATCACACTTGCACAGGACACCAGAAACAAACGAGCATGCAGTCAGATGCAGAGGCTCAGCGCAGTGAGGCTGACAGCCTGGTGCAAAGCTGCTTGACACAGGCGGCCACTGCTTATGCATGTAGTGCCCACATGCATGTAGTGGCCTCATGCCATGTTCCAGCAGCTGAATTGCCCAGTTGTAGCTATGCAGGTGTACAGAAGCTGGTCAGCCTGTACACGAGCAGATCAAATTCAGATCTTGGCAGAGTGCAGCTACTTGGGTGTCCGGCAGTTGTAGCTGTGGCCCTCATTCAGCAGCATGACAATGGCTCGGCAGCAAGCAGTGTTGCGAGGGTTCTGCAGACCAGCTTTAAAGCTTAGCTTGCCGAAGCCCTTGCTGACTTTCCAGCTTCAGCTTCGGGCTTTCAGCACCTTCAGTGAATCAAACGTACTCCGCTTCGGCCTCAGATGCAACCACCATCAGCTTTGTATAGCAGTTGATCTGCTGATGCAGCCTCATACAGCCAGTGGCAGCGTCCATGTCACACACATCATCACCAAGCTACTGGACCAGCAGTTACTACATTCCACCTGACATGATTACAAAAGTTATCAGACAGTGCACTGCCTACATCATATGTCATATATCAAGTCAGTTATGCTGTCCAGCCATAGATGCAGTGCCTCAGCTGTGCTTGAGCAGCTCAGTGTGGCTGCAGACATGCAGCAGCATATCAGTAACTCGTATCAGCAGCACCTATAGCTGCTGCTCAAGTGCAACCCTGAGACTCAAGCCATAGCCGCAGATCGTTCACCCAAGTCTGTGCGTATCTCAGCCATGAAGGGGTGCATGACAATAGTGCCATACAAATAGGCCTCAAGTCGGTTTTGATTACCATTACAACCACCCTCACCTGCACCGTCCCCTTAAACAGACAGGCCTGACTTTTGTGAGTNAGCATGCATACAACTTACATCACTGTCACTGTGGGTCATGATGGCATTTGTGCATACCAGATGTCATGGGTGTGAAGCTCAGCTGCCAGCCCTGGCATGCTGTACCAGCATCCACATAAAAGCACACAGCATTTATCTCACCCAAATGCAGCATGAACCATTGCACTACTGTCAGTGCTCTCCTCCACAATGCGAGGCCAGTGCAACCGCATTGGTAGGTGGTGTGTTAATGACGCAGCCGCTGCAGTGCTCAGCATGCCCGAATGCTTTCTGTTGCAAGCCATCCTGGGCATAGTCAGTGGTCACTCGCTTGTANGAGGCGGGTTTCTGCAGAGCCTCTGCGCCACGTGCAGCTCAGCAGAACCAGCACTAGCCTCAGCTCGTTTAAGTCCATAAGCAGCACTGCTAGCAGCAGGTGGGCCATGCCTGGCAGTGTGACTAGTCCCAGATGGGATGGGGTGGGTGCTGGAAAGGGTCAGGACATCACCATGCGGGCTGTTGCAGAGGTGGTGTGGGCTGCTGCACATGGCAAGGGGGTGCCTGTCCCACATCGACAGTGCAAGCTGACGCGCTATCTTCAGGACACTCTGCACCCTCAAGGTCAGCCTTGCCATGTGCTTCACTGAGATTGTATACTTTAACATGAACAAGCCTGTGTGCTACCACTCACACCGATGCACAATTGTAACTGACTTGGTTGGTGACGCTTGCATTCTTCTTGGCATGTACCAGNGCCTATTGTGTGATGCCCTTGCTAGCGTGGTGTGCACCCTTCTCTATACAGACAATTACCCCCCAAATAGAAGTATGTATCAAGGTACAGTCAGGTGTGGACATTAGTGGATCCACATTTCAGGCATCAGGACTCCCATGCAAGGTATATGTAGCTTTCTAGCAAAATGTAAACTATTGTTTTGCACTTAGGTGACTGTGCTGACAGCAAGGTTCTGTGGGTGTGTACTGTGGAGTCGCTCGACTTGCCCGTGCCTATTCAACTAATATCAGGCTTTCGTGCTTGGGTTTCAGCAAGGCGTTTCGGTCAAGAAATGGCTGCCAAGGGGTTTCAGACCAGTGCAGGACATATAACCTTGTCTGCTTGTACAACGCACAACTGATATCAGAATGCCAGACGCTGCGGTCATACTTGCTGTGCCTGTTTGCAGCTCAAACCGTGCTATCATAACTGATACCTTTAACAGCTCGTTGCATGTGTACCAAGGTATAACATTCCCAAAACAGGGTTCTACAAGTTCTATACATGCTTTATTGGTGGCATCGACAATCACGCTTTGCATACACCACAACAGGTGTCCTGCACCCTACAGCAAAGCTGCACTGTGCTGGTGAACTGTAGACTAAGACTATGCTGACAAATGTTGACACAGAATTGTACAATGCATAAGGGCAAAGTACCACACAGGGTGCACAGGGTGCTGTGAACAAGAACATGCTACAACCGAATTTTGCATTTGACTGCACAATTGCGTCAATGACACTGAGGAGCATGCAAGTTGAGCTGCTGCAATTCTGAAAGCTGAGGTACACCCAGGTCTGGCAACCTGAGGCTCGCATACTCATCCTGACACACGTACACTGCTGTTGCTTTGGAGCTGACATCTTCCCAGCTAGTGCCATCAGGCAGGACTTCTTTCCCATCTTGCCAGTGGTAAGCTGAAGACATGGCAGGAAAATAGTTCGTCTTGCCAGTTGAGTCAACAAATAGGACCTGCAGATTCAGACCCTTGCCACACTTGATGCCATGGAAGTCATATACTGTATTGATATGTGCTGCTAGCAGCTGCCTTGTAGCAATGCGCTGTGATGTTGACACCTTCAGAGCCTCTGGAAGGCCCATGTAGAACAACTTTATGGTACTGCCTCTGCGGGCTGCTTCCAATGCGGCTGCTGCTTTGGTGAAGCAGGGGTCTGTCTTAGGCACAGGGACAACTTGTGGTTCAGGACGCTGCTGCTGTTTGACAGAGCCTGTTGGGGACTGCACACTGCTTGCTGTCAGAGGTCTGCTGCGACCCCCTCACTCATCATGTCGCAGTGCAGCATTGCTCATAGCAGCTATCTTGACCTCTGACATGTGTAAAAGCTGATGCGCGTATTGTGTGTACTGACAACAGCTTTGCTCACAGCAGCCATCTTGACAACAACGCTCGCCACCTGTAGGTGGCGCTGTGCGCAGCGTGTGTACCATGACCAAGCTGAGTTCTGGCACATCCTGTTTGTTGTCAAGGGCAAGCGCAACATTTTTGGCGCACACTACATGTGGAAGCTCGTGAACAGCAAGACAGAAGCTAGCATAAAGCGTCTAGGTGACCTATTGGATGAATACATAGCGCAAGCTAAGATGCAGCATGGATTGGTACAGAACATATATGCGCAATCTCTGGCGCCATGACCACCACTGATTGTGCATGCGGCATGGTATCAGTGGGTCACCGTTTTCTTTCGTGACCTCACAGTGTGCTCAGACACACACCAAGCACATGTCTGTGTCTGTGCAGCTCTGATTGTGCACACATGCCCTGTGATGTAATGCAATGACTGTGGTTGTAGGATTACAGGTTGTGTATATGCTGGCTTGTGAAGTGACCAATGCCACCCACACATTCCTGTATACAGCTTATACGTCCTGCAAATCACACCTTCCCACACAGCTCACATGTCTTTGATCATGCTGCAGTGGTAAGTGAGCGTGAGGACCTGGTCTTGATTGATATGGAGCAGCACTTCTGGCCATACCTGTGGCCTGCTACATGGAAGCCCTGGACCTTGTATGTGCACCTAGTCCTCACTCTACAGAGTGCCACTCCAGCAACCAGAGGTCAGTGGATATGCTGCAGCCACTCTCTTCACAGGTTGCACGAAACAACCACCGCGTTTTGCTGCATGCTATGGATTTGCTGCTGGTATGACAGAACATGACAGCCTCAAAAATGGCTGCCAAGAACTAGCATTGTCATTTTGCCCTGTCGCCAAGCATGGGCTGCTACTCACCACTTCTCGAGACACATTGTCTACAACATTCCTCTCTTAGTGCAGTCTTGTTGCATGTTGCTTGTCCAAGCATTTCCCAGACTGCTTGATGGTGCTTCATTGTGNAAAGCCCCACGTTTGCAGAAGCAGGAGTTTGAGTGTGTAGGCACAGCTGTGAAGCAAATAGCCAGAAGCAGTGGATGTTGAAGTGGTGCAGACCAACCCTTTTCGAATGGTCAATATGTATACAGGATCATGCTTGACATTGCTGCAGCAATGGAGCATTCAAGAACTGCAAGTGTATGCTAATGAACAAGTGGGTGTCCTACTGCATCCTCATGCAAATGTGGGTGTGACCGTCGATGCATTTACAATATGAGCAGGGATGCAATGCCAACCTGACTGTGGCCATGATGTGCTTGCACGTCATGCCTACACCCACATGGTGTGAATGCTGTCTCACTGTGCCAGACTGCTGAAAGCCACATGCAGCAGGCTGTGGCAGGCATATGCAGCACAACTCATGGATATGAGCTGTGTAGCATGAAGAGCAGTACATTGCTTACAAGCTTTGCAGATGTTGTGAGTTTTGCACAGGCTGCCAGAACAAAGCCACGTGGGCGATGCATGCATGCTATTTGTCTTTGCAGAAGAACAAAGACTCACGTCTTTGAGCCATGCTGTGATGCAGTCTTCATGGTAGCAATGCTGACAGGGCAGCTCCACAACTTCAGCCCCTTCTTCCATGCTGTCATGGCAAACAGAGCAGGATTCCCCAGAACCACAAGCAGCTGGCAGATCATTGGGCGTGTTGCTAAAGACTTCTGTGCCTGCTGCTGGCCGAACCTTGCGGCGTGGCAGACTTGCTAAGGTATCTCTGGAGGTTGGGGAGGCTTGTGGCTGGTGCGCCTCCATGAGCTGCTGTAAGAGATTGTCGAATGCTGCACCTCCATTTGGACCATAATCGGCAGCTGACACACCCCTGCAGAGGAGGTTGATCATCAGATGTGTCAACAAAGGGGTTAGAAAAAAAACAAAGGTACACCCTCTTTATAGTTTTCCAGGGCTAGTAGTGAGCGCTCTCAGCACAACAGGTCAAGTGCCGCTTACGGTGGAAGGTTGAAAGGCATTGTCATCCCTTGCATGCCCATGCCTTGCATGTTGTTCAGGAGTGCAGTGAGCTGAGCTGGCTCAGCGCTGGAAAGCAGGGTCTCCAGTGGCTGGGGAAGCCCTCCCATAGAGGTGACTACGTGTAAATGCACATTGTGACCACCAGGTGTTGTAAAGTGCCTGTGGAAACCCTGGTTACGTCGCTCAGACCTTCGGTCGTCCCTACCAGGCTGACTAGCAGGAGCCTGTGTAAATAAACATAAGTTAGGCTAGACCAGAACAAGACTGCAGTTCTGCTCAACGGAGTCGTACTTGAGAAGGCTGAGCAGCTGGCGAAGCCTGCGTCAGCTCAATAAAATCGCTGTTACAAGCTGGACATATTCTGTCCCCTGCGTTGCTGTAGCGAGCCTCTGAAGTGGTTGTAGCCATACAGGCATGGCAGAACACGGANCTGGATAGAAATGCAAGCCAAGCTGCCCAAGTGCTGCATACTGCAAAAAACAAGCTGTATTGCAAGAGGACATAAATGGGGACATAACACAAGCTTTGACACTTTGATTGCGCAACCACCAGACAACAGCTTTTGCTTGTGACTGCATGATTACAACATNCTGAAAGTATGTCATACCTGGCAGATGGAAGCCCAAGCCTGGCTCCATTGGTCAGAGCCCTCACTCCACTCCCCAGAGGCTATGAGGCCTGCAGCCTCAGCCTGAGACGCCACCTCCTGTTGGAAGCCTGCTGGTGGGCTCAGAGCAGTGGCCACAGTTTGCCTCAGCTGGTCCAGCTCTGCGGGGACTCCCTTGCTACTACCCTGGAGCAGCGGAATGATTCAGGTTCAGACGTCGAAATTTGAGGAACCCTAGGCTTCAGAGGCAAGATGGGAGTTTGCAGCTCTTCTTCTTGGNAGGACATGCTACAACCAGCATCAGTGTGACCAGTACTGATCCGGCATTTTGCCAGAAGTGACATGTCGACTCAATGCTATGATGGAGTCAGTGCAGAGACAGTACCTACTGGATCTTGCTCAGGATCTGGCACACTGTGGAAAGCAGCTACACAGGAGGACCAGCGGCTGCCTTGCATCCACCAGCGGTCAAAGTCGATCAGCACCACTCGCCAGCCTGCCTTGTGCATGTGCCTTGCAACATGCAGTCCCTTTGTCATCCTAGCCCCTGCCATGCACACTCCCTCAGAGCAAACAGTGCCAAATGTAGAAGAGCGGAGCATGGTCCATGTCAACCATTTGTCCAGCATGGCAAACTTTGGTCACATGCACAGTGCTTCACGGAAGGTTAGGATGCCACTCANACAGCTTCAGCAGCAGCAGCAGGCAGCTGCGCATCAGGCACCGCCTGCGCACATGCAGGAGGAAGAA
Organism: Trebouxia gelatinosa; assembly: GCA_000818905.1. Lineage (NCBI taxonomy): Eukaryota > Viridiplantae > Chlorophyta > Trebouxiophyceae > Trebouxiales > Trebouxiaceae > Trebouxia > Trebouxia gelatinosa. The sequence goes on along the minus strand of KN805357.1, from coordinate 164,915 downwards.
GATGATGAATTAGACATCCAGCTTGATGNCAACATCCATGATAGCTCTGCTGCAAACAAGCACGACCATGTCAGTGTACGCACCGGGATAAGGTGACCAGCCGCTGTCATCATTCACGTCGCCCTGCCCATCTCCCACAGCCCTCAGCAATGGGTCCAACTGGTTGTACTCCACATTGATGGTCATACAGTGGCCGTCTTTGTGCCTGAGGCGGGCTATGCCACCAATGGCTTCCTTGGCTTTACGTGGCACTGCTAAGGAGTTGACATCATAGTCGTACTTTGCACTGACGCCTGCATACAATGATGCAATGTAAATCCTAGTCAGATTCTGCTCCAATGACGGCTGATGGGAAGTGACCAATGTACAGGGCAGGCATCACAGATTGCAGTCCCAAAACATGACAGCGAAAATGATGCCGTCGGCATGCATGCAGATGACATCATGCCATGGGATTGATTGGTCTCAGTGCACGCAAGTCGGCTAGCTGCCTTTAATTCTGTGTATAAATCAATAAGGTGATACCGGGGCCGTGCTTCACCCTGGTTAGTGTTGTTCGATTCTGTGTGTCGAACAACACTGAAAGCAAGGGCTCTGTCGCTGAGAGAGACATGGCTGATACTCACCATGGGAGCTGCGTAGGAAGCTATGACTCACCGATAGTCCTAGAGGTCGAGATTGACGCAGTGGAAGGTTCATTGTATCATGTGACGCAGCTGAGTCAAACATCATAAGTTGCGCCTGTTGCGCTTAAGCCAGATATCTCGTTGCACACCGACCTGTGCCAGCCAGCGCAATGCATTCTAGTATGGTGCACACCAGTACTCTGCCACGTTCAAGCCCGGCACCTTGGCTGTCGAACAAGCGGCTATGCCTGCGTTCCTGCTCAAGCAGCGNGGCTCTTCGAAAGCTGCCCTTCTTGGCGCATGCAACCTCAGCCAATATAGCGAATAAGTGCAGCAGTTTGCAATTTATTGCTGCTCTTGAAAGGGCAGCTCTGAGGGAAGGGCAGGATAGGGCTAACNATCCAAGAGGTGCTCTTGCATCATGTAGGGCGTGTTTTCAGCGCCCTGCCGTTGACCTGCCCTGTTTATAATCGTACCCCTTTTATGTCGAAGCTGCTCTTGCTGGGTATCATACAGCAGCACCTGTAGGCACAGAACTCGCTATCTATCGGTCGTTGTTGCTACTGAATCCTCCACATTTGAAACATCGGGACCACCCACTGGCATGTGCGTTGACCACTACTCTTGAACCCACCAGAGTGCAGTGAAAGGCAACATGCCACTGAGCTCACTGCAACCANTGCTGACTGTAGATCAACACCTGCTGCTTGGTCAAGATGGTGATGACGTGCCTGTAGATTAGGTGCGGCAACATTGCACCCTGTGGTTACAGTACAGCAATGCTCTGTGGACATACAAGAAAGNGCAGCTACTACAAACCACTTCTAGCACAAGCTTGAACCCCACACTTGAGTGTGAAGGATGCCCCACAACTGACACCAGAGCCCGCGTTACTGACACAACACAATATNAACAATGCTGGTCACAACATAAGGCAGCAAGTCATGCACCGCAGATGTACAGTCAACCAGAAGGGAAATCCGTGTACATACCAGAACATTGTCATCACTGCTTGATGAGGCATGCTCAGAAGGGGGAGCCATGCTGACGTCGGACTCTCCGCTCGGCTCTTCCTCTATAGCGCCTGCATCTGGAATGTCATCATCCTCTTCTTCCTCAGCGGCGTATGACNTGGATGTGGCTGCAGCTGCAGCACTGCAGCTATGACTACGGTCAGCCAAACCTGGAGCTGAGATGGAAGCAGCGACATGGTGCCCCTCGTCTATCCTTGGTGTGCCAGCACGTCGCGCTGACGATTTAGATCGGCTCAGTGCCGTACTATGGCAGCTGTGCTGACAGCTGCGGTGTATCGGAAGGTCCGTCACGTGTTAGTTGCGCACGATGGGCAAAACACCAGTGAAAGTGATCTGCGAAGGTGCAGGCCTACGGCGCTCGCTTACGATGCTTCANAAGACAAGGTCAGAACGCTGCTCAGGCTGTTGTTGGACTGCAAGCATAAAGGCAGCTGTAGGGGGCCAATACAAGCCACTTGGCAGTTGTCACTGCATGAAGCAACAGGTGCTGTGGGTTGAAACACTAGTTGCCAAGACAGCTTACTGTCAGAACAGCTTGCGGCTGATGTGCAGCAAAGAAGTGCTGCATACTGGGCATAGCCTGTTGTATTTTCTGCCTGACATATGCTTGTGATCTGCACAGCCATGTCAGCAAAGTAAGATGCATCCGTGAGTAGCATCATAAACCATGTTGATGCCCGTCAACGATTTGCATGCGTGTGCGAGCAATATCAGCGCAAAACTGCGCGTGATTCTTTTTGTATCTGGTCTTGACATTATCGTATAGCCAATCTACGGTGCTAGTATACAGATCTCTGAGCTTTTTGCCCCCTCACATCTGCAGTGCTGTATCTTTACANGTGTACAGCCTCCACTTTCCCGCTGCAAGTCACCACGACCTCTGGACACAATGTGACTGTTGATGCGGTATGCAATCAGCTCTTGCTTGATGTGCACTTGTATAATGTGTTGGCTATGTGCAACCAGGATTTAGATCAGCAGAGACATGCTTACTGAAACAGAAATCAGCTTTCAGTTCAACCCAACGACAGCTGGCACACCACCTGCATTTGCCACAGCCTGTTTGTATACAGTTTTATGAACTCAAACGCAGCGAGCTATTACTGCTGGCTTGCCAGCAACATGCACATCAACATGCATTGTGTAACATATTTGCTGTTTGCTGTGTTTGCACCTTGAGCTGTCGCTGCAGCGTACTGCCCTATACCGACCCCAAAGTAAATATATGTTTAAAGTACATGTCACCTGTCACATAGCAGCAAAGTCAATGCGACAGCTGATGTGTAAACCTCATACACAAGCCATTCCTGACCCGGTGCCTAAATGCTTGCTCATCCTGCAGAGAATGAACATGACCCTTGCAGAGGTTCACAGGCTGAGTGAAGCTGCTGCACCGGCATGCTCAGCAGATGCTGCCGCCTCCATTGTCATATTCAAGGAGTCAGCTTCTTTACAGTGTTAAGTAGGAAAGTCGGTACCAGCATGATCTGGCGTTGAGGTCATACAGGACTCTGCTCGTCTCAGCGTGCCTTTTGTATTGTTTTCAGCTGATTTTCCAATGTACCATAGTGGTAAATCGCTCTTCACCAGTACTTGTAAGGCTTGTTCCTGCTTATGAACTCTAGGCTAGCTGAATTCTCGGTAGCTTCGCTCATCTTGTATCCAGATTGCAAGTGTTAGAGTGTGTGAAACTGTAGCTCAACAATCAGCACACAGTCTTCTTCACAACCCATGCACATTGGTAGAGTCAATACAGTATGCATACGTGTATGTGTAGACAAGTAGGCAGCTCATCAGGTTTAGGCAAAGCACATCGGCAGCAGATGTGTGGTAGCTGATGGTCGTTTTCGTCAAGTGTATATTGGTAGGCCTAGGGAGTTGAGATGGCACATGATGGAACAAGTCTGTTATGCATGTAGTCTTTTGTGAGCTTTGATGTAGAGTATGATGTACTGTAGAACCTGCTGCCCATTGCTGTGGGCAGCGACTTTAGGCTAAGCACTGTGATATTATTATACAGGTCACAACGTATCTTGTTTGTTACGTTGTGTGCAGACAGCTGTCTACTCTTTGATTGATTTCTGAATATGACTTAAGATATCTTGGGTTCTGCACAAGATCAACGTTGCAACAGCTGAGTACGTGCGGTAACAGAATCGTTGGATGNGCAAGGCTACTGTGCTGTAGCAGCTCTGTGATGTGATCAGTACCGTCCTAAATCCTCTTGTTTGCGTCTCTGCCAGCTGTGAACAAAAATATCTCAGACGGTACTACCCACATCACAAAGCTGCTACAGCGCAACAGCATTGCTGGGCCATGTGGCATACTGGCTGTTATTATAAATACAGTGTCAGACATCCTAGGTCAGTCGCAGACTGAGTCGTGGGGTATGGCAACTGACAGTACAGACCCTGGACAGGAGAGAAGCAGGGCAGCATGCAGTATCTACCAAGCACCCCAGTGTGGCCTCACCATTAGAAAAATATATATCCTGGACCAGACACAGCAGCTGCATAGTGCACAGAATACTGCAAACAAGAGCTGCTGTACGCTCTCTCTATAGAGCAAAACCATGGGCTGTGCTTATGGCTCCAGACATGCTGTCATATGCTCGACAACTTAGAATACAGGCAACAATGTAGCAGCTCGGTGCCTTCAGCAAGGTTCAGACGCTCTCCAACGTTTTCCAAAACATATCGTTGGTTGGTGCGATATGACATACCTGCTGGCATTGCATGCTGGGATAGCAGTGCTCCACTGCTCACACAATCACTGAAGCAGTTCCAAGTATACTGAGTGAATGATGAATTGATGTGATTTACGGCTGACACGCATATCACTATGCCAAGCAAGACCTGCATGTGCATCAACTGCATGCAACGACCGACGCAAACAAGCGCTGGACCAGGCATCACTACATGTCTTGTCAGTGGCATGGCTGAGCAACCTGTCCAGACCGTAAGCTTGACATTACACCTCACACAACGTGCTAGCAGACTTGTCTGCCTGTGTGACTGTATTGACTGGCATGCTTATTTGACAGCACTGCTGCTGGACTTTGCAATACCGTCGGCGGCCATGTCCTGGCAGTATTTTCACTGGTCTTTGAGTGCTGTCTGGACTGCGCTCTCAAGTTGCAAGGGGCTGCTGACTGGTCATCGTCACCTGCAGCATGATTGACTAAGCGTCAGTCAACAGATGNCTTGGTGTGCAACATTGCCCTGCCAGCAACACAGTGGCGAACCATCTTTGCTCTGACTGCAATTCCAGCCGTGTTGTTGTTCTTAGGTATGCCTGCTACCTGGCAAAATTTGCCTTATGTGCCANATAGCTGTACTGGCATGCATCAGCATGTGCAGACAATGATGTCAGCACCTCAGCAAGAAGAGCACACCTGAAACTGCCACTGCGGGTGATGAGTTGGTTGGCATGTGGCCCTGCATGCTAATCCCTGCAGGAACACAGATTACCATCACCGTACTGAAACAATCTGTTGATGCCACACAGGTCTGCACAATGAACATGTGCTGCACCGGGCACCTTTCCTCAATCTCAGCTTGTTTGAGCGTCCACTTGTGACTATACACGTCATGACCAAAGAGTGGGCTTCAGACAGACACAGCACCATGAAGAAGCTCCCTGGCAGGTTTTGGCAAAGCAGATGGTTCCATACCCTGAACACGAGAGAAAGGGACTGTGCGTANGCTTTGATAGCTTGCAAGGGTGCAGCTTGCAATCTTTGATCAACACCCTGAGGTACTTATCATTGCACATGTTTGCTTGTGACTAAACAATCGATGCATCACATGCAATGTCGTCAACTTGCTTGGCAACAAGGCACATGCAAGGCCAGCCATGGACTGAATCCCACAAGCTAGGATGCAGTCTTCACTGCATCAACAACAGTTGGCCCTTGGAAGTATCCCTCAAGGCAAGCATCATCATGCACGAAGCTGCTCAGCAGAAGGCATAATATATCACTTTGGCATACAAAGCATGGCCACAGCTTGTGTTGGAACAAGCGTCAGATGTGTATGCCTCGACAGCAGGAAGCAAAGACATGATCCCATGAGACTAGTACAAAACGTATATGCAGCAAGCCTCAGTCAGACCAGCAAAGAGCTGGAAGTGCTGCTGAATTGAAGTGACTTGCTGCGTTTTGTCAACATGCCAGTAGAACGCCTCAAACCTCAGTCACACGACAGCATGCTGATGGGTGTGACAGTCACTTGCATGCTTGCAGGACTACCCATTGCTGATCTTCTACAAGATGTGGAGGAGGACGTAGGTCAAGATTGTACTGAGCAAGCACAAAAGCAAAGGGACCCAATGTCAAAGCATTACGACCCAAAGGTAGCAGTTGGTGCAAAAGCTGGAAACAGTACATTATGTGGCCCAACTGATGGCAAGCGTTGAAAGTAATACACCATTCCAAGCGGTATACAGATATCTGCACGACCACAATATCTGACTGCAACTCTAAATTGCGTTGACACCTGATGCAGATACCCAAGCAAAAGCGTATTGCTCAGTGGTGCTCCATGCATTTGCTGAATGCATGATGTATGCGCAGATGGTGGATCTGATGCTGGGGTATGTAGGAGGCTCATACGATGATGGTGATGATGATGAAGATGACTTCTATGATTGCACTGCAGCTAGGTCACAGTCACTACTGCTGCGCAGAGATCAGCAAAAGGTAATTTCTTAATGTTTATTCGTGTCCTTGGGCATGTCTGATGCTTCCTGAGAGACTCTTGAATGCATACTTCTTGTTGGCGTGTTCTCTTGGATTTCTTTGATGCCTTTCTACATGACCTCTTTTTTGAACCACCTTCAGCTTTTGGGATGCATGGGCTCTGCATGACACCATATGCATTAGCCAATTGTCGATCATTGTGAAGGACCAGGTAGACTTTGACAGGAGNGGGCAGACTGACACTGCTGTGTCTGAGACCGGAACATTGCAAGATTAGCTTGTGTTGAGCTTGTCCATGTGTAGTCAACATGTGTAGTTGCCGTGTTGTTTCACCATGTGGTCACGGTTTTGCCAGTTATGACAAAACCTCATGTCCAGTTGGCACTCGTTTGGCTGATGCAGCAGCATGCTCGCTTCTGGCTGTTGCTCGGATCTCCTGCCACAACACGCACATTGTAAANCTTGCTGCCAAACAATGACTGAGCTGAGTCAGGCCGTACCGACAAGCAAGTCCTGGTTGCCAGTTGTGATGACATGGCTACACTTGGACAGTCCCTCCCAGCAATGAGGTCCAAATGAGAGGCAGGCTGTGACAAGACTTGTGGGTTGTGACAAGGCGAAAATGTGGCAAAATATAAAATATGATCGAACTGTATATATCATTTGGTCGAATTTGGAGGTGGAAGCCTGGCATGGAATAACAAGGACCACTGTGACAGGCAATGCAAGCCTCACAAGGACTCTGTCGTTTTTTAGAGCTGGACAGGCAGGGTCTCAAGTGCAGCTCTCTCTGCTGCATTCACATTCTATAGCACGTCAAGGTGTTCAGGCTCCCAACTGCTCTTGATGCAGCAACACTGAGCATTGANCAACTGCTCATACACCATACCTCAAGACCCAATCCTGCATGCTGCTGCGCTCTGCGTCACGTTCCTCTTGCATCTTGCAGGCGCACTCGCAATGGGCTTGTCATGCAAGGTGTATGCACCGCAGCAAGCGATTCGAAGACACCAGCTTGCACCTGGAGCGTAGCTGCCATCAAGGACGTTTCTAACCAGCCACAGAGCATGCCAAAGTATCACATTGAGTTCTGAGATGAAGCTTTCACAATTAGACTACATAGTGACATTGCTGTCACTGCTGTTGAGCTTGAAGCTAAAACACCACAAAGCAAGCTGCAGCGCATTGCTGGCTTGTGCAAGGTCAACAGCGCAATCCGCTGATCATTGGGGTCATCTAAACGCATCAATGTTGATTCGACACTGTGGTCGTTCCCCTCCAATGTATGATGCTTTTACAAATGTGTTCAGCTAGCGAGTCTCTCTTCAAAATGAGGTCAACATGTGATCATCCTCGACGCAACAGGTGACATCAGTTTGCTTGATAAGGTTTGGTCCTCGTCTACCATTACTGTGAAAGGACTCAAACAAAACATGAAATGCTGAGCATGAGGCAACTATCATTGTGTTTTCTCAGCATTGACTTGCCTGGGACTGCCAAGCTGCATGGGCCCAGGCAAGGTCGCTCACATCATGGTTTGACTTGTACAATGACTTGAAGTTGCTGCACAAGGCATTTTGAAATTTGGCATCCTACATGCTGCTTGTGCCCAGTGAGCGTCTAACAGATTTGGTGCAGCATNCTTATTGCTCCTATGTATACTACTGCCGGTCTGCTAAGCAAGTCAAGGTACTGTGCAGGACTTCCACAGCTGTCGATCAGGTTGAGAGTACTGACACAGAGCCTCAACAGCCAGCGCGAGATNTGCTGATATGTTGTTTGTGAATATACGCCTCAGGGCTAGTCATTACCTGCATCACCATGCTCTTGCACCTGCCTTTTCTAATGCACGCATTCAACTGGTACCAATGTTTGCTGGTCAATTAGGGCTTCACAGCTCTAGACCCTAATAGCCATGGTGATACCCTCCCCAACGCTATGGTAAAGCACAGTGGAGCACTTGAGCATTACCTTCATCACCATGTTCCTGCACTAGCCTCTCCCACTGCTCTCTTTCGCCTGGTGCCATCTCCTCTCTGTTGTTGGCAGCTTGCCTCAGCCTGTGCAGCTGAGCTTGCTCAACCTCATTCAGCTCAATCTCACCATTCACTCCCCTCTGCAAATGTTCCAGGTATCCTTCGAGATCATCATTGCCATTGAGGCCCAAGTCTTGTCTGAGGCCGGGGTCCCCAGCTTGCATCCCCCCGGGACCCATGGCAGCCTGAACCATGTGCAACTGTTTGTCAATTCAAATGCAAACAGCGATTGTATCGCAGCTGAGTGCACCACAGCTGAGTGGCATTCCAGCTGAGTACATGCTAGCTGAGGTCATGATAGCTGAGGGTATAGGAGCAGCACAGCATAATCGCACCTTGGCTTCATGAGGAGAGCAAGGGAGAAGTTGAGACAGATCTCAGCCCGTTGCAGACCAGGAACAGGACATGTGTCAGCACATGCACAGACCCCTCTTTTGGTATCTACCGCGCATCACAACTGCAATTTGCAGAAATAGGGACAGCAATGTAGTGAGGTTGTGGCAAAACAGCATGTTGCAAGTGACCAGAGTGATGCATACTGTAGTATCGCTGTGCTGTGCTGTGCTGTCAAATGCAAGCGTCTGTCACAGGTATCGAAATCACAGCGCAAGAGTGAGGTCACCTCAGACAGCTTACCTGTAGTTCCTCCGGAGGTAGAGCAGAAACATTGTCTGAGAAGTCAGCCAGGCGCAGATGCCGGTACTGGTTGTCATCAGAGGGAGGGAAGAGCTCGCTTCGCACACACTCCCAATTGGCCCGGTCTGCTGCTGGCGCCTGCACTGCTATGCTGCAGGCATCCTTCAACAGCCTTTGTGCATCATGCGCCTGCACGCATGACCAAGCGAATTGCAGCGTCACATGGCACTGATTCTGGATATTTTTTTCACTTCTTCACGGTTTAATTTTGTTTTTTCGTCATGAAAATGACTGACATTGGTGCTTGCGCTGCTGTAGTTTAGCGCAAGAATGCCCAGGGTCAAGCAGCAGGGCTGCCCCATACAGGCAGCATTTAGACGCCACACAAAGCACAGCAAGCACGCGACACAGCTCAGTCGAGAAGATTGAGGCGATAGGAAGTGAGCTTGTATGATACTTACCCTAGTACCTGAAAAACATGTGATGTGTGTGCCAAACTATGTGCTACTCAGAACATCAACATATCCAAGCTGAGGGCAAGGGCAAGGTCAAGGGCCAGGGCAGTCCTTTCAGCAAGCTGCATGTTTACTTGCCAGTAGTGTGATCACTATGCTTTGACAGAAGGATGGTCTCACCCTCCACAGCACGGCAGATGATGCTGCTTTATAACACGTTCACCGCAACACTTTACGATGCACTGCCCACGTGTTCAGTAAACTGCAAATACTGTTCCTACCTTCCACAGCAAGTGGTGCCGCTCCACAAAGATGTCCACAGCAGCACTGAGGGATGCGCTGTCTGTGTCATCAGCGTGCCGCAAGGGAGCCTTTTCAAGCAGGCTGCCCCACTCAGCATCTTTGCCAACACCCTTGTCCTGTAGCCTGCAACAGAGCTATACTGTCAAAATATACTGTCTTGCTTGAGCAGAACAAGCTGCACAGATAAGAGCTGTACTGTTCTGTTTGAACAAAATGAGCTGCACAGGCAAAGCTTTCTGCAGTTGCCCGACTGCCCATTAATCAACCACTGAAGTTCTCAGTGGTTGATGACTGAGTGTCATCAGTCATCAAAAAATTGAAAGACAGGCAGGGTGTACTGATCAACTTTCAGATCCGATCATCTTTCAGACAGTCGTGACTATTAGGGACTGAAAAAAACTGATAGACTTTCAGTGGCAATGCAGCATGACTCACTTTTCCATGAGTCTGACGACAACCACTGGGTACAGCATGACAGCCTGAGCCAATCTTTGCTCCAGCGACAGATCCCCATTTGTTGCTGAGGGGTCGGCAAGGCCCCCAGGGGCAAATCCAGACCCCCGCCCCTCCTTATCTGCTGTGTGGCCCGTGTCTTCTCGGAACTCTGCCAGCCTGGTGCTGTAGGCAAAGTTTGGCAGCTGAGATAGGTCATCGCCCTCGTGCTCATTTACCAGGCGCTGCAAGCGCAATATCAATGTCTATTGTGTGCCCAGAAGCGGTTTCTTAATATTCTTCTGCCAACTTGATGCTGTAGATANCAGAGCAGTTCGAGTTGTTTACTGGGCAGTCTGCGCCTGTACAGCTCATGAGGGACGTTGTTCTGAAAAGTCTGTCCAGTTGAAGCTGACAAACCGCCAAAGCATGCAGTTCTTCTGCATGCATAGCACGACATGTCTAGAATCGAGCTGTCCCCAGCATGACTTCATGGGGATTATGCTTATCTTCGGAGAAACGCAAACTTCACGATCACAGTGCAGTCCTAGCTGCACTGTCGCGCTGTAACAACATGGTTGCACCGCACCTTCACGCTTTACAGTCAGCGCGATATATAGCGGGTGTAAAACCGCAGACTGCACTGCAGTCAACCCGAAAGGGCAAGCCTGTTGTGACCAAGCGCAGGCGGGCGAGGGTATGCGAGCACCGACGTTCGCTATGCGTTCAAACACAATCTGTTCAACCCACGGTGGCAGACGAGCAGGGGAGCCAGTCAGCGGTAGATGCGTCACAGCTGAACGAGGTAAGCACTGTGTAGCCTGTAGCGCCAGGGGAGGGCTTCATTGCTACAGTGAGTCTAGTTCGCTCTGTGCAGATCAGCAATCAAGTCTTGGGAGCTATGCTTACCTCTAACTCTGCTCAAGCAAGGCAAGCTGAGTCGGATCTCTTGGATATCAAATGTCAGCTAGCAGAGGTTGCACAGCAGCAGGGTGTGCAGTACATCTCTGTCTTGCAGGCAAGTAACGCGGACCTGTACACCATGTTTGCCAATTGCCTACANGGTCGACTCAGCAGCACACCTCTGCAAGTGCACATTGGACACGTGTGACTCAGTGTGAGGTCCTGGCAAGGGGGTAGCCGCCACCAACAATTGCTGCTGATCAGAGGCGCCGCAAGGACNCTAAAGCAGCCTTGCCTGTTTGTTGCTTGTCAAGCAAGCCACCCAGCCTGTTTCATTTGCGATATATGTACTGCCAGTGTCGCTGTCGACACAAACAAGCCGCACAAGCGCTGTCTCTGCAGTATCCGTTGGCGGGATGCAACACGCAGAGTCCCGCAGTATCAACAGATTGCGCATAACGTATGAGCTTCTATCGAAACGTTAGCAAGGTTGCAGAGTACCGTTCCGGACGAAGTCTACAGAGTGTTATACAGGCGGCAACACATTGACGACGACGCTGTCGCCGATGATGTTGTACGATGAGCAGTAGTTTGCTCTAATCACGCGAAGTTTCTGCCGNCTCTTCCAGGCACTGCTGCCGCAGCTGCTCCACCAAGACCTGCAAGCATGCGGTTTGAACAGCTCTTGCAAGCGCCAGACCCACAGGCAGGCTTGGCACTGGTAGCTATAGTCTGATTGATAAGCAGCCTGAGGAGGAACTGTTTGCTGTGTCATGCTCAAAATGCATCAGTGTGACCAGATCGAGGCCCAAATCTGCGAAAGGCAGTTAGATTGGCAGAATTGCAGATTTGAGAAGCTGCATCGCCTGCTCGCGAGAAGTGCACATGATAGGCCCGCAGTCCTGACCTATGCCAAATAGCAAGATGCACAGNACTGAAGTTGTGCAACTCTTCAGCTGCTGTGCTGGACCTGCATTTTGGCAGCTGTCAGAAGCACGAGCAGGCTGCACTTTGCTTTCTGGCCCTAAGCTCACAGNATCATCTATCATCTATATTCTCCCCTACTACTTATCTCCCCTACTAGACTTGCAAGTACCAACTGTGTTCCAGTACATGCCACAAATGTCATCAACCTATTGGAGTCTAGCCCGCTGTTTAAAGGGTGAGTCATGGCAAAGGTCGCTGTGGTCATGTTGATGCGAGCAGCACGCGACGGCTGACAGTCGGTNCAGCGTGTAATAATCTCTCTCTCTCTCAGTCGTTAGGTTTGAAATGACCTAGATGTAGGACGTGCAGAGAGAAGCAATACCACCGTGAAGGTCAGGCCGTGCGGCCAGATTGATGCGCCAGGACAAGCTACAGGTAAGGCTGCCTCTTGCGCCTGCTTTGTTTACGACCCGTGCTGTGAAGCTGTCTGCGCAGCCCGCTGTGCGTTGTATGNATTTCAGAATTGAGTCAGATTCAATGCACCATGCAGACAATGTTCAGCAGGCAGGTGCTTTTGCTGCTGATTCCAGTGCTACAGGCAGTNCAGTAGCAGTAGTGCCTTACAACAGATGAAAGAAGTAAGGCAGTATGCATCGGCCATGCGTTTCGATAAGCAGGCCGCATCCGCGATCTGCAGTGTCAATCTTTACCAAGCCATGTGAGGCTTACTAAGTTCGTGACTAAAGCCCAAGTTTCTATGATGTTCATAGCCACGCAAGCCTAAGTGCATTCGAAACACAACTGTCTCACGCAAGTCAATCTTGAAACAGTATCACCAATCGCACTCGGTGCAATCGCAAATCCGCGGTGTGCATCGGCTAAACTTGTTGCATTGAGCAGCAACGCGCGACCCCGATCCCTGAATAAGCATGCAAACACTTCTCAAGCTTGCAAGTCTTTCGAGTACGCGATGCAGACCAGCGNTCTGTTTGACTTGCACGATCAGTCATCATTCAGTAAACGTTCACTGAGCAACCAGGCAATTGTGGCAGTTGTCATTGCACAATAAAGAAAGTACTATTAGATCTNGTAGCAACACCTGCTGAGCAAGCTATAGTGCTGCCTGATCAGCAGGCTGGCACCAGTGCGCTGCGACAACCAAGTTTGCAGTTGCAAGGCAATGCAGCTGGCCATCTGTGCCTAGAAGCCCGGTCGTTGGATGCAGATGCTGACGTTGGCTTGCCTGTAAGTGCACAGGAGGGCCTTGCAGGCAGCAATACTCAGCAAGAAGCACNCTCTACGAGAAGCTGCACAACCTCATGCCATGATGAGTAGCTGAGTCGTTGCAGAGATAGCAAGCAAAGGTCGGAGGGCTTGTAGCAGCAGACAATTCCAAATATAGCCCCATTGCATGAAGGTAGACAGTCTGTCAAGCTGTTTATCCCTATGCATGGCTGCACAATCATGTGTTGCAAATTCGTGCTGCAGGAAGACAAAGCAAAAGCTAGAGAAAGGGTAGCAGCAGACAGCCGGAAGCACAACTCCAGTGATTTTGCCCTCTGGAAATCGGCCAAGCCTGGGGAACCCACTTGGGAATCCCCTTGGGGATTAGGTCGTCCAGGATGGCACATTGAATGCAGCGCCATGATCCGCAGCCTTATGGGACCCCTCATAGACATTCATGGGGGTGGCCTTGACTTGGTGGGTGGTAGCGCTTCAGCTGATACCTGCATGGCTGCTTGAGAGCTGAATTGTTACAAAAGAAATTGACGGTTCCTCAAGCATTGCTACTGCATGCAAGTCTGTCACGTTTGTTGTATCTCAGGTGTCAATGCCTGTCACTGCACTGTGAGCAACAGCATGGTGAGTGAGAGAGAGAAGACATTATTGCACTGAGGTTTCGAATCAGAGTAAAGCATTTGTTGCAGATCTTCCCACACCATGAGAATGAAATAGCACAGAGCCAGGCATGTGCATGTGAGAGCGACAAGAAACAAATGGCCAATGATGGGCAAGACTTTGTCAGATTCTGGCTGCACAATGGCTTTGTGAACGGTATGTGTATTGTGGACTGCATATACTGCAGTGTTTTGTATAATGTCAAATCAAGATTGATGCAACATACACTGCTTACACTGGAGGCACAAGTTGTGTACATGGCAGACATGCCCTTGCCAGTGTGGCAGGGGCACACGGTATACACAGCAATCCCTTCCCTGCTTTTCCCCCCGCATGTATGCTGCTGGGCAGCAGGCGCTGTGACCTCTGCCATCACTTCTGGCCTGCAGAACAACCAGATGGCCTCTGTCACTGTGCACTTGATATACTGAGCTGTAGTCATCTGGTGGCTTAGTGCCCTGTCAAAGCATTTGCATGTTGCTCTCCTTTGCAGCATGCAGCACCATATTATCTGCTGCCAAGTCGACTTGATGCCTGCACTGTAGTGGACAGTGAGAAAATGTCCAAGAGCTTAGGCAACTTCTTCACCATACGAGACGTGACACTCTTGTATCATCCCCTTGTTCTGCGCTTCTTCCTCATCAGCACGCACTACAGGCAGTCCATCAACTACACCCAAGTTGGCCTTGATGAGGTGCGACTCACATTGTTTGCCTAGAACACAAACATGATGCTTGTGTCTTGGGCATGGGTGATTCATTTTGAGCAGCCTGTAGCAAAATCAAATGCATCCACAGAATGACACAGCAACACAGTTGCCACCGCTATCTNTTGTGTGCAGAGCATTCTGGGTCAGTTCTACAGTGGCCAGCTACGCTTTTTCCGCCAGCTGTGCACTGCTGCTAAGGTTGAGACTGTTAGCCATTTGGCACTCAAGACGTTGGAAGAGGGCAAATGCATAGTCATTGGCCTACAAAGCACAGGTCAGCTTGTGCTCATGCGTTGTGGTATGTGGTTTCATCATGTGTACCATCGTGCAATACCTTCAGCTAGGCAAGCACCAAGATGTTGACGTGCTTGTCCTCAAAACACTGGGCATGAGCTGCTCATGGCCGCAGTTGGGTCTTTGAGCACACGACAGCACTCAATTGTCCTGACTAGCGTCCGTTTTCTGAGGCCTTGTATGCTTTTTTCCAGTCCACCTGCATGCTTGACGCAACATCAGCAGGACTGCATGCTTCTAGTAACGCCAATCGCACAAAGTCCTTGATTACCTTACCCATTCAGCATTGCAAGTCAGAGTGGGAAGACTGATCGCTGTTGCCAGTAAGTCAAGCAAATATACAATGGTGGCCAGTGCGAATAATTTGTCACTTCAGTGTTTGTACAAGTGAGATTTTGTGACTTGCTTGAGGCTACAGGCAAGGCAAAAATAGACGCTGTAGTTACTCAAGCACACTGTCGTTTACAAGTCCTCCTTGGCAGCCATGTGCAGATGCACTAGAGCTCATGGTGTCAATGCTTCAGGTGAGGCAAGAACAGAGGCAATGGTGGCTAGCGCACAAAAGGAGGAGGGCTTTGATGGCTTATTTGATGCTTTCGCCGAGCCAGCCAACCTCATTCTGTCCACTGTCATCAAAATGCTGCCTGACAAGTATCCAGGCAGAGCTGAGCTGCTGCGCAAGGCTGATGCAATCAAGCTGCCGGGCAACCCTCTGGTGAGCAGCCATCCTGTGTACTGTGTGATGACATGACATTTGTGATGACATGACATGTGTAATGACATGACAGAAATGGCATTCCTGGAAAATATGTCGAGCACAGCCTGCTCTGCCAGGGCGTAGCCAGCAAGGGCCAACTTGATTGCTGATTGACAAGTGCCATGTCTGCTGCATGTGTAGATGTAAAGCGTAGCTGTTACGGTCTTCAGCGCAAGTGTACAATGTCTCAGCATCCCCAAAATCCAGATAGACAGAACCTGGTACAAAAGCTCTTACAGGCGTTTGCCATGTGTTGTTTCAGTGCTGTCACATAGTTCAGTCAGCCAGCAATGTACAGCACGTCTTGTGTCAAGACTGGCACACGGAGCCCTTGCTTCCTTCTTGCTCTGTCTCTGTTGAAACTGACAGAACCCTGTGGTGCAGGATGAGCTCATTGAAAGGCTTGGAGGCCCAGATAAGGTTGCAGAGATGTCTGGACGCAAGAAGAGGATGGTGAAACAGCCTGACGGCCAGTACAAATACCTTTCCCGAGCTGGCCCACACACAGGACTGGATGGGGTAAGTGTTACCTGTCTGTGCACCTTAGGTTGACAGTCACAACAAATATGATACTGTAAAGCAAGGAAGTCCACCTCAGAACCTGCAATATTGCAACTGTGTCAACCCCTTCAACTGCAATATTACAACTGTGTCAACCCCTCCAACAGCCACTCAGCTCAATGTGCATGCAGATTGTGTCTGCAGCACAGGCACTGACACACGCAGCTGGCATCTACGTCGCTAAATTGTCATAAGCAGAGATGCTTCTGACCTTCATGACGGCTGTACCCAAAGGCACAGACAGTTGTCTTGCAATCCTGCAGGTCAACATTGCAGAAAAGGATGCATTCCAGGACGGCAAGAAGTTTGTGGCTGTGATCAGTGATGCAGCATCCACAGGGATCTCGCTGCATGCAGACCGCAGCCGCAAGAACACCCGCCAGAGGGTGCATGTCACTCTTGAGCTGGCCTGGAGCGCAGACAAAACAGTAAGCTACCCCTGTTTCACCTACTCCCTGTTTATGTCATGATAGTTGTGTTGCCTGCATTGCATGGCCATGTTGCCAGACAGCATCTAATCAGAATACCTTGCTGCGCTTGCCAGGGCTCAGAGTTTGCATGCCTATGAATCTTCACACTTGAGTATACATGCGCAAAGCAGCACTGGTTTGTGCAAGNGCAGCTACTGATGCAGCTACTGATGCAGCATGCTGCAGTGCATGTGGTGGAGCTGTCGCTGTACTGAATTCTGGAAACCCAGACTGCGCCGCTGGTGCTGCAGCTACATGCTCTGATGGCTTTTTGTGAAGCTTGCTTGGGCTGATGTTTGGGCTGCAATTCTCACCCCATTCCTCTTCAAATTTCTGTTGATTCTTTGATGCTCTGTTCCTGCTGTGCTTGGGTGGGTTCAGCAATTGCAACAATGCAGCGTCGTCATTCTCATGAGACATTGGTGTGTCCAGCGAAGCTTGCTGCTGAGGTCTGCAATCAGCACCAGGCGAGACTCTGATGTCAGCCCACGGCTTGACTGGAGGCACAACCACAGGCTGCTCGTGCTGACGTGTGCCAGCAGGACTACAAGCNAGTCTGGAGCAGTACTGATTTATCTTGCTGAGAAGCACGGCAAATTCCTTCCCACTGGCACCAGAGAAAAGGCAGAGGTCATTTCGTGGCTGATGTGGCAGATGGTAGGTTTGCGCTGCACTCTTACCCTGTTTTGCCTGCTTGGTAAGGCAATGTTACATCTGGTTGTCAACAGATAGTTGGCTTTGCTCAGTNATGTATAGCTTCATGCCCTTGTCATCATTTGGCTTTCATCCTCAAACTAGCGTCAAATGCAGCAACACATACTGGTGCAGGCTCTGTTGTCTCACAGACGTCGTGTACAGGGCAAAATAGCTGCCTTACTTGGTTGGGTAGACCTTGAAGTCAATGCGGCGCACATAAGCACTGCCAGGAGGCTTGCAGAGACCCAGCCATGTTGCTGACCCTGAGTCATGTGGCCGGGGCCTTTCAGGTGACATCTCATCCAGCAACAGCCCCTGCTGTAACAGGAGGGAGAGCAGGGCTTGCAGCAGGGGCCCACAAGCTGTTGTGCTCCTGCTGGGGGGCGGCAAAATCAGGAAATCAATGTCACCTGCGCAGCTTGAGGGTGCTGTGTTGCAGAACATGCATGAGCATGATGACCTGCTCAGGAGCCAGGGCAAGGTGCCTGATTGCTGATGCANTCTGGCATGCTGCAAGCACTGCATGTGGCCTCTGATGTATGAGCAGCCATGTCAAATGTACTTATGTGCACGTGTCTCAGGCAGCTCAGAGAGGGCTTGGAGGGCCTTCATGGCCTCAGGAACATTCCTAGAAGCTCCAAGCGCAGGTCACATGAGCATCAAGATCCGACCCAACAACTCTTCACTGGTCGTTGTTGGTAAGTCAACATCAATTTTCTGACTGTGCCATGCAATTTTATGCATTTTGCCTTTTTGTGCTTACATAATACTTAGTATATTGCTGCATGCGACAATCACCCATTCCCCAATCATTGCAGCTACTTCGGCAGGTGATGAAAAGTGCTACACAAGCTGCCAATGGTCTTCACAGCACTTCAATCATGGGAATGGCTGTCTGACCATAGCGCCTTTGCAATTAGATGTGTCACGGCATCTCATCTTCCATGAGCTGCAAGGCTTTCCACGCAACAGCAATGTCTTCCTCTGAGGTCCTGTGGCCTTCCACTGATTTGCTCACATGAGCTACAAAAGCCTTTGGTGTCTGCCATACCTTGCCAAAAGCCTTTGTTGTCTGCAATGCAGAGTGTTGCAGTTCCCATAGTTGGCTGCCTGTCAGGCTGTCAAGCAGGTCTTGCATTATGCCATACCCTCCCAATGCTGTGCTTGCACGATGAACCTCAAAAGTTTCACCCTTGCTTGATGCTGCTGATCAGCGGGCATAACCAGTATTACGTGCTGCAAGTGTTCAAAGCAGACATGTGATGCTTCGTATGCAGGAGCTAAGCTGTTGGTTGGCAGCGGTGGCACANCAGGACTGTCTGGCACTGACACTTGTCTCCGATTGCAGATGATTCAGGCTGCCTCCGACAAAGGGCAGCAAAAACCCCCACCTGCACTCTAGTCCCTGCTTGGTCCAATCTGTGCATGTTTCAGCTGGCAGTCAAAGCACAGCAGCAGCTGAGGATCTGAGTGCTATTTGNTTGCTGACTTGCTGTCACACAATGTTTGACGCCTTCTTTTGGTTCAGTATTGACAAGTGAACATTTTGTGCAGGCTGGCATGCCTCAATGCACTTGCCTGTTGACACAGTCNAGCGTCAGCAGCAGCATCAGCAGCTGCAGAAGTAGCAGAGGTTGTGACAGCAGATTCTGAGATAAAATCNGGTTGGTGACATAGATGCTGCCTGAGCAGTGGCCTTGTTGACAGGGGCTGATCCCACAGCCTTGTGCCACAGAGCTGCAGCACCACCCAAGAGTCCCCTCACTGGGCCACCCATCTTGCTAGGCTCATGCTGCTGTGTCTCTGACAGATTGGGGGAGTGCTTGCGCTCACCAGCGTTTGCAGGAAAATTGGGCAGTCTACCTTCTTGCCTCCTCTTGAGTGAAGGTGCCAATGGAAGGCGAGAAGGTAGNGTGGCTGCTGTGGGCAGCGCCTTGCGACATTTGCTGAGAACCAGCAACAGCGTTTGGTAGAGGCTNGGTGGTACCTTTCTGGGCCGGCCTCGCTTCCCCTTCATGCTTAGGGCTGCAACATCCAGAATCACAGCTGGAGGTGGCCTCACAGCAGTGGCAGTAGCACTGTTGTTGCTGCTGACCTGAGCATTGGCCTTTGTATCCTGGGGAGCAGTGGCAAGAACTTTCGACGGTCGCCCTCTTTTAGGCTTTTGGACTGCGACTGNAGAGGCCCTTTGCTGGGCTTGCTATGTGGAATGTTCTCTGCTGCGGCCTGGCCTAGTCCTGAGGCATCAGCAGTGGGCACCCTATCTGGCTTGCCAGGAGCCTTGGCAGGCTGCTGAGCAGGTCCAGCTGCCTGCTGACATTGGCCTTGTCTGTCACTTTGCTGTACAGCTGCTTGTGTTGCCTCAGCTACCTGACTTGGCAAGTCCTTGGTGCCGGCAGCTNGGTGTTGCCGCCGGACGGCACTGCCAAGGTGGCTGTTGAAAGTCCCTCGGGGCGGTTAGAAGCTGACGGGCAAGACTGGGGTTCTGTGTTGGCATCAGGTGTGGCATGAGCTGTGCTGCTGGGCTGACCTTGATCAGCAATTTGCTCAGACACGGTGGGTACCTTTCTGGGCCGGCCTCGCTTACCCTTAATGCTTGGGGCTTTGGCCTCTGGTACTACAGCAAGCATTGACTTCACAGCAATGGCAGTGGTGGTGTTGTTGTTGCTGGCCTGAGTCTTTGCATCCTGAAGAGCAGTGGCAACAGCTTTTGGGGGGCGCCCTCTCTTGGGCTTTGGGACTGCAACTGCAGCCTCTGTTGGTGCAGGGACATCGCTCATGTGGGCAGCGCCTTGCGACAGTTGCTGAGCCACAGCAGCAGCATTTGGCAGAGGCCCTTTGCTGGGCTTGCTATGTGGAATGTTCTCTGCTGCGGCCTGGCCTAGTCCTGAGGCATCAGCAGTGGGCACCCTATCTGGCTTGCCAGGAGCCTTGGCAGGCTGCTGAGCAGGTCCAGCTGCCTGCTGACATTGGCCTTGTCTGTCACTTTGCTGTACAGCTGCTTGTGTTGCCTCAGCTACCTGACTTGGCAAGTCCTTGGTGCCGGCAGCTTGTGCTTTGACTGCCGCTGCAGCCTTTCTTGCTGCTGCCCTGGTCTGTACTACAGGCTGTGATGCTGGCGCAGCCCTCATGGCAATGCTGGCAGGCTGTGCAGGTACGGCATGTACAAATGGCTGCTCACGATTGTTGCCAACATCTGCATCATCAGCCAGGGGGTTGTCAACCATGCTGCCCATTGTGGAAGACTGCGGTCTTGCTGTCTTGTCTGCTGCTGCTACATGGCCACTCACAGCCTGCTCTGGTTCATCATCATTGACAGAGAGTGGGTTCAGGGTCATGGTTGGTGACATAGATGCTGCCAAAGCAGTGGGCTTGCTGACTGGGGCGGGTCCCACAGCCTTGTGCCACAGAGCTGCAGCCCCACCCAATAGCCCCCTCATTGGACCGGCCATCCTGATTGGCTCATGCTGCGTTGCCTGCCTCAGGTTGGGGGAGAGCTTGGGCTGACCAGTGTTTGCAGAGGAGATAGACGCAGGTGCTGCCGGTAGGCGAGAAGGTAGGCTGTTGAAGCCTGATGACACTGTGGTAGTCTTTCTTGCTGAGGACCGATCTGTCTGTTTGGCAGCTTGCTTCCACAAGCCTTTCAGTCTTGATGGGCCGGGGGGGTAGATGCTTGTGGTGGTGGAGTCAATGTGGCTTGCNTGTGTATAGTCTGTGCATGTGTGCATGACCTGCAGGCCGCACAGAAGAGGTGCAGGAAATCTCATCAAGCACATCTTACATGTTGTTGGGCATGAGCTTCACCTGAACCACATCCTGTCTGTGCAGCTGTGCATGACCTGCAGACATTTCAGCAGAGGCACACGTTCCCTTGAATGGGATTGAGCTTCACACTCATCTGAACCCACAGTGTCTTATCTTGTGTNTGTTCTTGCACGATTGTGAAACAGCTGTTTCTGACTGCAGGAATCAGCAGATTTGCAACCACTGGTGTCTGAGTGGCTGTCACAAATTCCAGCTGGAAGACTTGCTGAGGTGACAGACTTACAAACAGCCATTGTCTTCATGGCATCAGACGCTAGCAATTATATGATTGGTCACAATCTTGTGATGGAGGGAGGACAGTCAATCTGGTAGAGTTTGCAGCAGTCAGTCTCGGACTCCGTTTTTCCTTTCCTTCAGCAGCTTTGCCCTTGTTGGTCCCATTCTTTTGGCATGCAGTGTCATAGTTGCCAGTCACCATGTTTTGACTCGACTGTCACCAGTAGATGTGGCAGCCTTTCAGCAGAAGGTTGCTGTAGTTGTTGACCGTGTTGAGGTTGGTAGTGTGCANGCTTACGATCTGGCCAAGGTCAAGATCAGGTGACAATGATAACCACGACTGCTGGCAGGTTGCATGTGTCTGCTCTGTGTCATCTCTCAAGTCATCTGACTGCGTGCATACTGCTGTTCTCCCTTTGCAGTGACCCGGCAGAACAATGCAGCATGCCACTAAGCATCATGCTTGCCGACCTGCATAATTCACATCAATGGATGCCAAAATAGTTCTGACGTCTTGCAGCGAGGTAGTCTAGTGACTCCACATGTGCAACACCTATTTGTGTGCGTATGTACAAGAGTCTGCACGACCATGTTAGCTGCATGACATCATGCTTGACTTCAGCTTCTGCACATATGCTACAGACACAGCAATCTCTCACCTTAGAACACTTGATAGTGATCTTATGTCACCAATGAAACAGAAACCTGATTCACACAGCAACCTGCTCACTGCAGAAGTGCAGCANTGATGAGTATGCTGCTGTGCTGCTGCTCTTGAGTTCAAGGCCACGCATTGTCACTTTGCTGTTCCCTACGCAGCATGCCTGGTGACACCTACTGCTGAAGCATGAGATTGCTATTGCAGTTATACACAAGACTGAACAACACATAGCGCATACAGGCTGGTGTAATGTATGCACACGTTATACATAGTTGCTTTCTGTGAGGGCTTGACACCTCCCCCCTCCCGATGAACAAGCTGGATTCAAGCAATAGGTTGTAAGGACTGCCATTGGAAACCAAACCTCTGCTGTGTGTAAGCTCCATGTTCATAGTCTTTTAGCTGAGTGATTTTGTTTCAGTTATATCAAGTGTGGCACAGACTTGCACTGAAGGCTCAATGTAAGGTCGCTCAAGACTGGGAAGCAAGAACATTGTTAGCACTCTCATGGCAGGTCAAAAATGATGACCACTCACAGCAACTGATGGCTGTCAAAGTGGTATATAGGTGGGAGCATGAGCAGGAGAGCATCAGGCAAAAGCGCTGGGGCCGAAGCCACTTTCAGCCTCATTTTGGTGGTGAACAGTATGGTGACCCTCATAGGTAAAGGTTGCTCTGCTCTCTACTTCAAGCTGCCTCAATCTGAATTGCTGAGAGNAAGTGTCACGAGGCAACGATCAGCTGGGCAAGGAAAGGCGGAAGGGCAAAGTCTTCCAGGTCAGACATAGGCATCCTTGTTGTTATTGCAATACTGGGTAGTGTTCGCACTGACGGGACATCTTGATGTGTTTGGGTTGTGTAGCTGTGTAAGATCCACAACATGTATCGGCTGGATGGCTACCACAGGTGACACAGCTTGCTTGGGGTTGACTGCTACTGTTTGAGATGTCTGTGTGTAGCTCCTGCACAGCGATTGAACTCTTAACCTGATGTGTGCAGTGGTGCAGTGCGNTGACTTGATGCATCTGTAGTGTGCTGTTGTGGTTGCATCTGTACGTATGTTTTGCAGCAGCAGTGCCACTGCCTGCTAGGGCGTTAGTAGCCTAGCATCAATTTCACATCATGCATCATGTGGCACCAGCTAAGGATCTTGGCCAGCAGCCACAAGCATCATCATCTTGCACAGCAACAAACAGGGAGTACACCAAATCAACTTGGTGTAGGCTTGTCCTGTTGCATTGCTCTATGATCTTTCTTAGGAGCCCTGTTTTACACACTGCTCAAACAGACTNGCTTGGACGCATGGCCTCGATCAAAAGGGGCAAAGCAGCATGGACAGCATGTATATATTGCAGAGAACACAAAGTTCCTGCTGTGAATTGGCTGGGTATCCAAAGCTTACGTATGAACACTGTGCCTGAAACATGATCAGCTACAAATGCATGTAAGCATGTAAGTGTGCAGTGCATGCCCGCCTTTCTTTACGGATGCGCACAGGATGTTTGATCATGTGTTACAATTTGATCTGTTGAGGAACAAGCAATGTCGAATCCAGACATGATCTCGTCAGAAGCATCAGATTTGGATGCGTGGGCTCTCCAGACATGAGAGCACTCGTAGCAGTCATGTAATAGAAGACACGGCACCTGAGCCAGACACTAATTAGCTTTTAAGCCACTCCAGAACAAGCTGACCGAATGCTGCAGCTCAGCCGGCCTTACTGCCAAATCGCATTACATAGAGAGCTGTTGATTCAGAGGTAGAGCGTGACAAACGAACGAAAGGGCTTGGAGCATCTGATGCACAGGGGTTACCCAAAGCTATGCTATGGTTGTTNTGTTACAGCATGCTCTGCCAAGCAAGCTGTACACAAGTGCTGAGCTCTGTGGAACAGCACTTTACACCAGCGTCGGGGCAAAAGTCAAGAGCATGTATCGGCCACAACATAGGGTCATGAATGCAAGCAGCTATAGCTTTTAGGGTCTAGGTGAGGGCTTAGGGATTAGGCCCTATGTCTTGCTGCANCCTTGGAAACCCTTGAGGGCGAGCCTGCACTGCCCATTAATGTATTTTGGTGCCGTTGTTGCTTCTGAGACATTGCCCATCACACTTGCATGCTGTAGAGACGGCCAAACTTCAATTGCAGGACATGGGTTGCGTGTTAAATTTGCTCTATCATGTACCATTGAGTCCCTCTCTTCATGCAAAACAGCACAGGATGTAGTTGGCTATTCCCGGGGGATTCCCTGCTGCGGCAGGCAGTCATGCGGGCTATACGAGTCAAGGCCAGACTTTATCATCCTGCTGTGTCATCCTGGCCATTGTTCATCCTCACAAGCTGGACCAGGCTTGCGCAATGCCACTATCACGAGTTTTAGGATGCTGCCATTGTTGCCTGCTGATTGTTGAGTTCACTGTTGCATACCGGCACTGCAGAGGCTGGTCTGTTGCTCATACTCCGACCTGTCTGCTGCATGCAGAGGTCAGCAGATTGCCTGGTTCATCTTGGCCTCTCATAACCTCAGCAAAGCCGCCTGGGGATCCCTGCAGAAGCAGGTAACACCACCAATGCCACTTTGCAAACTTGTTCAGGTTTGGTTGCACGCAAAAGTGCATGTCATTGTATTATAGGCCTCCACCTGACCGATTGGCCTCACCAATGTCCAGATCTAAGGTTCCAAACATTGTAACTGCAACTGGCCTTCAGCCAGTGTAACAGTTTTGAGCTTTGCTTCAGGGCGCACACCATCATGCACATTCCACACTGATGCAAAGCCATTTTCTACATGCAGATGTTTCATCATGCTCACCATGACTACCTGTTCAGTCTATACTGTCTTGCTTTGGTTGCTTGCCTTGCCATGCCAGCGTGTCACTGTGTCCTGACACTTACACACTTTTGCTTTGGTGTGCTTTAGCCAACAAGCCAATGCTACATGATTGCTTCGCCTGACTGACAGGCAAATGGTCAGCAGTACTGCGTGCAATGACTCCAGCACATCAGCCTTATTGGTACTGCCTGGAGGTGGAACTGCTTGCACTGATCACGATTCACATTCTACTAAAGTTCACACACAAACTTGCCCTTTGTCTAATTGTGCTTCTGCATGTCAGCAGCCCCTGCAGTGCTAAGCCTGGCGTTGAATTCTGNCTCAGACACAATGCAAATGCTCACAACAGGTAGTGCACCTTGAAAAGGAAGCCTAGGGCAACCTCCATGGCCAGGACAGCCATGGATGCGGGGTCTTCAGCCTTGCGGGAAGCACCCACAGGACGGCTGCCTGCACCTGTGGGACCTCCACTTTGCCCTGCTTCATCCAGTGCACCTGAGGAAGAAGGNGGTGTGTCGCATGCACAGCACAGATCTCATGCAGCCACCAGCAATAGCAACAGCACTCGGGCAGCTGCTACAGCCCCGTTGCAGCATCAGCAGCCGCGTAGTGAGGCTTCAGACTCCAGTACCTCTGAAGAAGAAGGGCAGCAGGTTGCTTTGGGCCTCTGTCATGATGAGTCAGCACAGCGCCGCTCTGCTGGCCTTGCGGTGCAGAGCCCTGACAGCGGTGGTGTAGCCCATGAGGAGTCATCNTGTGTCAAGACTCTGTGCAGCATCTGTCTGGCGGCTATCGCACCCCGAGAGACACAGCTTGTCCGAGATCACAGTCAATCCGATCCATCCCAGTGCTCGCTATGTGCAACCTTGGAATACTATTGCCCCACCGTTCGCCGACCCTTGCTTTGACAAATAGATTGAGCCTGTACGTGTTTTGTTGCTACGCGTTATGGCAGAGACCTGATACATGCAAAAGTCAGCAGGTCAAAGCGAATACCAATGACCACTCAAGGCCGTGCTGCAAAGATCAAAGCAGCCACGAACAGGTAAACACTATGGCCGCGACAATGTAAAGCCCAGCGCAGCGAACAAATCGTGTTGCAACCCCAGCCAAGTTGCTCAAGCTTGNCCCAACACTGCTGCATTCTGCTGCTGTGCTACGGCTTTGCGAGCGTCTTGCGCTAAGTCTCGTAGTTTCAAGCTGCTGTCTGTTTTTAGGGCCTGTCGCGCTGCACCTCTCGAGCAACGCTTACGGTGTACGACGCTTGCACAGTGCCGTTTACTGCCAACTTGCACCTTTGCACGGGAGAACGGCTGCGATTGCATTGTCGAGCAAGGCTGCTCGCACAGTGCCCCGGTCTGCGCACAGTTCAAGCTGCAGGTTACGATGGCCGTACGGTGCAGTGGCTCGGCTTGACAGGCAAGGTGTTTGCGATGCACCGGTACAATGTAAAACACCTGCTACAACCATCATGTGCTGTTTGCAACTGACCTGCATAGTATTGAGCTGTGCTTGCAACGGGAAGAGTAAGTGATCAGTGCAAGGCCTCGGCGCCGACTGAACAAGCCGCCCACTCAACAGGCGCTTGATAGACTATTAAAGACCGCAAAGCGATCAGGGACGTTGAACGCCCAGCGACACGCAATGATGCGAGTCTTCTACAATTGCGATTGCTGAAGTCGATAAAGGTTCGATAGGGAGCCACATGTTTGACACACACACAACCATGTGCATGCACACACGCACACCANGTGTTTTCTGCAGCACAGCACAGTATCTGGATCTCTGCAGGCTCAGGATTTAGCCACTGACAGAGAAAGGGATGATGGGCTCAGACTGGGAGTGCCAAATCCAATGTCTGAGGTGTTCACCCCAAGTCAGCAACATCAGACGCCAGGCCTGCCCCCCAAGGCACCCCCCTTATGGGCCCCCACCCCTCGCCGGCAGCCCATTAGCCTGGGCCTGTCCCTCAAACAGCAAGTGTCAAGCCCTAGGTAAGCTCCACTGGCAAGCCCTACATGTCTCTGAAGGTGGAACCAGAGCATGGTGTGCCATGTAACGGACACACTCAAGACTAAGGATCACAGCGTACAGCTAGTGAGTGAGCAGACTTGTTTGCGCTGCATTCTTCAATGCAGAGCAGCATGCTGTCTGCACTGTGCTGCATGCTGCAGCATAAGCCATCTGTCTCCTAAAGCTAGGTACACCATCACTTGGTCATGGTCGTTGCTCCTGCTGTTATTAACAAGCTGCTCAGAAGCCACCGATGCTCAGCTGGATGAGTGTTCTGTGCCGTTGCATCCTATGGCAAGTGCACATTTGCAGCAAACACGCCCGACTGTTTAGGTGGGGCGCTAGAGGATTAGGCAACAANAGAGATCCATGTGCACAATGTTGCGGCTGAAGCTGCAGCTGTCACAAGCAGGGCAGATTGAGCTGACACAGCAACCGGCCACAAAGTGACTGAAGCAGTGTTGGGAAGCATGTGACAACGACGATGCAAGAGGAGCTATAACAGCTAGCAATTCTTGACGGTCAGGGCTACAGAACAGCAACAAGCGTCGCTCAAATCCTCAGCCTCGCAGGCTGCTGATAAGCTGATTTTTACAAGACTGCCTTCCCTTACCTGGGC
Organism: Trebouxia gelatinosa; assembly: GCA_000818905.1. Taxonomy (NCBI): domain Eukaryota; kingdom Viridiplantae; phylum Chlorophyta; class Trebouxiophyceae; order Trebouxiales; family Trebouxiaceae; genus Trebouxia; species Trebouxia gelatinosa. The sequence continues at coordinate 137,313 of KN805357.1, read as the reverse complement.
ACAAGAGCACCAATTGCATGTGGGCTGACAACAGTATTGCATTAGCACATGTTGCAAAACATTTTGCAGGTTGAGCCATGTGGGTTTGGGACACTGGCAGAGGAGGCTACTCAGGCAGAAGTGAGTCNCCTTTGCTAGTTGCGGCACAGGTAATCAGCTTTGTTGGGAGACCAAATCTTCTCAACTCTTCTGCTTTTGCTTGACCCACTGTCTACTCTGCAGTAACAGCAAGCACAGCCAACCAGCAGCTGTTGAGTGTTGCCGTCTACTCAAGAGATGCCGGNAAAACCCGAGACACATAAACACTGTGACAGACAGTCAAATTAGTGTGAGGCTACAAACAGTGGCCACGTCTTGTTTACTCAAGCACTTACCTGAGTGATCAGAGTGTTTTGGAGGCGACCTGGGTGAGTCCACACTTGCTTCACTGTCACTTTGGGCATCAACTGGTCCACATGCATTGTCACCCCCAGCCCCACCTGCCAGTGCACATTGTACACTGTGTCATTCTGTGGACTGTTACAACATGGTGATACATTGCTGAACAAGAGTACAGGGTGCTCTGGCTGGACATGAGAGCTCAGCTAGCGCACATTNTGCAAGTAATGTTGGTGATCAGCTGCACATGGTTACACGTGAGGGGTTTGCTCAAAGGTGAAAATATATAGCAGACAGGTGATGCGGCAGCACAGTAGGTGCATGTGGAGTCAAACGGTGGCTGTATCCACGTGATGAGAGCAGTCACATGGAGACCATCAAGGCAGAAGAAGATCGGCAGTGAGCTGGGAAGTCAGTTACATGAGGACGTGTGGTGTCCTATACGATGAGCCTGTGCAGGCTGTCTACATCATGAAGGGGGATGTCAGTATGCCAGACTCTGTCAGACCTGAATGACAATGCCTTCAGAGCGCGGTGCTAACAGATAGCATAGATGCAAGAGCTCCCAGGCGCAGCAATCCTCATTCACTTGCTGTTGCCCTTGATCCTGACTTGCAGATCTACAGTGACAGGTACAAGAGTGCTCACCATTCAGGATACACACAAGCAGGACTTTCCATGTTGTAGNACTGGTGTATATGCACAGCAGTAAAGCAGCAAGGTTTGCCCAGGGCAGGCCTATGGTGTGTCAAGGGCGGCAAGGACAGCTTCACAAACCCTTACTTTCGGGTGCCAGGAGGTGTTCACTGCTGCCAGAGGCAGCTGCGTGAACGCATGCTAAGGATGCAAGCCTTGAGTTTTAACCAGAAGTCGCAAAACTACAGATGCGGCATGTGTTTGGTATGTACAGAGCACACTCAGCATTTGCAGCTTGCGACAGCATGAGTCTGTGCTGACGATACTGCCTGGCTCATGGCAGACTGCCTCAGATTACTGTGTTGCTCATTGCATGCAGATCAGCAACTATTCAGGAAGCATGACTCGCCTGTGACAGGCTTNCACATTGATCTGGACAGCAACTACCGAACACAAGTCCTACTGTAACGAAAGCACAGATAGGTCTCTTGAGCTCAGGTACATGTCTTGAGGCAAAGCATGCTCCTGATTTGCTGCTGTCCATGTTCCGCTTGGAGATGATACGCATGTTACAGACATTGGCCCATGTCACATGTGTGCAGCAGATTGACAGTGTTGGCAGGCTTGACATGGCTTTCAAATGCAGATGAATACAATGCAGCACAACTTGCCCGCTGTCATTATGCACATTCAAAGCAGCGTTGCCTTCCAGCGGCTGCTGCTCCACACAACAACATCGAACAGGTATACCTGATAAGACAGCAGGAAGAAAGCCAATGCACTGNGCAGTTGAGGTCGCAAGCACTGCAGTTCCACCTGCCAGTACGCTTGATAGCATTGACGACACGGAGGAACTGCTTGTTGAGGTTGCAGCTGAAGTCCCAGCAACTGCACCAGCAGCTAAGCCAGTTGTGAATGCATGGGCGAAGCCCTTGATTCAGCCAAATGGCAAGGCAGCATCAATGTGGCAGGCATCTAGTGAGCCAACGCCAGCGGAGGCAGCACTGCACAAAGCTCAGCCTCCAGCGCACAGCGCACAAGCTACAGATGGTGCTTCAGCAAAGCAGCATGGCAGACANGCCAGAGCGACTGTATGCCTGCTTGCACCTGCATGCTTGGGGATGCCGCTAGCCATGGGTGAAAGCATTGCTGCTGCACCAACAGAGTGAACAAGCACATCATGCATCGCACAAGTGAAGCACATTTGCTGTAATATCAGCAGTGGCAGCGTCAATACACAACAACAGCACTGTGCCCATGCTGTTTACTGTCACAAGTCACGCACACCAAGCATAATTTTAGAATGACAGATCTGTGCAGTCGCTGCACAGCAGTCCACGACGGCTAAATGGCGTACGATCAAAAAGCAGACATGCATTCCATGCGCCGGCACNTTGACCCGCTGCAGCAGTCACTGTCCAGCTGCTTCTAAGGTTGTGATGACAGGTCCAAATTCCAACTCAAATGTCTGCTTCAACAGACCAGCCCATGCATGACTTGCAGACAGTGTTTACCAGTGTGAAGCATGTATGTGATCCAGTGTTGCAGCCAGTGCCAGCAGCAGCAGCAGCGCAGCAGCAGCAGCCACACATGTAAGAGAAGACAAGGGATGCAGCAGGGATGCTGCAGAAACTCAGAAGGAGAGCGTGTCAGCAGAACTGCAGTCAAAGCTCAGCAGAGATGTTTGCTAAATCTTCTTTCTTGTGCACTATTGGAAGGTCCTTGCCNAACAATACTGAGGTGATGTCCACACTGCACCAGGCATAATGCGTCGTGCAGCCCTGGTATCATGTCAANATTGCAACATACCTGTAGCCTGTGCATGAAGTAGCTTGTCAGTGACGCCTGGTTTCACACTCGNATTGCTTATGACAGCAGCAAAGCTCATGCACCAGAAACACAAAGTTGATCATGCCAGGCACAAATACCCCAACCAAACAATGACCTGTTTGAAGGTTGTCATCAGGCCATGAATTGCTCACGAATCTATAGATAAGCCTGTGCTTGGCAAGTGGTGTCATGAGCAAACTATATACACACACCTGAGCAACAACATGCAACCCATACTTGCCTTCCTGTCGCCTCTGGCTTTGTTGTCAGCAGCAGCAACCTCCTGTTTGTATGCAGCCANCACCTGTCATGCATCAGTGAATCTGCTTACCCTGCGTCCAGCCTGCTTCGTCCAAGTACTGTGGTATTTGGGTTGTTTTGCCGCTTCCAGTCTCGCCCACAATGACTACAGTTGCATGCTTTTCAATGAGGTATAACAGGTGTTTCCTGTGTTTGTGAACGGGCAGTCGGGAGCGCTGTTCCTGGAGGGCGACATGCTCNGCCACAGACATGCATTGAGTTGCATTGCAGCAGCTGCTATCAAGTAGCGTGAGCATGCCATTGCAGCAGGTGTCCTTGTGGGTTGGACACTCAAGCGTGAGTCATGCCTTGTGTAGTGCATACACTAAGCTGCTTGGGAATAGATGGGGCTGCACATCTTGATGTGNTGTGTTCGCCCAACATGTGCACTGTGTGGCAACTTGGGATAAAGCGTTTCACAAAACAGAACGATCTTTGTTCTGAGCGGAGCACTGCAGACGGAAGCTCAGCAACTTTATAGTTTGCACTCATTACTGTTTGGGCACTGTTGGACCCACTCTGACAGCTTTATGTTGTGCAAGATCACCTAGATAGACAATGTAGGGTGTGTTAGACATATCGTGATGCGTTTTCTCGTTATTGTGTTAGGCACAATTAGTCACGGGCAAGGCTCAATATGGCACAGCACAGCTCAAGTCATACTTGGGGTGTACATGTGTCAAATGTACATGCACAGCAAGCGTGCACTAGCGTAAACGTCTCCAGCTGACGCTTTGTCATTTTTTTGTCATTTTTTGCTTGCTCAAGAAACGGCAACCATCTGTGCATAGGTTTCAAACTGGTGTCTGGCTCTTCTTGTGATGCCTTGCTACGACTCACCTGTATACCCCTGTACATGAAGATGTCGGCACACATTAGGTAACAAACACCCAAGGTGTGCCAACGTCNTACTCCGTACAGTCAGCCTTCACAATCTGGGCCTGCAGCCTTGCTATCTCATCTTCTAGGCCTTTGACNTTCAGGGGCAAGACCTTGCATAGTTGCTCTCGCTGGCAGTGTGGAACTGGTAGTCTCGTACAAACGAATGCTGATGATGCAAACCCTGCTCTCTTGCTGTCAGCAGGCACATTGCATGACTAAGCAGGANGCATGTTGCATTGCTACATGCTGCTTGCACTGACCTACACACCCCCATGCAATAGGATCCTGGCTCAATTTGCATGCACGGCAGTTGACAGGATACATGATATGGCGTGTTACAAAGTCACTAAACTGCGACAGACAAGACTGAGCACTGTCAAAAGGCTATCTCAGCTATTGAGGTCAACATCACAAGCAATGCCTTCAACAGTGTACATCAGGCAGGCATGATTGCTCACATGATGTGCACACCGTCAGTCATGCTTGCACAAGGTGGCAACTTGCCTCTGACAGCACATTGGGTAAGATCCAGAAGCTACGCCCTGCAGCCATCCATGTGACACCTGCTACTAAGCCTCTGACCAGCAAGGCGCCAACCAGCGTCATGAGCAAGCCCATGCTCGTGTATAGCACCACTAGCTTGAGCGTGTAAGGCGCCAAGGGGAACAAGCATGCCCCCAAGACTAGAACTGCAATCAAGACTGAGCCCAGCCAAAGGTACGGCGAGGCAGGCCTGTCAGATGTCCATGCGTAGAATGCGTCCTCAGAAAATGTCTGCAAACACACAAAGCAGGTCATTACTGGCATCGGTAATGTGTCCATTCATCGAACAACATGCATGCCCGCCAGCTTTTGCCATATTGTGCTTGCTGACATATCAGCTGAATACGGATACAAAGATTGCATCAATCAGCAGGAAGTGGCAAGTTGTGCCTGGGAGCAATCCGGTATGAANCAGATGAATGTCAGTGTGAGGGAGCAATGGCGTCTTCCATCTGTGTCTGGAAAGGTGTTTTGTAGGAGGCTAAGCTGGCTAGGTCATGTAGCACATATGTCTGAAGATATACTACCACTCAAAATTTTGTTTTGTCAACTTCCNTCTTGCTGCTGCTGTTGCTGCTGCTGCCTAACCCTTACATGTTTTGTAGACCCTCAAAACTAGTGCATGGTGACCCTGCTGGGTACCCAAACAGTGCTCATGCAGCAGTGGCAAGATGGTCATGTAAAGTGTCAGGTCATGTTTGTTGCAGAGCGTTCATCGCATTGCATGTCTTCTTATGGCCAGGACATGCGCACCAACAGCACATCGCAGTGCATATACTGCACGTGTTGCTGACAATCCTGTACATGCATGCATAGGTCAGAGCAGAGGCCATTCAGAACACATATGCTAAGATGGTTCAGGAGAAGGCAGAGGTAGATGCGCAAGTGGCAAGCCTGCGGACCGAGCTGGAGGGCAACAAAAAAACGAGGATGGACTTGGAGGTATGGGGTTGCCTCTGTGAATGCATTGCAACTAGCTGCACAAACAAATGCCATATGAATCAACAAGGCATGTGCACTTTCATACTGGCTGTGGGGCTCTCAATTGCTGGCATCACTTCATCTGATGTCTAATTTGGGAACTTCGTGAACTGTGCTGCTTTGCTGCATGTGCCAGTCCTGTGTCGAGCTTGCATGTTCACATGCACAGCGTCTTTTGAGTGTCCCACATGCATGTCACCGACTGCTACGCTGCACATTCAGTTTCCTGCAGCATGGTGTTGAGATTTGCTGCCCATACTGTGCATTGCAAGCAACAATGTCATCAGCCCATGACACATCGTTGATATTTTTGCTGGGTCCCTGCCAAGTATCCCCGCACTGGAATTGAGAGTCCACCGCAGCATTCCATTTTTAGCCTCTGCAATNAGCGCAGTAGGCCTCAGCACTGCAGCATTTATGCTTGATGCCAATCCCCAGCAGTGGCAGCAGGGCCAGCAGTCGTTTCATGTGTGACTTTCATGAGCAGAAGCTTGTTTGCAACAGCTCGCACCAGCAACAGAACCATCCAGCATGGACAGCAGTAGCACAGAGCTTATTGGAAATCAGGTGTGCCAACAGTGACAGACATGTCAACNACGCTGGGATTTGCCAGACTGTCATGGAGACAATGTGCTAAAGAACGACATGTGCCATATGCATCAGCAGAAACGGCACACAGACAGTGGTGGCATATGAGGCAGGGTACCGGTAGTGAGCGCTCCATACAGACGCAACACTTTGCTCACCCTGGGCAAGCGGAACTTCTTGATGTTTTCCGCAGAAGCAGATGCAAATGTGTACTCGCTGGGGTGCAGCGCCAAGCCCCTCACACTCTTCTTGTGATGCGTCAATGTAGTCATGGTTTTGCCCTTCCTGAGGTCCCACAGCTTGACTGTCTTGTCGTGAGACCCTGTGATGACCTGCATGAACAGAGGTTCACAGCTGGCACAAAGCTGATGCTTTTGCCAGGTGCAGCAGCAGCTACTATTATAGACTGCCCTGTCANGAAGACGATGAACAGATGCAGCACAAGCATGCAAGGGCGAGGCTGCATTCAATTCCTCCAGGTATGGCATTGCAACNGCTGCTGCTGCTGCTGCTGTAATGGTTTGCCTGTTTCAGGCAAGCAGTTTCAAAGGTTGACTGTGCAAGTTTGTGGTCTGTGCAGTAAAATGCTGCAAGGTGAGAAGCTACCAGAATGAGGTTAGCTGCTGCTAGCCAGACGCACAAACAGTATCACACATATTGTGCAGTGCACACTGCTAAAAGCAAAGCTGCTTGCTTTTGGCCTATCGGGTCAGAGCAAGGCAGCTGACAAAGACCGCTGGTATACAAAGCTCTGAACGTGTTGTCTAGCAAGCATGATTGCTACAGTGCGTCCCATGCAAGTGAGTTGTAGCGACTCAACGACGCCTCGAGTGTCATTGCAAAACAAGTCAGCACCACTCAGACACAGCTTGGGAATTTGGTGTGCTTGAAAAACCCCATCTTGTAGCAAGCGCGTAGCCACTACCCATACACATAATACGCCAGGACCCAGTCAGATTGCAGTCAAACCTTGCCAGTTGATTGCAGGTGTTTGATGGATAGCCTTACCTGAGGATCACTGCCTTGTGACAGGATGGAGCAGACAGTATCGTCATGGCCACTCAGGACATGAGCCTGCACCTTGCTTCGCATGTCCCACACCCTGCACACACTGTCTCGCCCCCCTGTCATCAGCAGATCTAGGCTTGGGTGAAGAGCCATCGAGTAGATCCCACTCAAGTGCCCATGGTAATGACGGATGACCTGCAGAAGAGGGTGCACAAGTATGTGTTGCAGACTGTCCAAAATCATGCTAGCACAAGTGTTATTCAGACTGTTGTACTAATCAGCAGAGCCCTTTCCAAGAGCACGACACCCAACACTGCTAGTGTCTTGCTGCTTCTGGCTGTTGCTGATCAAAACTTAGTGACTTTGCAGTTCCATTGCTGATTTGGCAGAACACAAGCTGCATTTTCATATACAAACCTGTCTGGTATTGCACACAGGACCTGATCAGCAAAAGCGATNTTTGTAACCAAACTGCATGCATTGTGTTGTGCAGAAGGGGTGTACAATTCTGCATATCTTTGAGCATATGATNGGTCGCATATGCAATCAAGTTACTGCCTGTGCATTAACTTCAGCAAGTCATCGGCACCATTGAGCATGGATATCTCTGTTGACCTGTGATGTGCCTGTCGCACCTGCTATGCATGTGCACAGATGCAGCAGACAAGCAGCGATAAAGAACAGGTTTGCTTTTGGTGGGCACAGTACTCTGACCAGAGCAATCACTTGGCCAGCCTGTTGCTGCAAGTGCCTCAGAGCTTCCAACAAAATGACAACGGGACACAAAGCGGATTACCAGATCTGTTTGTCGGCAGCAACACACATGAGAGCGACAGGGACCCTCAGCATCAATTGGGCATTCAACCACAGCACCTTGAGGAAACGCCACAGAGAACTTGCACGCTGGCTGTTCAAAAGCCAGTGTCAGCAAATACGCTCCGTCATAGCATTTCGCAAACACTGTCAGCATTGCCAGTGTCCACTTTGTACTTCTTTTGATGCTGGCAAGGACTCAATCAGAACCAGACGCTGACCTGNGATTCGATGCAGCTCAAGGCGCATCTGCACCGCAAGTCAGGCCGGGTTTCTACTGTTGACGCTAGGAATGTTCAGCACATGGACCGGCGAGTCAGATGTTCTGTGAGAGGGAAACCTTTGAAACACTTGTGATTAAGGCCTACTCGGTACGCCAAATCTGGTGTTACTTACCAGCCTGTGCGCAGATGGCCACGCGACTGTGGGTCGGAGGTCTAGAAGCCGGCATAGCAGAAAGAGACCTTGAAGACGAGGTTAGCACAATGTCCGTGTACCTGATCTACCGAGCCCACACTTTTTCAAGCAACGTTTTGCCACCGCAGTTCTCCAAATTTGGTAGATTGAGGAGTGTTTGGGTTGCACGGAAGGTGATACTGCGCCCCGTCGATGCTTTGCTAATGTTCGTAAGTTGCTGTTTAACATAAGAGCGCGCTGCTAACCTAACTTTTGTCATGCAGCCTCCTGGGTTTGGTGAGCTTGACCAAAGCACGTACACCTCCTGTCCTCACNTAAAGGAGGTGCTGCGAACCTTGTGTTCAGCGTGTCTTGTACGGCTTGCAGAGATCTCCTGGTCATGTCGACCAACAGGCAGTGATGACTAGCAGCAAGGGACCGAACGCGCATCATGTTGCAACCTTATTAGCAACAGTAGCGACTGTGCCAGGCGTTGCTGCAGCACGGAGTCTAGTGGCTGGGTGACTGCAGTCAAAACAAGGAGGCTCCGAGACCAACATGCAACGTCCGCAGAGCATGGGGGGGTTGGCCCAGCTGCACATGTAAGAGATTTCTGTTGTATCGCATTGACCCATATTCTGAAAATATTCTTTTTCCAGCTCAGCAAACTATATACGCACAAAACCGCTCTAGAGATCTCAACAAAGCAATGTAGTTAGTCACATATTAAGCTGTAACAGTTGTAGACTGCACTGCACGTTTCCCCAACCTGTTCAGATTCCTGACACTAAGACAAGACATGTGTAGTAAAGGTGCAACCGCGCTGCGACTTGCTTTGCACTGCAAAAACTTCCCAGTCACAGCCCTAGTACTGACCATCAATAGCGAAAGCTGACAGGCGCTCTCAGCCAACGTCCAACTCCATATGGCAGAACAAACAGCTTGTTGCCAATGTATAGTGTCTTGCAAGGCCATGACCAAGCGCAGCAGACATCCTGCACAATCAACCGTTGCCATCTTGACCCCAAGCAGCGGACGTTTGCTTCAGATCTTGCAGGAGCCACTGCCATCATGACTCATAACTCTTCCATAACCAGCAAGCACTGATCTGCCACAGTGCATAATCTTTTTCAGTCTGTACACCTATACAACGGACTGCACAGTATGCCATGCTTCTGCACATGTTGCCAGGGAAGCCATGCCCTCAGGTCAAGCCTCAGCTGCGCATGGCAACATCATCACATCAAAGCAGCAATGTCTGACCTGGCGCCCAATGGCATGCCATATGCTGCAACGTGCATGTGTGTGCAGGCGTGCGTGCGTGTGTGCGCATACAGCTTTAGCAGAACAGCACATCTGCCAAAGGGTTGCACTAGGGCATGTAGGGTTGCTGCCATGTTTCTTGCATGCTCCACACTGCACTAGCACATGCATGTGAGCAATATGCAGCATGTGGTTGCGCGGTGTGTGGCAGGCACGCGTGTGGGGTGTGATGTGGCTGTGCGAGCTACTGCATGACCAGGGATGCTGTTGCAGTCGTGCGGTTTGGCCTGCATACCTGCCAGCTAGCATCTGTGTTGCACACGGCGCCCAAAGCTGCCAGCTGTTTCATGCCGCTTGCATTGCTGACAGGCCTGAGCTTGAATTGGCTTGCCTTGCAAAGTTGCAGCTGTGAAGAACATGTATGACACCTCAGCAAAGCACTCCTGCTGCACTCTGCGTACACAAGAAATATTGGCTGAGACACACATGCAGCACAGCGAGTAGTGAGCAGCCTTGGGGTGCAGTGTGAGCACATTGCAGTCTGAGCCTCCCAAAGCCTTCACATAGTGAATCATGCAGATGGAATGCTGAGCGTAGGTCATCAGCTCAAAATATGTTGTAAGCATGAGACAGGCAAGGCATCACGCACACTGCAGTCAGTGGTTCAGGCAGATTGTATGCCGGGACAGTATAGCTTTGTGGTGACATCAAGCAGACAACTGCAGGTTGACTTTCAACTCGAGAAGTGTGGCAACATTGTTATTAAACACTGTGCATTGACGATGGTGCACCTGTCCTTGAAGCTGCTCATGTGGTGTAAACTATAAGACTATACTAACTATAACAAGCAGACCAGAGGCTGCCTTGAGTGCACTAAGGCCAAGGCACATGTGGATGTACCTGTTTATGCATGTGTCCAGGTGCACACGTATGCATGATAACAAGCAGACTAGAGGCTGCCTTGAGTGCACTAAGGCCAAGGCACATGTGGCTGTACCTGATTGTGCATGTGTCCAGGTGCACACATATGCATGATGCCTGAGCAGAAAGAACAAGTGCAGAATTGTTGCACGAGCATGCGTAGGGTTGCTGCCATGCTTTTGTCACTCTGAGTACTGCGTAAATACATGCATGTGAGCTGTATGCGGCCTATGGTCTTAGCAAATGTGGCAGACATGCTTGTAGAGTCCAGCATGGCGGTGTGAGACTGACCATGAGCAAGGATGCTGCTGCAAAGTGGGGATTGGTCCGTACTTGGCATACTGGGTCAGTCGCACGCCATGCACGCCCTGAAGAGTTGCCACAACCATTACAGCTGCTCCGCGGTACTTACAGCGCAGACACGAAGCATGCTCCTGAATGTGCTTGGCTTGCGATGTCGCAGCTGCCAGTGACATTTGCTCGCTGGGTCACCACTGCTGCAGTCTGCATGCATCGCGCACATGAGCTGAGACACACATCAATATAGCGCATGATGAGCAGCCATGGAATACAGTGCAGGCACATGGCAACTGGGGCTGACATACAGCTCATGTGGTGTACGATGCAAAGCAAAACTGGGGCATTGGTCCTTAGCTTGAAGCTCAGTGTCAGCAGCGACACAATCAAGGCATCACATACAGCCCAATCAGTGGTTCACGCAGATTGATTGCAGGGGCATTATCAACCTTTATGCTGGCATCAAGCAAACAATAGCAGGTGGATTTGTGACTATAAAGGTGCAACAACTGTCGGTGGCGGTGGTCATCAGACACTGTACATGGAGTGAGGAGCACCTGTGCTTGCACCTGCTCCCTAGCTGCCAGGTTGCGGCTTACGGACATATGTCCGGTCCTGGACTGTAGCTTGGAAAGCCCCTCGACTGTCATTCTGCCACCACACCTTGGCGTTTGATGACGCTGTATAGTCGCTGGGGGTGCCCTTGTTCCTGGTGTGGTCCCACTCAGCAGCCACCTCAGGGAATAATGACTGAAGCGAATTGCAGATGCATGCTTTGCGGCCAGAGCAGCATGGGCAGCGAGTGCCGACGTACATAGCGCCCACGGATGTTTGCCATCTGTGAGGCTGATCCCTTGGACAACCTAGACAGATCCAGTGTGCTTTGTGTTTGCTTCTGCAAGTGATCTGGCTGGGGTCCAGGCCTGCCTTGGCATTCTCTTCCCAGTCCCAATGCTGCATCATTGGATGCTGGCTATCTGTCAGAACAGGGTGCTGCATCTTGGACCTGCCTCGCTGCTGCTGTAGACGACAGAAAGGGCATCCTGTTCTCAGCAATGTCCGCTGACTGACTGCAGCAAGCCACTCATGCCCAAGCTGACACTGCCAGTGAACCTTTTTGTTGCTGTTGACTGTGTAGTCATGTGGGGTGCCCTCATTCTTGTTGCTGAACTCAGCAGCAATGGCAGGCGCTTGGGTGGCTAAGCAGTTGTGTTGGCATGGCTTTCTGCCGACGCAGAACGGACACTGTGTACCCTTTGACCTGTTATTGACTGTTGCTGTCCACTTGTGAGGGCATCCAAGTGGGCATTCATTGCAAACCCAGCAAAACCTTCTGTTGCTGTGAGGTGTGATTTGAATGTTGCCCAGGTGAGCGTTTGCTGCAAGATCCCACTGGCGTTGCAAGCGAGGGTGGAGTAGGCTTATGTCTGGACCAGTGTCTTGATCTGATGTGTAACACGAGACTGAGCCCACTCGATATTTCCTGGTAAAGCCTGCTTTGCGTACACAACATGCTCCTGCACTGACAAATTGCTTCAGCAATCTGCAGATATGCCTATGTCTCCCTATACAAGAAAACGGCATCCACCTTCAGGTGCACCAGAACGCTGTCTTATCTTGGTTCTAGTTCTACGCTGTGCAGCTGCAGAATCCAAGGAGCTGAATACGGCTCTTGGGATCGTATTTTGCTCTCTAAGCGTCCTGCAACATGCTGCGCGAGGCTTTGCTGATTGAGCCTGCTAGGTTTGACGGTTTGACCCCGTTGCATACCTGGAGGTGCAAGGCTTTTGCGTTGCACACAAGCTTCTGTGTAGAACGGCCATCTGAGGACAACAATGATTGCAAGCAGGGGCTTCTGGGTCGCACGTATCGGTCAACCAACAGCGAAGATCAGCTTCAAGTGCTCCGAAACCAATCGTCTCATAATGGTCCTGCACAGTAGCAGGAGGCTTTGCCCAATAACTGCTTGCCATCCCTCCCTTGCATGAGCGGCATTTCGGTCCACGCACATCTGCATGCTACGTATTATGCCTTGAGCCCTTTGTGGCACTGCCTCATCAACGACAACCGGCGGGCATGGTCGCTTGAGCAAGACATAGCGCTAGCAGTGGGCTGCTATGTTTGCGTGCAGTGTGACGCGTCTTCTCAGTACCACAAAACAGCAAGGTTTGAGGTGGCAAGAGTCTTGGAGGTTCCTTCAGATGTCACCAGCGAGCTGTCCCTCATACCCGTGGAATTCCATCAGTTTGACCCGTAAGTTCCCGTGTGTGACCATGAGCAATTTTGGTTGCAACATGGGTTGGTGAGCAGATACCAGCTAACATTGGTAGCTTGTATCATTGCAATTGCAATTGCACCAACAGAAGTCTTTTGGAGCAGTCAACAACGTTGTTAACAATGTCTGACTACGCAAGTCTAACAAATGTCGGGATTGGCAAAGGAAGCAAGTCAAATCGTATCCGTTACAGGATGGTACAACATGGAAAGGGGAGGTGATGGTAGGGCAATGTTTTTACAGCTTCAAGGACCTAGTTGACCCAAAAGACAGAGCCAAATACGGACACTTCCTCCCGGACCACGCTGACGATGCCGTGGCGGATCGGTTGCAATCCCACTTTTCCTCTCCTGGACAGGTGATCATGAGTCATGAGTCTGAGCTCGCCCAGTTTTGTCTGGCGTTTTGCTTGACAAACTTACATCAATTTTTACAACACATGCCAACAACCTTGTTGGCCTCAACAGGACGACGGTTTGCGCTCTGAAGTCCCGGACAATGATTTCTTGTCGGGTTCTAAAAGAAGTTCCAGCAGACCCAAGAAGAGTGCAAGCCAAAGGAAATAAAGTAGACCAGGACTAAATGCGTGTACGTCAGTAGGCTTAGCTTGAAGCATAATATGGCTGTTGCAAGTTGTCCAATGCCCACTAACATGAAATGCGTCTGTACGTCTTGTAAATGGCGCACTAAAAATTTCTTTTTACAGCAGTGCATGCATTAGATTGTTATCTTGGGAGTTGTAACAACTATAATGACCATGTTTTTTGGCAACTCAATCTTTTGTCTAATACCAATTTCATGCGCGACAACGGATTTGTAATTTTCACATCACAAAAATTACGAATAAGGCGCTGTGCACAAGGCCTGGCAAGAGTCTGTGCTCGGAATTTTGGGAGCTGATACAGATTGCCTCACCATTGTGAAGTCATACTCGTACTAAATTTTTCCTACTTGTATGTACTCAGTACGTATACCTTGCACTGCAGCTGCCTGCTGACACGACAATTAATGCGGTTGCACATGAGCATAATAATGTGTACCTCACCCCCTAGGGTGCAGTTGCTCACTAACCTCACTAACCTCAATAGCCTTGCAGAGGCTGTTTGTCAGCCTGTAGCACAAAGAATAGTTGCATGCCACTGAGGGTGCAGCATGCCTACATTGATGAACATGGTGGCTCATGTATTGGCAGAACATGCAGCAGACGACTGTGTCACCAATCTCCGGTGTGTATATGTCACAAAGTGCACCAGTAGCATAACAAACAAATGCATTGCCGCTCACGCAGCATTCAGCATATAGTGCAGGCCATACACTGCAAACCACTGCAGAGTAGTCCACTCTATGCAACACAAAAAGCACCAGCAGCTGCTGCCTTCCTAGCTAGATGCCACTGAACTCAGGCTCACATGCAATCTCAAGATGTCACACCAAGCACCCTTAACGTGTCAAACATCTGGCTTCTACTAACTATGAGTCATAGGTTTTCCCCATCCATCACGCAGTGATCTGCCACAAGTGTACAGGCTTCTCCAGCCTGAACACACATGCAGTGGACTATGCCACACTTCATGAGTGCAATGCATGTGCAACAGTGATGCCAGGCAAGCCAGGTCTACAGCTCAAGCCCCATAACACATCATCACACCACAAAACTGGCGCCCATGCAGCATGCTACAATGTGTATGTGTGTGCAAGTATGTGTACATAAAGCTTCAGTATGTAGCATATTTGCAAAAGGGGTAGCACTAGCGCGTGTGGGATTGCTGCCATGCTTTGCACATGCTTGATGCTGTGGCAGCAAGTGCAGATATTGGCACTTGCATCAGGGATGGAATTGTTATGCCATCGGAGTGTCTGAGCGTGCTCAACACAACTCAGGCAGTCGCATGACATCTAAATGTACATTCCACCATACAAGTCAGCAACTGGTATCTACCATTGCAGGTAAGTTCTGATTTAGCAAGCTACCACCTGCAGCAATCTGGGTAACGGTACAACAATGAAACATACGTTTAGCTCAACTACATTCATTGCAATCCAGAACCTATGGCCAGAACTGCATCAATATGTTTTCACAATGTCTTGTCACAAAGTCAATGTCTGTTATGTTCCTGGGTCAGCTTGTGCGCATGAGCTCTACATCCTTGTCCACGGGTTGTGGCATTTGCGCACTGACTCTTGGCTAGGAAAAGCAAACTTCTTGTGATATTCATTGCTGACCAGTAAAGTAGGCTGTGGATTTACAAGCCTGACGATATGCTTCAAAACCTCCAGCGGTAGTCTTTTCAACCTGCTGCTTGCACCAAGCCTGCACAAAAGTTTGCCATATTGGTGTGTATCACATTCATGACAAACAACAAAATACAGATGATGCACAATGATGATCAATGCTGCAGGTATCTAATTTGCATGTGACACTCATGTCAAATTATGATGACGTGTTGTTGATGGTGAACCACATGCCAGCTTGCATATATGATGCCACGGCTGAGGAGGTGCTTGATATGTTGTACCACCTTATCACAGCATTGTTGCTGGTTGTGATGAACTCCAATGGGCAATGTGCAAGGTCGGCTAATGACAGCACCTTCAGAGCGACAAACACAACTGGGCAACGTGCAAGGTCGGCTAATGACAGCACCTTCAGAGCGACAAACACAAATGGGCAACGTGCAAGGTCGGCTAATGACAGCACCTTCAGAGCGACAAACACAACTGGGCAATGTGCAAGGTCGGCTAATGACAGCACCTTCAGAGCGACAAACACAACTGGGCAACGTGCAAGGTCGGCTAATGACAGCACCTTCAGAGCGACAAACACAACTGGGCAACGTGCAAGGTCGGCTAATGACAGCACCTTCAGAGCAACAAACACAGGTGGCATTGTGTACCTTGCTTGCAAACCCCTACTTACATATAACTAATTGTGGATACTACATTTTGGACATTGATAAGACAAGGGAATGCAAATTGCATGATATAGAGGGTGCACCAAAGTCGAAGCTTTGACATGCCTTTCCTGCAATCGTTCAACTTCATCAACTGAGTGCAATGCACGACTACCTATGGTGGGTACCCATCAAGATAGCAACCAGTTCCCTTTCCACATGCTGTCCTTTCTTAAAGCTTTGTAAAGCACGTGTCCAGGCGCTGGTAGCACATAGCTCCAGGTTGCCAGGCCCCCTTCTGTATGGCAGCATGAAGCTGGCATGCCTGCAAAACACCAACAAGCATGTTTACAGAGGCAGCAGTGTTTGGATTTGTAACTGCAACAGATTGATTACAGTCTGCAGGCACAGTTTCCGAAGCAAGCACATTCAAATGATACATTTGCAGGTCACTCAGATGTAGCAACTTCACAGCGCAGATGTCAGCAAACCTCAGGTGTATAGCTTGGTAGGAGACCTGGTGGTCGCTTGATTGTGCACTTGTCTGTTGTTCACACGCAGTATAAGCAGCTATTGTTGGCTTTGCTGCATTGATGTTTCCTGAGTCATTGAAGTTGGATGGGGTTGTGTGTGTGTGTGTGCACCTGATGCAGTGTTAGCATGGATCTAGAGTCACATGCGATCACTGAAAGGTCTTACAAATGGCTGAGTCAGACAACTTGAGAGCATACCACTCTTTTGTGTTTGGCTGCATAAGTGTGCATGATGTCAATAAGGTTTGTGACATCATTGGAGTATACAGTAGCGCCATCAGTTCAATTTTAAGCATCACCTGAGGTTGCCACGCATACCATGCTCCAACAGTCTGTAGACAGATTCCCAAACAGGCTCGTACAGCCGGGCAATCTTGTTCTCATCTGAATACGGCACTGTCTCAAAACACTCAGGCTCATCATCTGAGTCAATGTCATCGTATATATTGGACACGTGCTCACAACTTTGCAGCTGGATATACAGAGACTGCAGCTGGTTCTGCCTTGACAGTGCTCCAAACAGTGCACGCAACGCATAAGCGTCTCCAAAGGACATCTCGGGGATGCTTAGATGGCCTGCATGCAGTGATTAATGACACTGTCATGTCTCAGCTTATGTATGGTCCAGGACGCTCTTGAGACAGACTCTGCAAATTTGCAAATCATTGCAGAGCATGCGGTGAGCATGCCTCGTAAACCTCACAACATACACATGACTAAGAGGATTGAGCCAGGTCAGTGTCAACAGACATACACACTCTGCAATTTTATGTATTAGCCTGCTCACCATAGATTGTCAAGCTATTGAGGTCGTGCCCCTGCTCCAAAATTTTTGCTAAGCACAAGACCTCGCCAGGGTCAAAGTAAAACTTAAGGTGTTTGTTCTGTCTCTCGCTTGCGCAAGCTAGCTTCATTGTCATGACTGCCCAATGTTCATGCAGCCTATCTAGTACAATTGCTGCATTGTCTACTCCATTGTCTCCAGTATCATAGTCTCTAGCCTGCAATACGCGATTGCTTTGCCATCAACAAAGAACCACGCATCCAAGCGCATAGACAGCTGCATAGTCAGCATGCGTATTTGCTGCAATGGTCCAGGTGCGCAAAGGCTGTACACACAGCATCTGGTCAAGCATCCCGTTGCAAATTACCATGCCGTTGTCCTGCTGTAAACGCAAGATGCAGGAGTGAGACCATACCGCCATAAGTTCTCGCTGTAACCTCAAAATGTACTTGCTATCCTTGCAGCCAAAGTGTTGCAGCTGCTCTTGAGTCAGGGTCACATCATACGTCAAGAAGTTAGTGCCTGCATTCTAGATGCTGAATGTATTATGTTGTGGGTCATGTGCAGCTCAATGTTGTTGTTTACCTTCATGTTCTGGAGCAAAATGCCCCCAGCTGTCCATATTGCTGCAGGCTATCAAGCTGCTGGCAGTGCCTGTCGCTTGCAGCGTGTTTCTTCCATGCTGCATCGTCAGCAGACATGAACACTGCACAGGCTTCACAAAAGTACTGCCTAGGCTTTGGCTCCGGGCAGCTAGCCCTTGTGTACTTGACCGGGACGGACTCCCACCGGCGGCTGATCATGTCGTAGCCTGTCACACGGGTCGCGCACAGGCGCTCACAGGTCACGGCGATACCTCGGGTGCAGCCCTGATCTGTATGTAGGTACCAGATCCTGCGCCACGAACTTCGAACGCCCAAGGGTTGAATCCCAGCGCTGATTGTGACAAATATCAGACTGGGTGGGTCCCTACGCAGCAATACTCAGCACGGGCATCAGTGTTGCTGTTGATGGCGCGGGATTGCCACAAGATCAAGCCGAATTCAAGCAACTCCGAAACCACACAGCTTGACCTCATCGAGTATTTTGTTGCTAGACAGGATCCACGTCGATGATCATTCCTATGCAAGACCTGTTGGAAGATCATGCACCCCGCGAAACCTTGCTGAATGTTAAATTGATGTGCACAACCAGTCCATCTGAGTATGGGGTGCCCGTGTGTAACAAGAAGGCACATTTCAAAGGCTTTGCTGTCTACAGCAATCACAGTACTAGTCATGCCTGTCTTGTCAAGTACTGACACCGACTGCTCGTGTCAAATATACGGCATTTTGACTATCGCTGTTTGGTGCAGTGCTAAGACTGACGTGACACAGCTAGAGCTAGTTACAACATAAACAGATTACAGACACTGTCATACCTTGTGTGATCACGCTTTAGCAGTGCTTTGACAGGTCCTTCCATTTCAGGACAACTATCCATGTCTTCAAGTCCATAACAACTTGACATGCAACTCGATAGGTTTTCCTTAACACCTAATCAGGACTCCAGGAAGCAGCAAGATCTACAGTCAAATAATCATAATACCGAGACCCATGACTGTAGTACACACGCTAGTCATGNCAAATCTGCTTTGCTCCCAGAGGTATGACAGGCCTGCAGAGGAAGCATTCAGCATAGCACTCGTCCATCAAGCCCCATACCCAAGCAGATGGCAAACAACAGTTTTAATGAAGATTTGTTGGCATTTGCCCAGACAACCCC
This sequence comes from Trebouxia gelatinosa, assembly GCA_000818905.1. NCBI lineage: Eukaryota > Viridiplantae > Chlorophyta > Trebouxiophyceae > Trebouxiales > Trebouxiaceae > Trebouxia > Trebouxia gelatinosa. The sequence goes on along the minus strand of KN805357.1, from coordinate 118,230 downwards.
AGTCACTTGATGCAGTCACTGATTGCCATGTGAAAAAACAGCTGACTGTTGCTCGGCAGAAACAAAGATCAGCTTGATGCTGTCTATACTTTCCTTGCCGGCCGCGCAGGTGAGCACACTAAAAGGCCTGTGCAAGAATCAACCGTCAGCTTGATACTGTCTATCTTGCGCCTGGCAGCCTTCTGAACGAACTGCTTAGCACTGTACTGGGGCAGCTGCACAAGTGATGCAGGCATGTTACACTGATCCAAATGCAGCAAGTCATCTCACATTAGATGCCACTACACCTCATCATGCATGTGTACGCATCGGAATCACAACTTCATCCTGTTGTTGAGAGGAACTCTTCAGCACTCTGCAGTGTGTGTGAGCATGAGCTCCCTTTGAGGCACTATTATGTAAGGTGCGTAAGAAGCAGGTACCAGTAACTTCATTGGTGCGCCTAAGCCGGATGCTGGCCTCAGCAGCATGACCCCCTAGTATGTCCAGCACAAGTATACTGCCCTCATCCTGGTTCATGGCAGCCTTGACTAGTCCAAGGTACTGCAGCACTTCTGCCCTGCACAAGCGCTATGGCTTTGATGAAGCAAATAATCAGTGATACAGCATCGCACTGATGTGACGGTGGACATGCAGCAATTGCAAGTCGATGTTCCTTGTACACTTGTGTGACACCTGATATGATGTAACGCAGGGATTCAACACTCAATTGTATGCTTAACAAGTTTGAGACATGCAAATGTCCTGCCTTAGATGCTCTCCATGTGTGCAGTCATGCTACAGTAGGCAACCTACTGTTGCCTCGCTGTACAACAGACATGTCTGTCCCATGATGCCTCAAAGATGCATCACATCCCAGGGCTCATTGATGGTCTGCTGACAGAACAGCAATGTCATAAGCACAACATTTGATGGCATAACAGTGTTCTGACATGAGGATTGTTAGCTTTGTAACACATGACTGACGTTTGTGAATGTTTCGTTCTCTGCCACGCGGGCGAGCTTAAGGCATATACCTTCGAGGAGCATGTCAGATAGGCCATGGCAAACTACCTTGTGCTGAGCAGAAAGACACTGAAGTTGAGTGCGCACACAATGTCTGCCCGCCTGCACAGCAGGTCTTCCTGTGCTTCCTCATGCTCTGGTGGTGCGCTGATCAATTTCTGTCTGGAGCATGATTGCACATCCTCAAGTACCTGGTGTTACAGTGAGTGTTGATGTAGTGAGTTCCAATCAGCTGACAAGTTGAGGTGGGAGATACTTAGTGCTGCAGGCCAACAAGTGTTGTTGAAGCTGTCAGGAATGCGATGATGTGCCACATATACTGGATTTGGGTACTAAAATTTTGCTTTCCTGGTGCTTGAACAGGCACGGAGAGCAATGACAGGCACGGCGNGCAGCCAACTGCAACAGCCTGGTCCTGCTTCTGGTCACAGCTGGTCAGTCAGCCTTAGCTTTGAAGGTTGCACAGGTACGTCATAGACACTCATTGTGATACTTGGGCATGGTCCGAGGCTGAAACTACTGGTCACTTTTCATGTTGAGCACAGCTCATGTGGACAGGCAATATACAGCAGACATAGAAATAAGCCTTGCTGCTGGCATACCACACTTGTGTGCCAGAGAGTGTCGCATGCCTGACTGATGTGGAATCGGTCAAAGTGTAAGTAAATCGTCATTCAAGTTTGGCATCAAAATGCAGGTGCCAAGGTTTCCACTGGTTTTAAGTACCATCTTTGCTGACATGCTCTGTTTGTGAGCACACACTGCACAAGACCATCCTAGACACAGCATACACACATCAGTGTGATGCGGAACTATGCAAGTAACCGTCCTTCCAGGCTGCAGTGCAAAGTAGAGTTAACAGCTTCTGCACTGAGTCTGGTGTTGCTTGTTCCAAGCAGAACATAGCTAGCCTGCTGGTGTCATCTTGTGACAAGCCAAGCAGAGCTTTGAGCACAGCTTGCAACATGGCTGACGACAAGTCTGCCCCAGGCTTAAGAACGCCAACCAGGCTACCTACCACGCCAGCATCTCTGCAAATGTTCATGCATGATCAGCAGTGTTGATTGAGGCGTTTGAGCATGCAAGTGCTGAGCCACGAAGCAGGTTGCGCTGCATGCAGCAGGGCAATGTGCTGACTTACCCGACTGCATGGCAGACAGAAGCATGCTGGACCATGAAGGCAAGAATCTGAGCTATTGTCAGGCTGAGGGGGCTGCTATCAGCATCCAGAAGGCCTACAAGTGGCTCGATGTAGCCTTGCTGTGCAAATGCTACACAGTATTGCTCACTGGTCTGTACAAGGTCCCTGCACCACACAGAAGACGTGTGACATGTCATACTTTCTAGTTGCGCAGGCCCAGGACNCCCTCCCGGGACAGATTACTGATGTCTGGCATCTGAAGCATGTGCTGTCACGTACATTCCGTGATGTGACATGCTGGGTCCATTTGCAGTGCAACTGTCCCCATCCAAGTTGACGTGTCCTTGGTGGCAATGTAGTGGCGCTGCCAATCACTTTTGTAGATAGGTGCCAACATCATGGTACAACACAAAGAGTGAACCAGTGTGCATATCATTTGCCCATAGTCACCAACAGGTTTTTCAGGGATTGACATCAAGCAATGGCAGTACTTGACTGCTGATGAAGGGTGCAGCACTCCCAGGATCTTGCTCCTGCAGCTTGGCTATCAGCACTACAGTCCAGGCTGTCTCTAGTAGAAGCATGTTGCTAGATTTATATGATTGGTGCACAGGTTGAAGCCGCACAGAGACACCTGCACAGTTTGGTGTCAGATGGGTCACCAGGGGTGGCAGCACTGATGCTGCACCGCCTTCAGCAGCAGGCTGCCAAGTGCTGGGGACAAGCTTCAGGTTTGCTAAAGCATATCTTACGTCCCTGTTGTGAGGCACTTTCATACCGCAAGGGTGCACTGTGTAATTGCGTCATAGATGTGTGGAAAAAGGTATGGGGATATGCAAGAGCAACAATGTGGGCAGANCTTACTTTGATGCCATGCAGAGGGCCGTTTGCTCCCTCGCTGTGTTGACCGGAATCGCTGTCAACGTGCAGCGCATTGAATTGCAACAATGGCTGCTGCAGAGCACAACCCCAAGACGAGCAGACCCGATGAAAGCGGTGGGCCACCGACAGCATGGTTTGATCAGAACCGATTTCAAGGTTCTCCGGGTCGAACGCGTGCACGCGCTGTCGAACAGTGCCGATTTCACATTGGCGTGTCTTGCACTCACCTCATGATGCAGATGCAGCGGGCAAGCAGTCGTGCCGGTAGTCACAACAGGATGTCGTAACGGATTGATCGCTTCGGTCAAAGCCTCGGTCAAACCAATGGAATACATATTGACGTTGGCATACGCTGCCTCAGATCTACGCTACAAGGCATGTCCTCGAACATCGCGGCAGACCTGGTGCTCACATCGTCACAGACTGCACCTTGCTAGCAATCACTGCACCAGCAAGCATGAGCTGTACAGTCGCTAGCAGCCTGCACGAGGCGATGTTAGCATCCGGTCATACGCTTTGCACACCGCGGTCTTGTACACATGCAGACGCTGACTGTTGATGCGAATCTGAACTTCAGACTTTGTGGACCAATGGCAAATGTTCCGCCCCGTGCCCAGCAGCAACAAGCTCACCAGGGTCAGCACTTTACCCGATCTCAGACCCGCTTGTTTTACAAGGCAGCTGGTGTTCTGCCATTTGCGTTTCTGCATGGTGTCCCAGTCGTTCTACTTGGAGCTGAGGCAGTGAAGACAGGACCAAAGGGCAAGATAACAAAAACGATGTGTAAGTGCTATATTTGCTGCAGCTGGTGTTGCTGCACTCACTGCAGAGGATTGGTCTCACTGTTCGTCTTCTGATAGGGCGAGACTTTGGAGGTCANTAGCAGCAGCAGTAGCAGCAGCAGCAAAATTGATTATTGATGCTGCCTTTCTAGATGCTATGTGTGCAAGACTGTATGTGGATACACTGCTAGAGCGTGCAGGGAAATCACCCACCAGCTTATGCACGCTGTTGTCTGCAAAGTAAACGAAAAAGTATGGAGGAGAAGACCTTGCAAGTCACACCACAACACAGCAGATGACCTGCACTTGAAAGTATGGCACAGTGCACTTACCCCTTCATACATGACAGCAGTGAAGTGGATGTGGGTCCTGTAGTCTTCCTGGCCGTTCTGCTTCAGCTGTGCTGAAAGCTCGGCCAGCTTCTCATGACGCTCACCATCCCGCAGATGCTCTGCCTCAATGTTTGACATGCGCTGCATTAGGCTGCTGCGCTGGCTAGCAAGCTGTTTAATTTTGCCAAAGAACCGTCGCCGAAGAAAGAGCAAGTCTGCTTTCTGGCTTGCTGTGTGCTGCAGAACCACCTGCAGCCGGCACAGCGTGTTGCCATTACTGACGTAGCAACAGCTACATGCACATCGCATCTGCAGAGCAGAATACGTTTGCATTGTGGCTCACACACCTCTACGCTCCAGGCTATTCCTTATTCTGCGACATTCTGCCAGTAGGTAGCAATCGCAGTACAAGAACCAAGTACAAACCAAGGCCTCATGTTGTTCACAACACAGACAGACCAGCAGCTGTCAAACTGACGCCTGTATCTTGTGTTTTTACAGCACAGCTAACCCTACAGGTGATGTTAGGTATTGCAAGGGCGACATTGCACAAATTGCACCAGCCATGCAGCAGTGACTCTACACTACCTGATGCTACTGCACGAACAGTTGATTATGTACAGGCGCAGACNCAAGTACTCAAGTTGCAGCCATCTGCTTCAGCTGCATACCCCTGGTCGTACTGTGCAGCAGCCAGGCAGCTATTAGCGTTTCTTGCGAATGCCAAGCTAAGAGGCGTTGCCGTGTCATAGCTGCACAAACAGTATATTACGGGATCAAAGGCTACCTAACTCTTATAGTGCGATTTTAGGGCTCANCCACTCGAACAATGCCAGCCAGTTGTTGTTCAGCATCATCAGCAGCGCCAGCAATATGCCATACCTTCATAACATAGCCAAACTGCCNCTTGTGGAGCGTGTGAAGCTGCATGTGCAGCGAGGAAGATGCACCATGAGTGAGGGGCCATGCAGAGGGTCTAGCAGGTTCTCCTGGGGCCAGCCAGTCAGCCACTGAAACGCTGACACTTCATGCCATTTGTCCGTGTCCAGCACCTGCGTGGATTCAGTAGTGGACGTGAGCATGCAACTTGCACGCTACGCAAAGCTGAGGACTGGCGCTGGAGTCAGGCACACATAAGCAGGAGCTGTGAGGTAACATCAAGGCATGCAAGACTATCTGTCTCGTGCACATGTGAGTGCAGGATGAAGTATGCAGTTTTGCAATGTGGTGCAGATGCAAGCATGNTTACCTCTGCAGTAAGGTAGTGAAGGTCTTGCGGCAGAACATGCGCCCATTTGTGAGGGAGATCCTGCACAGCATTCAGGAGCACCTTGTCAACATTGCTACACACCCCCCTCCAGAGGCTGGACCCCCCACTGCAAAGGTGGGCGGCCCAGGTGGGGTCAAAATTGCCACATCTGGAGCCTACCTTCCTGCAACAGATGACAGGTGATGCAGTGCAGCCCAACTTGACTGTTACATTAATTGTCATCGACACGTGTTTTATCATGGTCAACAGAACACTGTATCAACACTTCAGGCATTTGCATGTCACTTCACAGCTGAGTGTTCCATTGTNCCAGTGGTGTGCTTTTACCCCAAGTCTTTGAAGGCGCTGTGGCTCAGAGGGCTGGCATGCAAGTGGGCGACAACATCATCAAGCTCAATGGTCAATACCTTAAGCCCAGCATGACAGCTGTGAACGATCTGGTCAACTATATCAAGTAAGACACTGCAATTCTGTTCGTCCCGGCATTACACCTCGTGCATTGCTGATATTCCGGCTGCTCGTGTTTAGTATACTCAGAGCTATGCACATGTGTCATGAGCACCTTGCTCATTTGGAATGCACTTAGCAGAGGTTTTTGACCATGTTGTACATGTTGTGGAATGCATTGGGCGTAGGACAAGGTGCAGAGAGTGTGAGTTTGAGGGCACAAGTTATGGATGGCACTGTGTCTACGCCGATGTTGCAAATGTCAGATGCAAGTGGTTTTGTGATGCTGATGTGATGCTGATGCAAGCGATGTAGTAGCAACACGGTCATCTGGCCTTGCAGGGATCACCCGAACAGGCAGATGACCTTGACAGTCAGCAGGAAGGGTGAGGAAGTCCAGATTCCCATTGCGCCTGCAGGTACAGCTCATTGTCATTGCCAACCAAGCCCTACCACATGTGATTTGCATCAAAGCACAGGCTATCTGGTACAAGCAGTTGCATGCACTTAGGCATATGAAGGGCGCCTTTACATTGAGAGCATATGCATCTTCGTTGACATGCGTCCCTTGGTTCTGCATTGCAAAGCTTTCTGCCTGTACTCTTGCCCTGAAGCAGTCATCACTTGCANCAAGCTGCTCAGGGTTGCATTGGAACTGCAGGGCAAGCTGCCTGTAGCTAGTCTCAGTGAAGAGCTCCTTCTCATACATCTGCAGGCAGAGGTGCTTGGAGCGCTCCAGGGTGGTTGCAAGGGCTGCCAAGGCATCTGGAGTTGAAGGGGGGAGGGGCACTGCTAGCTGGGGCGGGACACGAGCACCTTGCTTGATCAGTTCAGCCTACAAGGGCAGCAGGAAACCATATTCGATCACAATGAGACTGACATTTAGGCTGGCTAGAACAGATGCAATGGGCAATTGCATGCAAAAGGCTAGACATGATAGGTCTGCAAGGTTTGCTCTACCATGTACACTTATGCATTGAGAGCAAGAGCAAAATTTGCAGATGTAGCAGAGTTGTTGTTGTGAATGCAGATGCATGTGAGAGGAGTGAAGAACAGGCTGTGACAACTTGCATGATAGCACTGTTAATACTACCCAATCCTATTTGGTGTGTGAGCCGCACCACACATGACAAACATGACTGATTCACAACTTCCTAGAATGATGTCAAACTGTTGCCACAGATTGGCAGCCAGCTACAATAATGCTGCATTGATTGTGCAGGCAGCAAAACCAAGCCAAACAAAGCACTGGCACGTGACTGAATGCAAGAGCATTGCATCTGGGCTGACGAGCAACCTGATGGTGCACCAAAATCATCTTCTCACATGCCCGCAAGCACCCAATACTTGCATGATGCAAGAGGGTTACCATCTGAGCATCAGTAGCAAATGATCATGCAAACACAAGTATCAGTGTGCATCCTAACAAACATGCAACTGCATTAGGTAAAGCGGTTTAAGCGGTTCTGGAACACCATGTACCAGACTGCAGAGGCTGATACATGGTGTTCCAGTCAAACGGGACTTGGAAGAGTCAGCATCTTGGCAGTCATACACGATATATGCACTGAGTCACCTTGAGGCAGTCATAGATGTACAGGAGGTAGTGGGTGTCCATGCGGGCATACACAAGCAGCTCCTCTGGTAGAGGCCGCACCCGCCAATCTGCCAGCTGGTANTAAAGTGTTTGCATTTGTGGGACCTCCAGTATCAGATAAAACGCTTGCTATCGAAGCGGTTCCAATCAGCAGGTATGCTAGTTCATGCAGATTCTATTGGGCTGCTGTCAACATGCTGTGTCACACAGAGTCTGTGCAGCTCGCTGTTCATGCTGGCATGGTCATTGCTGCTGTGCCATCCCCAGATGCTACAACTTTGCAGGCTAGTCCGTTCTCAACAGCATGTTTGAATTGAACAGGGTTGCTTCAACAGGATTAGACATGTATGTTGCGCTGTGTGGTGAGTGCAACTCATCCAGTAAATGCACTCTGACCTTTGACTTGGCAGGCTGCATGTGTATCTTATTGGTTGGGGTTGTCTGCATAGGCATATGCCACCTCAGTGGTGGCCAGAGAGCAGCCCATGCAGGAAATAGCCCTATGCTGTTGACTCAGGGCGCCAACACATTGTGCTGAATGTATCATCTGCATGCATAAGCTACCAAAGTAGCCAAGCCATAGCCTACCTCCTCTTGTGCATGTGTTACAACAACCTTGTCTATCAAAATGTCAAAATTGTACATTGCTGCTGATGTCTAGCAGTCTAGTCAGGGCAATATTTGAGCTGCTCAGAGCTTTGCTTACAATACGCATGGGTGAGCATGAGCTGCAGCATGACCACCACCATCAAGCTCCAGCAGCTGCGGCAGCTCAATGCAGTGCATAGCCGCTGAATGTTGTGTTGGTGGTAAATCACATGCTATGCTTGCAGCAAAAGCTATCAATTGCAGGACAACTGTGATTGGCTCTGGTTTCCATGCAGATACTTAAGGCTTGGGTAATACCTGAATTGAGATGTATTACATGGCAAGTAGGCGGAACACAACAGATATGGTGTCATATGTGTATTGTCACAAGCATTGTGCTGGGTTCACTGACTGATGACCCGCTGTAAAGGTACCCATGTCCCATCTCTGTACAATCTGCATGCTCTCAGAACCGCCAGTAGCGCAATGAGCGCAAGCGTGACCCTGATTGCAGATGCTCTTGGCAATCAGACTCTGTCCAAACAGGTGAGCGACGTCTTGCAGCAACGGTTCACTGCAGGTGTGTGAATGCATGTGCATTGCCTGAGGTGCCTACATGCCAGATCAGTCGCCTTCGCTATCTCCCCTACTGACAGCGATTCCTTGCTTCCATACCATNGAACATGGCAGACTTGTACACGCTGTGTCGAACGCTGTTTTTGCACAGCAACATGCTTCTGCGTGCTTCATCGGCAAGTCATCTTGACGTAATTGCTACAAGATGTCTCTTGTATNCAGGAAACACGTCATGGCAGCAGCAAGTGGCAAGCCGCAGCCCTGAGACAGCTTTGCAATTCACCACTGCTTGACTGGGTGCACGTATGGCTATCTTCCGCAGTCAGGTATGCACACCACTGCCATTCATTCCTGGTCGATGTTCTTGTGTGCGCATCTCAGCAAGTGTCCATTTTCTAAACATGTCATGGAAGCCACAGATCTGCTTTTGCTTCTTGTCTGGACTGCATCGCAACAGTACACTGGCTCGCACACCTGCTTGTGTCACACACTCTGGTCGGATCAGGAATATGGTACCCAACTTTCATGTTGCTGTGCAATATGTCATGATAGATCGAATGTGTGTGACAGCCACCACAGCACAACCTGCTTAGCAATGAGCATATGCATACAGGGACCGAGGGCTGTTCTCTCCTTGACTATATATGCCAACTCATCACATTGCTATTACTCACACTGATGCTGTAAGTCATGACCCAAGTCTTTGATGCCTACCACCTGCGGACTACTCTGCCAGTTGCAGCGTCACCCACAGGTAACAACATACGTGTGGTGTGCCTAGTAAAATAGTGCACATCTGGATTGCTTTTGGCAACATGGGCTGGACAGTGCACAAAATCACGCAATCACAACAGTTGCCATCTTTGGCTGCAACTATGTTATCGGAGCCAGGTCTGTCCTATGACCGCAGCAGGTACTCAAAATCATGCTGCATCAGGAGACACACAAGCGCATCTGCTACAAATGCATTGGGGTTGCAAACAGAGTGAGCCAAAAGGGTTGTGTTGCAAGCTTGACTTATGCATTGTTCANGCATCTGCTCCAGACGGGGCATACAGCTGCGGGGGGTGTCCCTGTCCCGCTGTAGGTCTGCCAGAGTGTGCAGTACTGCAAGTAAATGGGGGGACAGGGCAGTACTGCACGCTGGGAGGANTAACAAGAGCTGATCATACATTGCTAGTGTGCTGCTCATGCACTGGATGTGAAAGACCTTTCTGGCTATATCTTACCAAAACATTGGAGGTCAGTCATTGCATAGGGCACCTGTGGCAAGACCTTAAAGTGTCGGCAAACTCGCAACATGTTGTGTGATGGCGTGCAAGCGTACGCAAGGTGCAAGCTTGTGTCCGGCAACGGCAAGCTGTTGAGGTAGTCTGTGGTTGCAGGATGCGTACGCTGATAGACAGACCACATTGTAATGCAGAGTGGGAATCTGCATATGGCTTGACTTCATGACGCCACAGCGCGCAATTTGCCACAAACAGTCTAGACCTGCATGTAGTTGTCTGTGTCTGGCTTGCACTCCCTGGTTCGAGCCATGCTAGGTCTCATGCTACATGGGCCATATGGCATGCTATCGGCGTTGTCAGGCTCAGGTTGATGTGCAGGTCAACCTCCCTCTCCATTTGGCATGCTACCTCAGCAGCAGCATCCACAGCCACCCCACCCTCACAACCAGCAAAGGCCCCCCGGGCACTCCAATCATGACCGGCCNTAGAAACCATGCAGCTACAGCCATTTGCAGCCAAGTCCAGTCCACAAGCAATGGTCATCAGACACAGCTGAGCACACTGACGCAGCTTGTTCATCAGTATATACTAAGGGCAACAATAGCATGAAAGAGTTGGTCAGCATAGGGCAATGCTGTGCAGTCCTGACTGACACGAGGACAGGGTCAAGCATCAAGGGTCCAATACAACACCGAATATTCAGGCACATGGTGCAGACAAGCCAAAATCAACCACAACTGCAAGCACACTATGGTAGTTTTGCGTAGCATCATGATGTGTAGCTGTGCAGTTGTGTCTGCCCCGCAGCATTTGTGCAGGGTGTTTGTGCAATCTTGCAAGGGATGTTGCCTGGGTGTGGTTTGCAGTAACCTGAATCCAGAGTGGTTGTTGCTGGCTTACTGTGTATAGCACAGGACGTTCTGTTGTTTACAGTTGTAGTACAGTTGTAGTAGACGAAAAGCATGGCGCATGACTGTGCAGCACAGTACAATGTACACCTGTTGATCCCGAAGAGGTATATACCGTACATTGCTCGTCACGGTTGGTCATATTCTGAGATGTATGCATCTGCGTTGTTGCAGCGCCATGTGACTGTCATCTCCCCTTAATTGTAGCCGAATTGTAGCATATTGCGGGTACTCCCCTACTGGATGCAGCTCTACCAGTGACATCATGCAGAGAACCAGTCATGCAATGAAGCAAATGTGCCAAATAGTAATGAGCGAACCCTGTAAGCTTACAGCACACTTCAGCTACATTTGAGACTGCAAAGACAACTCGAACACNCCCCCCCCCCCCCCCCAGGCTACATACCCCCTGAAGCATCAGGGGGCATGCCAGGCTTCATGGGTGGGGGTTTCCGGCCCCCTGGCATGCCCCCTCATCTCAGGCTTCCACCCCCTGGGCCCCTGTCCAACCCCTCACAGCCACCTAAACGACCTGGTAAGCCCACAACCCGNCCCCCGTGACTGTTTTAATTCTCAGGCAGGGGGGACCATGTGCAGCCATTTGCCTATTCGTTGGGCAGTTGACATATCGCAATGGCAGCCTGATCAGCTGGAGTGGCAGAGTCTCTTAAACTCGTTGCCAGATGAGGTTGCGTCAGAAGTGCTCAATTATAGGCAAGCATGCGATCAGCAGCGCGCTGTGGTCAGTCGCTTGCTGCAGAGAAAAGCTGTTTCCACGTGTTTGTCAATTCCAGTCTCAGAAGTTGAGATCAAGAGAACCAAAGGGGGCAAACCCTTTTGCTGCAATTCTGTGAGCACATGTTGCTTACCAAATTTCAACTTCAACGTGTCACATGAGGTGAACAGCTTGCCTGGCCAAGCATTGATGATCATCTGGATTCAGAGCTACAATCTGTGCCAGGTCCGCAAGTGCTTCCTCCCGCTCTCCCCAGCAGTACCGCAAGCGAGTCTGCCATGAGTGTTGCATTGCTGAGCTGCACAGGCTGCAGGGCTGCCAGGACAGCTGCTTTGTCTGTCAAGTGCTCCAGACCAGACTGCAGCATGTTCTGCCAGCTCTGCAACAAGGCGTCTGAAGGGGCAGATTTGACAGCGAACTGCACAATTTGCAACGCTGCTTTACAAGCCGTGTTCAACCAACATAGTGATGATGTATGATAGCATTNGAACAGGTCAGCCTCCTGTACTTGCTGATCCACTACAGCACCACGGACAGCGCCTGAAAGGAGCACGTACCCTTTGAATATGGCGAAAGACGTTTCTTCTGTAGCGACTGAAAGGTCAAAGGCTAGTGTGTATACTGCTCCAGCTCCAGGCAAGCGCAGTTGACCAGTAGCCTGGCCGTGAAAACTATCTGCAGCGTCCAGCCGTGCAGAGATCTGGGCTTGCGAAGTGTCCTTGCTGTCGTCAAAGCGGATGGTCTTGGGGGGACAGACACACAAGAAGCTGACCCCCATGCTGCCCAGAAGGCGCTAGCTGTCTGGCGCAAACATGCAGCCTGACAGGCGGTACGCTGAGAGATAAGTTGTATACCTCGCTCGTGAGGAAGAAGAGGCAAAACTCTGACGAGGAGTCCACCTAACTCGCATGCCCAGACAAATTGTGTCGTATGTTGCTTGCGACAAGCAGAAGATCCAGTGTTGGAGTGGTTCGCGGCAAGCATGCAGCTTGGACGTCTGCAAATGCTGTACGACCATATGATCATGCAGGTCATGACTCAGNCTGTATGGGGCCACAGGGTCAGACTCTGCACGCTTGCGCTGTACCTTGAGCTGCAATGACAGCACCACGGATGGTCAAACGATGAAGTCTCTGGCAAACACGATCGCTGCATTGCGGCTTGCGCAATGTTTGCTGTTGTGCTCCTACGCAAAGCTGACCTGTAACTCTGCTAGTTGCTGTTCTAGGGCGTGCAGTTCCCCTTCCAAGCTTTGCGACGCGCTTCCAGATGCAGCAGTAAGCCCTGTTGCCTGGGCATCAAATTGCCCGGGTAACGGAGCAGCCATGTCGGCCATCGCGTCTTGCTTGCCGGACGCAGCAATCGACTTGCGAAGCGATGTCGGACTTGTTTCGGAGCAGCAGGTAACAATCTGCGAAGCTAACCTAGAAACCCAGCAAAAACCTGGAAGTAGACAAAGATTATAAAGCTTGACAGCTACATTCACATGAGGCTCTGCCTGTGGCAGTTAAATTCAGACTGTCTGGGATCCGCAGTTTGGCCCGGCTGGGAGGCTTGATCAGCTGTCGCCGCTGCCTGTTGTACATGTTAGTGCTTGCTCTGCATGTCAATACTGCAGACTAGTCTGCATCAGTTCTAGCATGCTGTGGACGACCTGCGTTTGCTTGACCTTTTCCTGCTTTTGCTAGCCTTGCTTTGCTGGCACACCTCGCNATACAGTGTGACTGTTACTGTGTAGACACTGCAGGAAACTCTCACTGTGTTGCCGGGCTGTGTTGCGCATTATCCAGTCTGGGTGAATGCTGCACACACACTAGCGTGTGCTTAAGGCACACAGCCAAAACAGCAGTGTCAATTTGAGCTCAACTGGCCACTGCAGGACATGGCTCACACTGAAGTCAGAGTGGCATACCGGGGGCTCCTTTGCGTCTNAGCTGGTGAAGTACAAGCAGCATCTGCAACAGTATGTCTTTGCTGGCTGGGCGCCACCAGATGACCTGAAAGAGTGGGGCAGGATGTTTGAGCGGGTGGCCAAGAGTACAAATCTGGCGGATAAGATGGAGGACGATCCATCTGTGGTCACCCCGGAGGACTTGCAAGGTATCACCAATTGCTGCTGGTGTGTGCGATCCTTTGTAGCATGCTGTTGTCTGTAACCCCAAGCTGACAGGGCAGGAAAGCACAAATGCANTGGGGACTGGTGAGAAGCTGCTTGGTGCATTGCACTGTGCTAAGCTCAAGATGTGAACTCCTCCCACGTGACATCTTTATCATGCCTAGTAAACAGAGTGGCAAAGCTGCTCTACCCGTGACATATAGCTGGACTGGTGTAAAGCTGTCTAGCCAGACAATCTAGCCAGACTGTTCAGTGCTTGCATGCGAGATGTCANTAGAAGTGTGTGTACGTACCAGGCCAGAGCTCGTCGAACCCCACTTGCAGTTGCACCAGAAGCTGTTCCCTCGCCGGTCACCCAATCTACACAGGCATTGAAACGCCGATTGAACCAGCGAAAAAATCATTTCACACTGAGGCAAGTTGCCAGCTTGTGCCTAGTTTGTGTGACAGTGACACCTTCACAGTATAGACACATAANACAATTGACTTAGCTGTACAGCCATGTTCCTACGCTAACAGCGCCGGTAATTGGACCTTGTTACGGCACGTTGCCAGGCTGTGCCTATGTGGCAGCTCAGTANTGGATCTGCAGCAGCTGCAGAGTCAGAGCGGGCTAGACAGCCAGGAGCCGGTGCTATTTTGCAGCACTGTTGATTAAAACATCAGCTACGGCAACCCTGATACCACCCAGCAGCAGGTGGAGGATGCAGCACGCGCTGCCAATGCTAACAACTTTGTGAGCTGCCAGAAGGCTAACACTCAGGTCAGCGCAGACCCTGTATGCAGGACCTCTTATGCAGCTGTCTGGCTACATGTCAGACACGGTGTCACTGTGTTTAGCCGGCACAAGTGTATCTGCAGTGCTGCTGCACCAGGTGTACGATTGTTCCANACTTTTGCACCATACCCCAGCAGCTGCATGGGCAATGGTTTGTGTCGGTGTTGCTTGCGGGTTTGAGAGACCGTTGGGAATAGTAGGTTCAGCAGTGTATGGAGGTGTTGTGTGCACATAGAGATGTGGTGCGTCGCAGGTGGCTGCTGCTGCATGAAGAGGAAAGAGGAGACTAAAAAGTGAGCAGGTCANACCTGAGTTGTCAGCCACACAGGCAGGCAATGTAGCATACCTGAATTGTCAGCCACGAAGGGGCTGGCACCCGCATCCAGCAGCAGAGTCAGCATCTTGGCGTCCAGCAAGTCACCATGTTTCANTCAGACCCATTGGCCTCCCCTTTCGCAAAAGCTAATGCAGTGCACAACGCTGCCTCACCAGCAGCGCCAGTCACACCCAGCATTTCAGCTAACAACAGTAGTGCAACGCCTGACTTGAGTAGAGCCTCCAGCATCAGTCCAAGGGCAAGTGCCCCTGTTGCACCTTCTTTGTTCTGGAACCAGTCCTCGGGTGCAAGCGGTGAACTACAAGCACAACAAAGCGCTCCCCAGCTGTACCCTAGCATTTTCAACAGTCACCATAACATATTGCACAGCTACCCATCTATGACAAGTCTCAGCACAGGTGCTCCTGTGACTGATCAGCTGCACAGCGCACCTGACCTACTCAGGGCAGGATCCAGCCATGTACATCAGCAAGCATCGGCAGGTGTGCAGCATACCTCCCAGAAGTCAGCAACATCCACAGCCTGTGGCAAGTACACTATACCCCCTGCCTTTGAACTGAGCCTGGAGCCTGTGACTTTAGCACCAGCTACTCCTGGTTCAATTTTGCCAGCCCCATCAGTGGTGACAGAGACCATGAAGCTGCATGAGCCTGCGCACCTGTTGTGCATCCAGCATGACTGGCAGCAGCTGGAGTCCCGCTGGGCAAGGCTGACTGTCAGTGCCCAGTTACTGAACCAGGTAGCACTTGCATCCTAATTGACAAGACCAGTTGCATCAGCTATGCTGGTTGGCTTTAACCATGCTGTGTAGGCAATGCTTGCCATCATCCATGCAGGCTGTGCGGGATGTTGCCAACTGTCTATTGATGAAGCTGAGACGATACCTTGCGGCAGCATCAGCAGCATGTGTGAGTTGTGCATAGCTTCTGTGTGGGGTTGCCATTCAAGCTTATGGTCTCACCAAATACCTCCCATGACACACTTGCAATGTTGTGACATGAATCATAGTGCCAGCACACTGACTGCACCTCACCGGCATGCATGTTTCTGTCGGCCATCGCCATGGGTTTGACATCAGTGCTGCACCAGACTACACATTCACATACATGCAGCTTGCGTGTGTAACCGCTCGCTCAGCAGCGCAGTATCATATGCTGTTGGTTTACAGNCGTTTGTGACTGCTTCTGGCACAGACAACAGGAGCCAGCCAACAGCTCATGACAGCAGTCAGGCCGATCCCACCTTGCAGGTTGGCTCTTCAATTGCAACTCAAAACCTCTTCCGTTCTCAAACAATTGACTGTCATGCTGCTTCACACTGCATACTCAAAACTACTAGGGCTCTGTCAGCCGTGTCATGCTTGGGATGGGTCTCTTGATGACAACATGGCTGATCTGGACATCCTTTCTGCACCGGCTGCTTGCCTACAAATCATGCATTGTTGTCATTGACTCGGCCCTTTTTGTATATGTGCATGTAGACGCAGCTATGCACTGGTGCGGTTCGCTGAACTGTATCTGCATGTTGCATATGTGCACACACAGCTTGTACAGTTGAACCTTGCCCACAAGCAAGCAGCTGGTATGCAGAAAGTGTCAAACTAGACTGCGTATGGATTACATGGAGTAACGCTGACTTAGAGTTCATTGCCCTCACATGAGCCAACTGTGTTCCCTATGCATCCTGTGACACCTGCTATTGAGTCCATTGAGTTCCTTTCATCCTGGCTGCCGTTGAACGCTGCCTGTTATGCTGATATAACTGCTCACGTTTAGCTAAAGACACTGTTGGTGTCAGGCGTTTGCAGCGGCTGTACTGCAGCAGCTGCGGGATCNAAAAACAGTCCAGCCGGCATGACAGCATGCCTTGGGGCCAATACCATTCTACCCCTGCAGCCAACTACGAAGAGATGACCAAGCCTTTCAAGTACCAACAACAGGTGGAATATGGCCCAACAGCCACAAACTTTCCAGCCACTGACTCAGACTTCAAGGTCTGCTTCAGCATGTATAGGTCTACCCGGGCGCAGAATTGGAGCATAGTTCCAGGCACACGCTACCACTACACCTTGGCTGTGTGGCTCCATAGACATCACATGATACTCTACATCTGGCAGTACTCTCAACCTGGTCAACACATGTCAATGTCTGCTTGAACCTACGTGCCCAAGATTCATGCACCCTGCGCTATATTGTACACCAAACATACAGTCACAGACGAGCAGTCAATACTGCTTGCTGTTTTCCACAAATGGTCCATATGGTCGCAATATGAACAGCATAATCTGCATTGCACATGCTATCCAGACACCGTGCACCCTGGCTTTTCATTGCCTATCTCATGCCTGAGATATACAGTTGCATGCATGATGTTGCATGCAGGCAAACAAGACTGCAACGAGGGCAACTTTGTAGCTCAAGTCTTTGCAGGAACAAATTGTTGACCTGCTGTTGTTGCTATGACAGGGTCGAGCTTATTTAGAGGCAGAGTTGAGGGAATATGAAGACCGCATGGAATACTATATGAAGGAACTGCAACATGCCAGGGCACAACATGATGATGTAGGTTCAGCCTCTCCATGAGTGTCAATGTTGACAGCGGCTCAAGATGTTGTGTGACAGTACACATTGCAGCGCCTCATGAGTTGGACCATACTTTCNATGAGCAGTATGCCCACACCCTGTGCAGAAGCAGATATCTTGGACTGCTGATTGTCAGCATTGCATTCCAGCTTCCACACCCGGAGGCTGCACACGCGCATGCTGCCCCATTGCATCAGCTTTTTGCTTCTGTGTGTCTGCAGCCTGCATTGTTGGGCACTGTATGCACCATGCTGGACACGCCATGTGAAGACACGTCTATGCAAACCTTGCTGCAGTATCATTGCAGGACCACAGCGCAGACACAAATACGAATTAGGCTTTGTCTGTCAGTGTTGCTTGCCATGATCAGGAGTTGCTATACAGACAAAACCTTGGTGAAAGAAGCAGAGGTTACGCCAGATGTGACTGCACGTGATTCCGAAAACCTTCTTAGTCATCTCCATACCCAACTGCCAGTGCTTGCTGCCATTATATGTTGTTGCGCATGCAGGACAGCGCCTGCTCCTCTTGCAGAGATTGCTGGTGAAGCAAGTAACAGTCGCGTGGCGCTGCCTGGGGAAGCCTCCTATGACAGCTCATCATCCCGCACAGAGCCTCACCCTATCTGCCTTCCAACTCCAGGTCAGCTAACACCCCAACACAGATCCCTAGTCTGCTTTCAGGCTGTTGCCTGAAAGACGCCNGACCTAGGATCACGCTCCAAGTCTGGCACCCGCTGCACACGACATGCAAATGTTACGATGGAATCAACGTCTCCGCATGGCTTGGCATAAGCTTAGCCAAAACAGAGACTGTACTCGACATTATGTGCTCGACGTTAAGTGAGAAAGTGAGACGACCTGCAGCTGCTCGGGCACGCTCAACCTCGGCAATCCGACACGTAACAAGCACCGCCAGTCGGTACGACTGCAGCAAAGCATGAAGGGCAGGCTGTTGAGGCAGTAATCAGATGCAGGGCAGGCACCGGCAGAGTCAGCTCCTCACCTGATCGAACTTTGAATGTGTAGCACACAGGTTATGCCAATGAAGCTCCCCGACAACAAGGAGCAAGTGCAAACAAGCGCTTGTCTGAATTGCTTTGCTGGCTCTACCAACTGTCACGGCGGCTGCTCTGTGGGATCTGGCTTCTGACTTCCGAGATAGTTGTTCGAGCAAGGGATACTGGCAAGTCGAACTGCAGAGGAAGTTGCAGGATCTAGGGCCGAAGTCAACAAAACCCTGTCTCCTCACTCTCTGTGATCAAGCAGTGCAGAAACTGCGTGTCACGGCTGCTATGCACATCACGGCATTCCATGTCTGCAATTTGTTCACATGCAGCAGAATAGCTTGACATGTCGGACAGCCAGTTGAACGAAGCTCATTGCTCACTAAGCAACACGGACCTGTGCCTGTTGTATTGATAAATTGAACGGCATGGCTGAACATTTCGGTCCGCATGGCTTCAAGCATCATGTTGTGACCCTCCGCTCTGGACAGCTCTGGACAGCCGACCGTCCGTGCATCAAACGAGCACGTGCATGCATATGCCTTCATGCATGCATTTGCCTTCATTATGACGAAAAGCAGGTAGGTGGCGCCTTAAGGCAAGCTCGTGATGCACAGTTTTCAGAGGAGAGCCCCCCGTTCGTACGANCAGCATATGTATGCCCAGCTGGTATGCATAACTGCCACGCAACATGAACAGCAGTTCAGTCCAGGTTTCCTTGCAGAATACACCTGAGGCCAGGCAGAAGGCCAGGGCGGCGGCAAGAGCTGTCACTAGGCAAAGGCAGCAACAAGAAAAGCGGACAGCGCAGATGGAAGCAGAGCAAGCCCGGGTGGAAGCAAGGCAAGCCCACCTGCGTAGGATGTGGGCTTGGATGACTGCCAGCCTGCTGGGCATTGACTTCACATTTGACTTTACACCCGATGTCTACAGCTTTGAAGATGTCCCTGGGTTTGCGATGCCCTCAACATTGAAATGAGCCAGGGTCTGTGGACTACATTCTGCCATGTTGCGATGCACAAGCTTCCGGCTGTGCCCCGCTGTGTGTTGTCATTGAAATCAATTCCAGTTCAGAAGGCAGACATGTGAATGCAGACATCAACGGTGTAGTCAGGCAAATCTCACTCTGTTGTTGCGACAGTCAGTTGTTGCACATGTAATGATTATCAGCAAAGTTTGGCAACTGATCAACTTCACCAATGTTGCATGCCGCGAGTCAAGAGCTGCGACGTCGCATCTAGTGCTTTGCGTTCACGAATGCAANAGCAGAATTGTGTTGAATCTGCGCTTCTGTGACGGCAGATTTGCTCCACATTTGTCCAGCATGGAGGCACAGCCAAGCATGGAGAGACATGACCCAATGCATGCCATTGTGTTACATTCCCATGTCTGTGACATGCGTGTGCATCACACAATCGAGCCTGGCTGGCACCTCTATGACTCTTCCCGCAACAACAGTCAAATGTCAAAATCAGAAGAGTGCGAACCTGTGGGACCGCCTGTGTGATCAGCCATAGCCGAAGCCGAGGCATCCACTGGATTAGTCTCTGCATGCCCTGCTTCAGCTATTCCCTCAGCTGAGGTTTCAGTCGGACCTGCCACATCTCCCTGTGGCTCTGCGCAACATGCATGCCCTGAGTACAAGTTGTTTGCATACAACATGGCAGCGTGATTGCTGAACACTATGTGTGGCAGTGCGGGCTGTTGCCAGGTGCGCTGTAGCAGCTGTGGTGTTGCTGCTCACTGCCCTGGCATTCAGGGCAAGGTCGAAGCCTTAGTAGAATGTTGTGGCATGTTGTTGCAGGAGCTGCAAAGGCATGCACATTCTTTGCCACACATGCTGTGTGCAGCAGCATGAGATTGTCACAGCTGTTGCAGCCAAGATGGGGAATAGCAACATCAAGGAACTGGANGCCATGCTCCTGGAGCCGCACAGTGCGACATGTTCTGCTTGTCCCCAGGAAGAAGACAGAGTGGTCATCATCAGATTTGGGCATGACTGGGATCAGACTTGCATGCAGATGGATGAGGCAAGTTCATTCGTTGCCGCCATCTCACACATGACAGCAGCGTTCTTCTCACCTCAGCCCTTGCTTCACTTGACATGCAGATTCTTGCAACAACAGCAGATACCCTCAAAAACTTTGCGGTCATCTACCTGGTTGATCTGTCAGAAATACCAGATTTTAACACCATGTATGAGCTGTATGATCCTTGCACGGTTATGTTTTTCTTCCGAAACAAGCACATCATGATCGACTTGGGGACGGGAAACAACAACAAGATCAACTGGGCAATGAACAACAAGCAGGAGTTTGTTGACATAGTCGAGGTTGTGTATCGAGGAGCAAGGAAGGGCCGAGGGCTTGTCGTCTCACCCAAAGGTATCTGGATGATGGCATGCTGTGCACTGACCTTGTGCCTGTATTTGATCAAACTGCTCTGGTGTGTGCAGATTACTCCACCAAATACAGGTATTAGTCTGCGGTCATCTGCAGCACTCCAGCAGAAGCCTTTGGTCAGCTGGCACCATGACGACACAGCAATCAATGGTGATCTTGCATGGCGAACGCCAATGCTCTTTGGCAATCTGTTTAAGGGACATGATAACGAATTCACTGGTGTGCAGATCACCATGCAAGGTCATGCTTGGGGCTTCTGCAGGTATTCACAAAATCACTTCTGCTGTGTTTCTAGGCTTGTGTGAAACACTTCAAGTACCTGCAACGCAGCATGAGGTGCAAGTGCACAATTGTGTAGAGTCACTGAGTACAGTCATTACAGTGGTGTATGACAGTAGCATGAACTGTGTACCTACACCTTGTGAGCAAATCCAGACATCGTACTTGCTCCTGCAGTTCTGTCTTGTGAAGGGACTTTAGTCCTGTAAGTATGTGGTACTGTCTTTTGCTGACCTAAAGGAAGCAACCCCTACTCCAATTGCTCCCTGTGCCAAGGCATTGCATGCATTGCTAGACAAGCCAGCAGCAGCACAAAGTGAATGACTTAAACAGTTCACTGAGCTACAGCACAAGTGAGCGTGTGCCTACATCAGTCCACATCAAGCATGCATTGTCGAGCGTGACATATTTAGTGTGATCACTGGAAGGAATTTGTTTTCTCATGGCTTGGCTGATTGACGTCTTGTAAGTGCCATGAGTTCCAAGTCAACAAAGTTTTCTGCTTACATCACCTCCAAGCACCAACAGCTGCACTCAAATTGTCACTTGTTGCACCACCGCCTCGGCACGAGATCTGCTGGAGTCAAAGAATAGATGTAGAGTTTCGCAACAAACACATGCCTGAACAATGCAGAGAGCTCGTGCATAGAAACTTAAGTTGACTTACCAGAAAAGTGTGCAATTACATACATGCATGTACGCTGCTGTGGTATTGGTACAAGGCTTCCAAAAGTGCTTCGCTGATTTGGCCCATAGCACAACCCTTGAAGCAAGCACACAAAATTGTATGCACACGTGCGCGCACACGCCTGCAGCACAAACACCTAACTAGCTGCTGAAAGTATGGGGAATGCCCTCGTCTTGGCCAGCTGACAGCTATCAAGCTTCCTCAATAGCTGCCACACATTTGTCGACTGGCGCGCCTTGCTGCATAGCTTGCTGCAAAGCTTGATACTCTTTCTTGTACTTGCCCAAGAGAGTAGCTGCTGTATACACTGCCCATCTCTGCAAACCACCCTTGCAACTGTCAGTAAGCACTGCAAGCTTTAGCAATTTCATGCAGTCATACATCAGACAAGCTACCAGCAGCAAAGGAATAGTTGCATACACAAGCAGCCTACCGTCATGTTCTGCTGTTGAGCATTTGACAGCTTCTGCTCGCTCCGCAGCAAGATGCGCTGCAGATCTGACAGATCAGCAGTCTGCCCTTGCACCTGCAGCCCCAATCTCAACTGACAACTTCACAAATGCATTCACACCTCACATTCCCCAGGGTCAAGCTGAAGAAACATAGAGATAAGCCAGGACAGCTTTGCTGAGTGTGTGCACACTAAAAGCAGAGCTGGTGAAGCTTACATCGTCATAGTTCATGGCCTCAGCAGTGGCGCCTGCCATGGCCACGACTGCAAGCTGGTCTATCTCCTGATCAGACAGCTTTCGGGCAACCAGCCGCTGCTGCAGCTTAGCCTCTGCAAAGTCAGTGTGGGCCTTGCCAATGGACAGGGAGTAGCCTGCCACAGGCACCCGCATCAAGTAGCCTGCCTAGCACAGCACACTTGTCAGCACCACCCGCTCAGCAAGTCTCATATCACATACAAAGCAATCTTGCACAAGCAGCTCACCTGTATATACACACCACACAGCATGTGGAAAGCAAACTGTAGACTAGAAGGTGACATGGCACAGGCGGGCTGTGTGCAAGAGAGTAATGCACACACAATCACATTGCAGACAACATGCCATGCCATTGCTGTAGACATACAGCAGCTGTGAGGTTGCATACCAGGAAGTGTGCTGCTTCATGGCGTAGGACACGCTCTCTGTAGTCAGGGAACACTTGGGCAAACCAGCCAATTACAGCTTGCAGCAGGCCTGGTGCAGTGGACCCAACTGCCAGGACCACAATCACGATTGACCCCGTCAAGTATGGCACAAAAAAGCCCTGCAGACAGCACATGCTTACGGCAGCATATTGCATGTTGTCAGCGCCCTGCCAAACTAAGTTTGGCTTAGACCTGCCAGCAAGGCTGTTGATGAGCTGTATGCGTTTGCACATTGAACAATGTCCCCATCATGAACAAGGTGATATGTGGGTCTATCATGTAGCAACAGGCTGATGCCAACAGGCTGAAGAGCAGGTGCCAAGAAGTGGAGGCAATATGTGCTTACCCAGTCTCCTGGCAGCTGGCCAGCTGCAACCGCCACCACACTGGTCACCCCAACTAAGGTGTACAGGAATGCAGCGTCGTTACGGACACTTGGCTTCCCTATGATGTCTGACTTCCTAATGCCAACTCTGCTTAGTTCGCCCAGAAAGACATTTCTGCGGTCTATCTGTCCCAGGCCTGCACCCCACTTGGGTGCTGCACCACCTTTGCTCAGGGCCTCCATTGCATTCAGTATGTCCACAGAGTACTCGCTTCTCTGCAAGAACACTTCACAGGGTCATCGCGACACTCCGAGAGCCGCTGGCTTTGCATCACGCTCTACTGTACTATACGTGCTGTTGCATGGCTGCCAATGCATCAACATGCTGTGGCATGGCTGCAGATGCATCAACATGCTGTTGCCTGGCTGCAGATGTATCAACGACAGGCCAGAGTGTGGGCAGTATGTCCTGACTACATGGGTGTGTGGACCTGCACATGTGTTACACTCACCACAGACGGAGGTGCTTGACGCATTTCAGTGCACACTTCACTGAGCTTGGAAAACAGCTCAGCCTGAGAATTGCTCGCCTGGGTCTCCGCAGACGCTCGTGGTCTCGAAGTTAATCTCCTGTGCTGCTGACGTGTGCCTGACCAGGCTTGCAGAGCAAGTTGCTGACAAGGTGACTTGCATACTTGTAACTGCATATCTGTGTATGCCTGAGTTCCTGTTCAGGGGCCAGCAACGTCCGCCTTCGGCGTTCGCTGGAAGTCAAATTGCGAATTGCAAATTGCAAATTGCTTCAGGACTGTGTGTGCATTGGAGTCGCGATCGGTCCTTGCTGACTTGTTGACCACAGAGGCAATCGCAAATTTGAACTGCCAGGTCAATCCCAATGTGCAGATGACGGTGCATGCAGGCGATGCAACGACGCACATGCTCTCCCTCAGCTCCGCGGTCATGACTGCCAGCTGCAGTGACATAGCGTTATGCGAATATGCCTTTCGACCATCTGTTTCTTCCTGACCTCGGTGAGTGCTGGGGTTGTAGGAGTTGACCAGCGCTGCACGCACTAACAGAAAATGTGCTGCTCAGGTGGCCTTCACAGCAGGATGGACGGCGGTATCATCTCTTATAGGGTACTACAAGGCCGTATATGGCCCACACATGCTGCTGCACCTGAACCTGGCATACTTTTTGCCCAGTTTGCCAACCATGTTATTACAAAGCCTTTGCGACTCCAAAGTGGACAGGCGCTTTGGCAGAGCCAAGCCAGCTGCTGTGAGGCTATGTATAGGTAGCGCATAAGACAATGGATTTACAACTGCACATGTACGCCGTGAGAACACTTCAATTGCTGATATGCTGCTGATGAACGCATACCACACTTCAGGACTGGGAGGCTCTGCTGTCATCTCCATGGCATATCCGTTTTATGAGAAGGACAGGATGGTGTTGCTTATTCTAGTGGCTTTTCTGGGCCTGTGCAACAGCATTGCTTTCAGCACAGCATATCAGATTGTAACATACTTTCAGACCAGCAACTCTGTTGCTCTCACAATAGGTAAGCGGAATATGCACTGCTCTAGGTGCATCATGTGCTGCAATGGGCCTGCTGCAAGGCCTCACTCCAATTTTGTGTGCTCTGCATAGGTTTTGTAGCAAGTGGCCCGCTTGTGGTGTTGGCTGAGGCAGCACTAGGCGTAGGCTCCCACCCAACAGATGCTCAGCAGTTCAGGCTTTTCCTCATAGTCACCATCATCACTTGTGCAGGTCATTGTCAGTTCAGTCCCTGCAATCCAGGACCTCTTCCCATACTCCATTTGAGCTACTGCTTGCATCATGCACAAGTTGCTTTTGCGCATGAAGACGTGATGAGGGCGTGCCTCTGCTGTACCTACCACACAAAAGGATCTGTGCACTGGCAGGTTGGGCTGCTGCAGTGCTGCTCATCTACAGCTGGTGGCAACAGCTGTCAGCAAAAAGCAAGTCAAGTGCAAACAGCAGTGAGCGGGAGCCTTATGATACTCAACATGCCTCTCAGTACAGATTCCTGTCTTCAGCTCAGCACCATCAGCGGCATGCTGGTCCAGAGGACTTACACCTCATTGCTGAGGATGAGGATGATGTCCAGCGAGACGTTGCATCCAGTGGCAGCGACAGAGGTGTGTTTGCTCGTCCCTTCAAGCGCCGGCGTGCTCCTGCCTCAACAGCGCTGCCACTGCTTGGTCAGTGCCCCAGTCTCCATGGCCTTTGCAAGTGTCCGCTTTTGTGCTTTTCTGAGTTCTCCATGTGCTGGATACACTGTTACCATGTAAGCCATTGACGATACCTTGTTTGGCCTGGTATTGAGACTTGCAAGACCTGTGCATGCTGATGAAACCTATATCCAATGCATTTCTAAGACAGCAACAGCGTCTGTCGCGATTACTTGCAAGCGTTTTTTGTGCTGCCTGTCCTTGCAGATGAGCTGGAAAGGGGTCAGCATGCTGCCCTGTCCATTGAGAGCCGAACTGCCAGCGATGCCAGCAGGGCATCTTCAGGATTGAATCTACACACTGTGCAGCAGCAATGGAATGTCCGGTTGCTCACACAAGGCATTTGGCCTGCCGCACTGGCCCTATTCCTGTCTGTGTCAACGTCCATCTTGGTGTTCCCATTCTTTCCTTACATTCCATCCTCCAGCTATTTTGGTTCCAGTCTTCCTCAGGTGGGTTACAGCGCTCTGCCAGGTCTCACTGCACTGGTCACCATGTGACATGACGCCGTCAGCAAGACTTACAACGTGCTACTTGCTGCTTGTCATGCACTCTGCTGCTGTTGCTGCCACGGCTGCTGCTTCTCATCACTGGCTGTGATGACAGACACGCTATGTTTCCATGTCTGTTGTGTCCATGCATGTCGCTGACTGTGTGACTGCTTCAACTGTGCCTGCAGGTCTTGTTTGCTGCGCGAGCTGTGAGTGATGTTATCGGAAGACTTCTGCCAAAAGTGCAGCTTTTGTACACCAAGAGTGGCCTGCTGGTCTTGGCTACAGTAAAGGCTGCCATGACGCCTTTCTTTTTGGTGTACATCAATCTAGGTCAGGCTCACCTGAGCGATATGTTAGCAGTGTGGTATGTTGCTGTGTTTTGGTTGTTGTCTGGCTATGTCAACAATGCTGCTTATGTCATGGCACCTCAATGGGTACAGAACGCCAGCACTCGTGCAGGCAATATCATGGCATTGATCTTTCAGACATCCTCCCTCCTGGCTTTGCTACTGGCTTTCTGGCTGGAATACGATCTTTACTACGCCATCTGAGTGTGTATAAACTGCAGTCAATGTAGGTAGAGACAATGTATGCTTGGTGGCGATTTTGTTCCTGATTGTTCCTTGATGGTTCTTGAACACATCACCGCTTTTTGTCACTCGCATTATGTTCCTTGAAGACACACCCAACTGTACTTTGACGTGTATGATGTCGTCGTTGCTATGCTGTGCTGTCACCCCAATCTGCTTGACAAGCAGTGGACGCAAAGCGATGTAAATCTGATACGCTGAGCCAAATCTTACAGATGAGGCCAACAATACAGGCTTTAGTGTCTTTGCCCAGTGTACATGCCTAAGTCAGCACATGTCACCGGCGCTCATAGGCAGAACGTGCTGTCACGGCAGCGGAGCCTAGCCATCATAAAATATTACTTACAGAAAATGACACTGAATCATATGCACCAGGCCCTAAGACGACACGTAAATCAGTGAAGGAAAGCTTCAACCAAGTAACATGATGATCGCTGTTGTTGACCAGTTAGCATAGCTGCACCCATAGTCAGTGGGTGTTCATGCACTGTGCAAACGCAACAACCAGAGGGGGGGGGGAGACAATAACATATATGCTTGTCACCGTATTTATGCTTGCGAGGTATACAAACAAACACCACAACTTGCTTGATCAGTCCCGTGGCTGAAGTCCGTCAACCTTCTGATCAGCAGACAGCTTGGAGTTGATGATCTTGACACTCTCATCATACAGCCGCCTGGCAGTGGGTCCATCGGTTGCATGAGGGCCTCGGGGCACCTGAGATGCTGTGGGGTTGATGTTTGTGATGTTGGGGAAGATGTATGGAGCCTTAGTGTAGTATGGTCCATAGTTCAGCTCTCCGCCAGGTCCTGCAGCACATCAGTACAGACTTGGTGCTGTGCAATGCACTAAGACAATGTGTACATGCAAGCAGCCCAACAGCATGTGTGTCACGAGCTTGCAGTACGCGGCTACCACTGAAACAAGAGCTAGAAACAACACAGGCAATGCGCATCCTCGTAGCTGCATCCACAAGCAGCCACATATGGTGCAGTGCCGGAAGCATGTTCCATGCAGCAAGGTACATTGCATTGAGCTGACCTGGCAGGTCTTCTGCGGTTGCACACAGCAGCAGTGGGATAGCACCCACATCTGCTTGGAGCCCCGTCAAGTACTGCATCCAATCCTGCAGTCAATTCCAACTCAGAGTTCATGCCAGGTTGACTAAAAGTAAAAAGTCCAGTTCAGCCTCTGCCCCTCAAGGTGTTGAGTGGTGCAGACCAGGTGTAGGTGACCTTGAGTTTCAGCACATACATTCAGGCGGCACATGCGGTGATGAGTCTGTTGCTCGCATATTGCAACAAGAAACAGCTTGTGAACAACAGGCTGCAGTGGCCTTAAGCTGAGCCCAAATCCCTGCTTTATCAATGGTAGCACTAAAGCAGTCCACGAAAAGATGAAGGGGAGAGAGCGAGGAAGCTGGGTGGGGCCAGGCGCAGATTCTAGTTTTGAGTGATGCAAAACCTACCTGAGCCCAAACAGCCCACTTGCTGTGGTCACCCTTCTCGAAGAGGCCAGTCTTGGACATGCCAGGCTGCGCAAGGTAGACGTCAACACCTGAGCCCTCCAGCCGCTTCTGAAGCTCCACTGCTGTCAGCTGATTGTACAGCTTGGCATTGGAATACGCTGTGAAGTCACTTGGTGCGTCAAAGCCTCTGCACAACCAGCATCCCTCAGTCAGGACGACAGCACCTTGACCTGCTGTACTGTGTAGATGTGATGGTGCCTACATCAGATATACACTGCTCAGGTGCACAAGTGATGTCAAGTAGATGAGCACGGACACCAAAATGTCATTTCTGTCTTAAGTGCACATGCACATGAATCTTGCTGATGTGACAAGGTGGTGATCTAGTCTGTTCACACGCACTGAAAGAGCAAGCTGTGCAATGGTACCAAACACGATCCTGTAGGAACAGTTGCATTGTGACATGATGCTGGATCTGAGACTCCCACCTGCTACAGCCAATGTCAAAAGATGCATGATAGCAGCCACATAACACATGTAGTCTTGCAATGAACATTTGGGTCACATCTAACAAGGTAAAATGATAATCCCCATTTGCAGGCTTACCCTAGGTTGTCCCAAGGGATTTCAGTCTGNCTGTAACCATCAAGCTGATGCAGCAAGCCTTGTCCTCAACCCACTGCTTGACTGCAGTATAGGTCAGCTGCAGCTGGCATGGCACTGGACAGCACCACAGTGGCATACGCAGCTCAGGACACACCAGCTGCGCACAATGCCTGTCAGTCAGCTGGCGTGCACTTCTTCCCAGACACCTCCACTCAGGTTGACTCATGTGTAGACACTGCAGACATGACCTGCACACCATACCATTGCATTGCTTGTGTGCTTGGCAGACTCGCAGAATACATTCCACAGCCTTAGAGCAAGCATGACAAGGCAGGGTATAACACACTCCTCAAGACGTGCTGCATCACTGCATCATTGCTCAGCAAACAGGAGCACAAGACCGCTCGTTAGTCGTGACTGGAATCCCTTTGATGACAAGCCCATGCAAGGACTGTTTCCAGCTCATTAACAACATCTCTGGCCAGTCAAACTTGTTATGACTGTGCCCTCAAAGCAAATGCATGCATGTGCGCCCCATGAAGCAATGACTCAAGAAGTGTGATTCTGTTGCATTGCTGATGTGGGAGAATTGCTGCAGGACCGGCCCCAACCTCTGTTCAGGTTGATGCAGCAGGTTGCCAANTGATCGGCGCCGGTTACGTCTGCAGTCAGTCGTGACTTAGTGCTTCACCGCTCGAGACAAAGTCCGCTAAGATGCTGAGGCCTCCAAGAGGCCTCATGCTTCAAGACTTTGCACGCGATGGTGAAGACTTGCTGGACACCCTTCTTGCAAGTGCACGACNATGAGGCTCATGGTGAGCCTACTGCCACTGTAGTGTTGTCAAGGCAATTTGTTGCACTTGTGCACATCTGTTGGCAGCATTTGTACTATTGGGCTTTGCTCCACTTTTGCCTGGTTCCAGTTCTGCAGTTGGTCTGTGTATCAATGCAATCCTGTATTTGCTTTGATGCTGGTGATCAGCCAACATTGGAAGGTCGGGATACGGGCGCTAGTATCATGTATTTAATTTGTATTGCTCTACTATAATGCAGTTGTGCACTTTTGACTTGGGCTCATGCGTTTGCAGTCAAGAACCCTTCATTTGCTGAGGCATCAAGCAACATTGCAATGTCATCTGCTACAGCAAAANATCTCACCTGCAGACCATGGCCAGCAGCAGCTCAAAGCCTCAACAGCAGCACCCGCACCCACGACATCTCAGAGAAAGTCTGCAGCACCACATGCCAATCCATCAGGACCTGCTGAGACACATCCAGCTGCACAAGCGCCAGCGGCAAACGAGTCAGTGTCTGACACCAAAGCAGCCGGCGACACAATGAAGGGCAAAGCAACCCTGAGTAGCAGCATTGCTGGCATTGCTGCAGATGATAGTGCAGCACATCTCAACTCNAAACAGGTATTGCCTGCACCGCATGCATGTCTCAGGATGTTGCCAATGTCTAATTCTCTTCAGCAACTCTACAGCAGAATTAAATGGCAGAGCTCCTGCACAATGTGTCTTATGGCAAGCAATTAAGCTGCCCAGCAAAGAATGGATACTAGGTCAGATCAACAGGTACACAAGCATGAGCCCACCTGGGCACGGCAGTTGCGCATGTTGCAGAATGCAATCTGCCCTGAATGATGGAGATCATATCATGCTTATTGCGAACGCCCTTGTGGTCTTCTTAGGCACGGGAAGCGCATGACAATGCTCGCACTCTTGTGGCGCATTGATTTGCGTCCATGTGTACTGTTGCCAACAACTGCTGCCTTTTGTATATCTGCTCAGGCTGCAGGCTTCAGCAAGTTGGAGACAGGCAGCCATGGCTTGCCAGCTCAGCTCACAGCAATCAGTGCTGACAGGGCATTGCAGCTTCTACCAGGCTTGTGCCTTGATGCATCAGTTCGATCTGGTATGGCCAGATGGCTTGCTTCACAGTGCTACTCACAGCTTTGTGAACTTGCTATAGCATGTTGTTTGGCCATGCATTTAGTGTCAGCTTTGGTCTTTGCTGTGGCATTGCTTTCTGCGTCCACTGTATGCCTGATCTGCAGATCCTGCGGCTGCCCTGCTGATCAAAGGAGGTCTGGTGTTGCAGCCACAGATGTACCTCAGGTGATTATGAGATGTCAGGACCACCATGAATCAGCTGCACAGCATCACATCCTACCGCACATTGCCTTTCCTGATTCGCTGCTGGAATGATGCATAGCGCTGGTCAACTGACAACAGCACTATGCAGCACCCTGAGATGCCTTTGGTTGTGGGCATTGTCCTNCAGCAGGATTGCTGACCTGCCACAGGCTCATATGTGTCCACTACATGCGATGTGCCACCAGTGCTGTTGTTCTCAGCCTCTCGAGCCACTAGCACCTGCCCCTCAAAGTGCTTGGACTCCTGCAATGTGCGCAAGGTAACAGCGTGCCCATGCTACTGGCAATGCTGCGGTGATGGCTTGCCACACACATATGCAAGTTCTGAGAGCATTGCCAATCTGTGTGACAAGACTTCTCAGTGTGAAGGGCTGGCACTATGCCAGCATCCATGACAGACGAAACATGCTCATGTTCTTTTGGATTGTAGTCTACGCAGTCTATTGTTGGCATGTGCAGCGCAAGTGCAGATACTGAGAGGTAGCGTTGGTTGTAGGACATCATGTTTGGCATTTTTGCTTCTGCACGGATGAAATTGGCCAAGCAGTACAGCAGGGGTTCTACCTCACATGCAATTACATGTCTGTGCCCGCTTCACTTCAGTCAGATGGTCTTGACACTTGCGTATGCTGTGTGACATAGACAACGGGGACTGTTCAAAGTGTACTGAATGGCTAACGTGCAAGTGCGGTGAGTGTCAAGATTCAGGTGGAGCGTCGACCCAATGTTGTACCTGCAGAATGTCATTCTTAAGGCGCAGTTCCATTTGCTCAAGGCGCTGCACATCAATGCCTGTGTATTCCATCATGTTCTTAAACGGTCTCTCATCTTCTCTCAGCACGAATGGCCGCCCATTAATATAGATGACTGGCTCCTCACGCATGTTGTGCCACACAGCACTGACCTGCTAACAGTCACTGAGGTTGAATTGTTGCTTAGTAAAAGGGCCCACAGCTTGGCGACACGCTGTGCGTGGAATGCATTTTACAAGTTCCACAAACTCTGATGCCCAACAAATGGGTTTTCCCCCCCAACCATTGTCCTTCTCCTTGATTCACTTTCACGGTCACAAGCAGGTCATGGTGCCCACTAACTAGTGTTAATACTGCAGTACAGACACTTAACATAGCTTTGCAGCAGCTGTGAGGGAGATGTGCTGCAAGCATGCTGTGTCAAGCTTCATGCTAGAGGGTACAGGACATATGGCAAGCCTGATAGCGCATCAAGCAGCAGGAGGAAGAGCAAGCCAGAACCAGGATGACAGAGGACAGAACCGCAAAGATCACACCTTGCGTCTGCCAGCNTTAAGTAGCCAGTATTGGGCAGGTGAGGCCCATGACACAAATCCACCATTGGCCCACACCTGTATCAATCAATCAACCATTATTTTCAAGTGTTCTGGGTTCCAACACATCTCTCCAGTTGCAAGCCAGGACACAAATGCACAGCGCAGATCTTTGGATGTGCAGTCTCCCCAACATGCTTGCTTGCATGAAGCTGGCTAGTGAGCATGCTCCAGCAGGCTTCAAGGTCGCTGAGGCTGCAGAGATGTGCAACATTAACAAGTTTGATATAGGACTTTGTCTGCCAACTGTTTCACCTTGTTGAACCTGGTGCAATGCGCGGTGGGTACTCCTCGTGCAGATATCAATCACAGCTGGCAAAGCGATGCACTTGGTACCACACTTGCACACTTGTATGTTTCTTAGCCTTAGTCAATACACGTGAGGTCACTCAGCTAGTGCATTCTCTGTATGTGCCATGTAGCTCATATAACCGCCTGAGTAAGCTTCTTTTCCTGGAAACGCCCTGTGAAATGCACTGGTGCTTTGATCTGGCTCATGCGCTGCTTTCAGCAGTTGATGAAGCAGCTTCACTGACATCCTTTACATCTACACTGGCATATCTATGTTTTCAAGTCTTTGAATTGTAAATCACAATTCCAAGATTGTTGACTGCACCCTACACATATTGAGGTTCGTAACAGCCTTACAGCGAATGCAACTCTATCTGCAACTTGCACATGCCATACGGTAGATGATGACCAGTACAGCACTGTTTCTGTACAGTACTGCAGACGATGTCATGCTGTTCCCCACTGTTGCAGACATCAACATGTCATATACAAACTGTGAGAGGTGGTCATGACGTCAAAGTGCTCACTGTCCAGGCTGCAGAGAGCTGGGCCCTAGGGGCATCGGTACTGCCCTGACCTGAGGCTGCCCCTGGTGGTGTTGCACGCCTGATGACCGCATCATCTTGCGTAGGTTCAGCCTATGACAGCACAATAGAGGACTACAGATTGCATGCCTGCTCATGGTAGCTGGCATCAGTCATGATATTTGACGTCATCAGCAGACAGTGCCTGAACTTCTAGACATTGAGGACAAGCTCAAGAAGGGGATGGCGAAGGCCAAGTGTGTAGACATGCCGGTATGCAGCAGTGACGCATCGTAACATAAAGTAGCTGTGCAAGAGCTAGCAAGCTACCAATCTCAGGCCGCGCCAGTGTAAGAGAGTCAAGCGATATGCTAATGCACAGAAGGTCTTTATGACACCTCACACCTACCTGCTGTGCCAATGATTTGTGACCTGTGCATATTGAGAAGTCCTATATCATCATGTGATGGCTACGTGATGCAGTTATGCATATGTGCACAGTCTTGAGACTGCAGCTGAGTGCTGCCTAAGGACAGTAAAGGCAGTGTGAATTAGGTCTGCATGAATGATGTTCAGTCCCAAGGAAGGTGGCTTGAGCAGTGCACACAGTAACGAAGCATCACCACACCCCAACTGATGAGGCAAAACTGTGATGTTCAGGCGCAGCATCACACAGGCCAGGACTTATGGATGTCCAGATGTGCTCACACCCAGCATGGTGGTAACGTTAACAAAGTGCTGCAATGTGTCATATAACCACTGCATCGTATAAACCTGCATATATGGGTGACATTACCTGACCACCTTCATCGAAGTGCACAAGTGAGCTGTTCCTCAACAGCACATTGCTGGCTTGTAGCCAGTACTTCGATTCCTCCAGCTCCCTGACTTGAGCAATAGCTTTAGCAAGCTGAGTTTGCATATCGCCCGCATGAGCCTGCCACAAGCAAAATTCGCCGTGAGGTTCGCAGTCTCGCANCAATTACCGCCGAGCTGGGGAGGGAGATCATGCACATGCGTGAAGAAGTCAGACTTGGTTCCCAAATAGGAGGGCTTCTGCTCCATGGCCTCAAACCATCTGCACTGCAAGGGAGGCTGCTTTGCACACTGGATGCATGTGAAGCTGCCACATTGATGCTTCACTCATGCACAGGTCGCTGATTCAAAAACTACGGCGAACGTGCAAGCTTTTGCTCTTGAGGGTGACATGGTACAGCATTCATGATGTTGAGGCAGAGTGAGGTTGATGTGGGGTTGATGGCTTGTAATTGCGGATAAGCAATATAGTTACACTGATGAGCCCTGAGCTGGCTGGCACTGCCTGGATGTGCAATACATGTGTGCCAAACCAGATACAAGCTACACATTGTGAGGCCAACATCATTAGGCTCACCGTGCAGCGCCAGCAGCCGGAAGCGTACATTGCAGAATGATGCAAAATGTGATAAGGTACAGTGTGCAAGAGGCAACACCAGACAGCAATCACCTGTCTAGATGGGGGAACTGCTGGCTGCCACGCACTTGCACGCCCTTATAGTACGGGATGGAAGCGTTGATTCGCTCCAGGAAGGGAGCAAAGACACAGTCCACCAGCGACATGTCCTTGCCAAGGAAGAAGGGGCCACCCCCCTCCGCCAGCTGAGCATCCACCTCACCCATTGTGTCCATGAATGAGGCCATGCTGGCCTTGTGGTTCCTGCATGTCCAACCAGAAGGTCAGTGTTGCAACAGGTGACACAGCCCTACACTGTCTGTGCTACAGCAAGTGGAACAGGCTTGGCCTTGTCATTCCTGCACATCCTTCAGACAGACCTGGACTGCTTGTCTTGGTCTGAGGTGATAACAACCTGCGTCATGCAGTGACGTAAGGTGACACTGGCTTACACCGTATGTGAAACCTATACTATCTGTGTTGCCTTTCGCTGCCTGACTGAGCCAAAGCCATTTCAGCACTTGCAATCAGGTGGACATTGGCAAGCAGAGGCTTTGATGGTGCATAGGACGCAGGCCTTGCAACACCTGCGTGCGATGCCGGCATGCAACAAGGCATGTGCAACAATGTTCATGCAACGATGCTGGCATGTGCATGTATGCTTGTGGTTCAAAGTCATGCAGCATTGTGAGGGCCTTGACTTCACACAAGAAAGCAACACTTGGTTGCTGCAGCATATGCAAAGTAATAGTGCTGCTCCCTGAGCCAATCAATGCTTGGCTGTTACTACCGCTGCGGTGCTGAAGCTGTTGTTGCAGACATCAGTGGCGCATTTACTGTTGCACCTGTCAAGCTGTGTCCCTCTGGCANAGCTTTCAGGCATGCCATGTGGCACAGCACATAGGTGTTGCAAAACAAACCATGTACCTTGGGCTGCAGGCTGCTGATTTGGGGTTGTCACGGGTGTGCTCAGAGTATATACAAACGGATGCTGCCATCAACAGGGGCAATTCTGGGGGCCCGCTTGTCAACTTGCAAGGCGAGGTAGGCCTCCTGCTCTGTGCAAGAACAAACAACTTGACCCCTTGACCCACACATGCCACTCGTGTTGTCTGCGGCACGACACGTGTCTCTGCCAAGCAGCAATGCAATGCCTTGTACATCAGCTGCAATTGAGGCAGGCATGATCTGGTGTCCCTGTCGCAGGTCATTGGCTTAGCATGCTTTAAGGCACTGAGTGCAGACGGTGTGAGCTTTGCCATCCCAATCGACACAGCCAAGGATGTCATAGAGCAGCTGCAGCAGAGGGGCCGTGTGGTGCGGCCCTACATAGGCATCAAGATGCTGCANAGAAGATTCAGCTGAAAGCGGTGTGTAGTGCCTGGCGAGATGCCTTGCAACTACCTGCTGCTCAGCCACCCGAAAGTTTTGAAAGCTGCAAACGGCCCAAAGACATCGTTGCCGACTATCAGTTGCTTGGCGGCCCTGAGCGTCGTCATACTTCCGCGAAGTTCACACTGGCCTGTCTCTGACGAACCTAAGGNCAGCACATGTTCACAAGCACAGCTCAAGCGCAAGAGCAGCCATCCACAAGCTATAGCCGCACTCACCAGCCTCTGGGGCCTCACTACATAGCAGNTGCTGGTTTGTGCAACTTAGTGTCTGTGTTTGAATACATTTACACATTCTTTACTAGGATAGGATGTGCCTAATGAGCACCTAGCATCAGCTGGCAAACCTGAAATTATTGATGCTCACAGCACTGCAGCCACATGCGCAGTAATTAATGTCTTGTTCTAGTCAAATGATGCAAGCCACCGTAAGTCTTGCAAGGCATTGCACTCATGCTGCTGATTAAGGGCAAAAGCCCCAAGCATGTTTGTAGCTCAGGTGCTGGTGTGCAGGTGTTCCTGGCCACCAAAGTGCAGCTCAATACTGCCAGTACGCATAGGCCATGGCATATGCCAATTTGATCACTCAAGCTAGCAGAGTGTATTGGATGTGGTATACAGCTGGCATGTACCTGTTTCCCATGAGCACAACATGCAAGTAGTGCTTGATCAGCTCAAGTATTACAACAAGAGCGTCTGTGGGCAGATGATGGGGCTATGCCACTGACCACAAGACCATTCAGCTGACCTGCAAGTTGGCCAGGTGTAAGTGAGACTTTTCTGGCTAAAGCAAGCCTGTCTAGTGATGACTGGTGCTTTCTGATGCAAGCAAGCTTGCCTTGGCTTGCTCAGCCATAACGGTGTGTCTCAAGGATGCTGACAGTGCATTCCTGGGCTTGTAACCACTGATTATGCTCCCTCAGTTTGTGAGTTCAATGCGTGTGCACAGTCAGCATGTGCAAATCAGACAAGCAGTGGTCGCATGCAGATTCATTGTTACATACTTTTCATGCAGCTGCTATCAGAACAAGATTCNCCTGGCGCAATTTATTACAGTTGTAACAGAGACAAGCAACGACGGCAAATTACCCACAGCAGCAATCAAACTCACAGCTGCCATAGCACCTACCCATAACACCAGATTCTGAACCAAGACGAAGCAACATGCAAGGCTAAAAGCTTACGCGGTGAATATACTTAAGTAGCACCAAAAACCAGCAACAGCATGCCAGTCTCAGGTGCACAAGCAAGGTTTGCACCCTCAAAGCCACATATGTGTCATGCTGGAGGATCCAATCTTGAACCCTTGTTTGACTGTCCTCCAATCTCCCGGTTGTCATCACCTTGGCCTGTCCCATGCCGTTTCCTGTACAGCAACCACCCCAAGCTTACAACATGCAAATCATGCACTTAGGACTGCACTTTAAGACGCAGCACCACGATGGCCTGGCAAGCAACTCTGTCGATTCCACCTGCAGACCAGATCTACAAGNTTTGACTTAGGTGCTTCTGAACTCAGGCAAGATAGCAATTGACCCATCCTTACCTGAGCATATGCTCTTCCAGGCTGAATGTACTCACTGAGTACTGTGGCAACTCCCACATTGTTGAAATACGGCAGAACTTCCAGAGGTCCGACGAACTCGGCAGGCGTTACAGTTGCAGCTGCTATCAGGCCTGTGGTGGTAGCCCCTGGGACTGGGTCAAATTGAGCTTGGAACAAGGGGATGGCAACAGAGCCATTCATGGTGCTGGTGGCAGGGAGATGAATATGAGCCACCAGCAGCTCAGTGATAGCATCAGCTACAAGCTGTCAGTATTGAAGCTGACAAGCAGAAAGGCTTCGCCCACACTTGGATCGTGCACCGGAGGAAGAATTTGGCTTCCTGCAGATGCCACCTTGGTTTTATGTGAAGGTTGGCCATTTAAATGAGAATCAGTGCTAGCACTAAGCGCTTATGTCTCTTGAGCTGCCACTCAGGGTGTTGCCTGGCGCTGTGTGCACGGGTGCTAGCGCAGGACAAGTAAGCAGCAGGTTCAAGTCCATACAGNGCAATCGGCTGCTCTACCACTGAGCTATATCGACGCGAGGATGCAAGGCTTGGCGATACCAACACACAGATCCTATGGTGTACAGCTGCAGCCAAGACGTCAGAGCCCACTGGAGGCAAAACAAAACTTACACGGGTTCTACCGTTCATTATCATGGCAGGTAATCACCGATGTACCGCAAAGAAACGGCATGCCAACGGGACGCCGGGACTCGGCAATGCAAGCCGCACTTGGAGCTGTCGGTCAGCTTGCAGTGCAGTCGATCTCTGCTGCACCTTACAGGCTTTGCAGTGCGTGTCGGGGCGTGGAAAACATCACATTTACATATCGCATTGTCACATTGCCTCAATACGTCGCATCGTGACACTGCTGTAACAGCCCAACACCCGACGGGCCTCTNCATGTTTTGGGCTTCATCACGCTTGTATCATGCTATGTCAGTTGACTGTCTTGCACCTCACCTGGGCTGCTGCATTTGTGCGAACATGCTGCAGTTGCTGCAGCGTCTACTGTCAGCTTTCCGTTGACTGCTTGGTGACTGTCATAGCAACTTTGGCTGCATACCTTGTGTGCCATGCATGAGTCAGCGTCTCACCCAGGCTTTGGAGTGTCACAGGCCATACAGTAGGCTGCACAGCACACGCTGCCAGCAGAGCATGCCACGCCTGCACAGAATGCAGCCTCTCCACAGCCCAAGTCTTCAGCCCAGCATGATACCCCAGCACAGGCTATGCAACCTGCACAGCAAACAACTCCAACTGAGCAGCAGTCTGCAGAACATGCAGTGAGTCCAGGGGTATCTGCTCCTGGTATGGCCTCTGCAGTTCAGGCCAGTGGGATCAGGGCGGCGCCTGACTCACATCACGGCAGGAGTATGACGCCACATTTCAGGGAGATGCAGGTACTCAATAGTCACCTGCCATGCCTGTCGTCAGCATAACACATAGCAGAAAGCACACTGCCAGCATATTGTGTTGGCATGCGTGCCACTGACTGCACAATATGCTGGCATGCCTNCAAACAATGTTGACCACACATGCAATGTTTGGTCTGGATTGTCCAGTTGCACTTTACAATGCCGCTTACACCTTTCGCCCATTGGTGGCTAACTTGTAAGCAAAGTCTTCATAGTATATTCTCCCTGTTGCTGCCTCCGCAGCACAACTGCAAACATCATGTCAGAATGTTGAAGAAGGTCAATGCCAGTATGTCAGCACAGTAATTGTTCATTGAGCAAATGTCAGTGGGTGAGGTGATATGACTCACCTCAGCATTGCAGTGCTCTCCTGACTGCTGAACCCTTCTCCTTGAGCTGACAACAAATTGCTCAGAAACTCAGCATCAAGATAGCCCTTTTTCTCAGGGTCCAGAGCGCGGAATGCCCTCATTATCTTGTGGTAGTCATCTCTGATCAGCTCTGTCTTGTTGTTGAGAGCAAATGCAGAAACCACCTGAGGCGCAAGTGATAAGCAAGTCAAGAACAGTAAGGCAATCTCTGCAATGCCTGGCATTCAGCTGTCACCTGTTCGAAACGATCCAATGGGATCAAGGCAGAGTCATCTGTGNGGCACTCTTGACTACATGGCTCCTGAGGTGTGCCCTCTACTGAACAGCTTGTCAAGGAGTGCCAATCAAGATCGTAAACTACAAAAGTGAAGTTTGTTTTCTGTGTTCAAGATGTCAGTGATGACAGCAGGGAGCTTCTTTGGGTTAACAAAGCAAAACTTTTTAATCACCGCATGACATCAAATCTTTGGCTCATTTGGCCGGGAAACCTTTTGNGCTGTTGCTGCTGTGCAGCAGGTGCATGCGGCTGAGGATGAGGATGACTGGGCAGCATGGCATTCAGTTGAGCCACTTGTGCCTGTCCACTTAACCCAGGATGCTGTATATGCTGTTGAGAGGCCATGTCAGGGGCTATTAGCTGTGGCTGTGGGGCGGCTTGAGGAGGGGCAGGGCTGAGCAGGTCATCAAGGTCCACCAGGTTGGGGGTCTGAGCTTGCGCAGCGCCGGCAGACATGGCCGGGGCTGCAGCAGCCGGGGCTGACATGCCTTGCAATGCTGCAAATGGATCTGCACAGCACGCCGTGCTTTATTATCTAAGGTGCATTGTCAGGAGTACACAGAGCATGACCTTGTCTGGACTGAAGCTGGTGTCTGCGTTGTTACATACCTGCTTCAGTAAGGACAGATGCTCCTCGGTTGCACAATGGCATCAGGAAATGAGCACAGTTGATATAGAACATGAAGCAAGCATCATCAGCGCTTGGCAACATAGGACAGCCACACCTGCTGAAGAAGATGCAGCAGGCGCAGCTGCATGAGTAGGGGAGTCCAGCTGCAGTAGCAGATCAGCAGCAGGTGGTTGTGCAGCAGCTTGTTGTGCAGTAGCTGGGGCGGCTGCTGCAGCCGATGCAGGACNAACTTCAGCCACAGCTGGCAGCTCTGCAATGTCCATGGGACAGGCGCCTCTGCTACTTGTGACATGCCATGTAGCAGCTGCAGCACCTGAGGCAGGCTTGATGACAAAAGNTCAAGTAGCAACAGGCAGCAGGAGGCCTGGTGTTACTGGAGCTGGCTGACAGGATGTGGCTTACCTCCCATCAGTTGGAAATGCTGTATTGCATGACGTAGGACAAAACTACAGGCTGCTGTCGTGCAATGACTGTATGCACCTGTCAATAGGTCACACCCTGTGTCTGACCGGCAATGTGTGTCGCGATCAGCAAAAAACGTCCTGTGCAGTGCCAAGATATACCTGGTGCAGGTCAATACCATCAAAGAGGACGAGATTGTCCGTGTAGAGACCCAAGATTGGACTGGGGGCCAGATCAAGGATGATGACTCAGCTGAAGACATGAAGAACATCGATCTGTCTTTGGTATATTACATTCAGTCATGGCCATGCATGATCAGCATGTTGTTCCTGACATGTAGCGCTGTTTGCATATGCTATCAGCACATAGCGCATAAACTTTGCCATGTCTTTTGAAGCACTTGTGGTGGGGTGTTCACAGCTAAGCAATTCCTCCTGCTGCTTCTTAGCCTACTCGACTGTCGAACGACTTCCTTCANGTCAACCAAGGCTATCTGGTGCAGGCTGTCAGTGCAACATGCACTTACATGTGTGGTGACGGCGGGGGTGTGGTTTATGATAATTGTAATAATAATTTGAAGGTGTACCAGCGATGCTAGATACCTTGGTTTATGATCCAATGATCTAATTCAGGTATACCTGCTGTGATGCCTACACATGCTGTGATGAAAGACAAGCTTTGTCATGCATCTGGAGTCACTTGCCTGTAAGCTGACAGGCTGAGCAAGCATGAACCGGACTCAAAGCTACATGCGTGTGCCATAAGACAGAAAGTTGGTGCATTTTGCTGATTGTGCTCACCGCTGATTGCTCAGTCATGAGTACGTGACATTTGCTTAGGTACGTCACTGGTCTAACAATAACCANGTCCTACGCAGACTGACATGACAAGCAGCTGACTTGATGCAAAAACATCTGTGATCAAATGATGCAATGAGATGATGCAATGACATGATGCAAACATCATGCACCTCTGGGAGGAAGTTCCAACTCCTTTGGCAGGCTTGCTCACATCTTCCACAGACATGACTTGCAGGACGTACGAGCCCTTGAGGGAGGTACTGTCTGCATGGTTGATGCCATCTGGCAGGAATGACTTGCCAACCTGCACGTCATGTCATGCATGAGCACAGAGAGGTACAGTGCACAAGTCAAGCCCTGGTCATCAGGTTTGCAGTCAAAGTATTTGCAAGAGACAGCACCGCTTGTGCCATTGATCAGTTACATGATGCATTGTCTGATGAGCATAGTGCATGTGATAGGCATAGGTGCATCGGCTTCATGTCTTGTTCTGTGCACAGAGTCACAATATATTGCTTGCTTCATCGTACAGGCGAAGCAAGTGGGAAGATGCACAACAGTGTTTGAGAATCAAGCATCACCTTGCGCAAGTCAGATGCCAGCAGTAGTTCCTTGAGGCTTCTGTTCTGCTGTTGCGCATCCTCTAACAGCCCTGACTTGGCCTGTAACGGATGTGACAGTTCGAGAGGGAGGCATGGTGCATGTGTATGATAACAAAGTCACGCAGTGGGTAGACCTCTTGCTTGACATGCCAGCCTTGTTGCAAGAACTGCTCGAATGCATCGGTGTCGTGCTGCATATGGCACTCAAACGTTGCGCCAAAAGCTTTCAGCGGCTGTCACGACTGCATACGCTCCGACAGCATCGGGTAGCGCAACACTGAGGCTTTGCCAACTTCGCTAATGCATGAAACCGTTCTCAGAGCTTTGTTGTTGCGCTCATCTCAGACAGGTTCAAGCTTGGCGTTACTGGGTGTTTTCGCGCAATTCAGAGAGAGAGCTGAAGCGCAATGAGCGCAACACTGACAACGTACCGTCCTCTTCTGCCACCTCCAGCGCTGCTGCAGAGCGTCAGAAGAGGTCTGCGTCGTCCCGACTCATTTTGACTATGTCACCTTTTGCACTGCATGCCTAGCACTGCATGCCACAGCAACAGCTTAGTTTGCCCTGCGATATGCTTTGGTTTGTTCGTTGCGATTGCTATAGACTCGACTGAAAGCCAGCCATACCTCCAACGTTCACAACACACGCNAGAGACATTGTAACATGTACAGTAATGCAACGTCACCTACATGTCAAACTCAGCAGCCACCCTCTGTGCTGTAAAGCTGCGCCCTGCAGCGCAAGGGTAGACAAATGGCACAACACCTTATTTGTCAGGAGATTGTGAGGCATATCAACAGGGCTTTAT
Source organism: Trebouxia gelatinosa (assembly GCA_000818905.1). Lineage (NCBI taxonomy): Eukaryota > Viridiplantae > Chlorophyta > Trebouxiophyceae > Trebouxiales > Trebouxiaceae > Trebouxia > Trebouxia gelatinosa. Next base: position 75,672 of record KN805357.1, on the reverse strand, counting down.
GTTGTGTTTTGCTGTACAGGCCTTGCATTCAGGCAATGAAGGCTCTGGCTGCCTGCATTGATGGCAGCTTGCCTAATCAGGAGATCCAGGAGCAGCTTATCGGCCTTGCAAGGCATTTTTCATACCAAGCCTGCAGTCCCAACAACCAACAGCAAACTGTTCGAATTGGTTTGCCCATGTTGCCACTGCATATATACAAGCGGCGTATCTAATTGACTGTTGAACCAAGCACGGCAGTAACACAACAGTTTACATGGTTAACAATGCACCAGTTGTGTACGCCTGACATGTAGACAAGTACATGATCCCTTGAAGAAGAGCCTTTTGTGCATAGATGCAGGTATGATTGCATGTGGATTTGTGCAGAAATGTAATGCCATCAAGCAGGTTGTCTACTAGAGATGAAAGCAAACAAGCAGAGCAACAATTATATATGTTGTGTGTACACTGGCAGCTGTAACAAAGAGGCTGGTGTAATAGTGGCTGGTGTAATAGAGTATGCAAAATGTAAGAAGCCACGTAAGTCTGGAAAATCTCACAGACCCCAGTCACTGATAACATCCCATGCAAATCTTTAACATCTCTAACGTTTCAAAATCACCAGCGTGTGTACCTGGCATTGCATCTGTGCAAAAGCTTCGCACGGGCTGCCAAGCTCGCGCTCTCTTAGCAAAGGCAACTGTGCGGGTGGACACAACAGCCTGAAAGTGGGCTCAAAGCCCCTGCTTGACCCAAACACAGGCCAGCAAAGGGATGCCTGTGCAAACATCTATGTATACATTCCTCTCAGCATCACATGTAGTCTGCAGCCATGCACAGAAGAAATGTCTGCATCTACTGCGGGTATGCTTCACATGTTGGACCCATGTGAGGCTGCACCTAGGCTCAAGATCCTATGTGATGCATGAGGTCCTACACAGATGGCCTCGGCATGCCACTGAGCAAGAGGAAGACCTTGATGCTAGTATTGCATGCCATTGAATAAGTGCCACAGGAAGAACATTGGTAACAGTGCTTCTCTGTGTATGCCANTGCATATCACGTGTGGTGTCCAGCATGCATGACACAAAGGTAAGAGCATGAGCTCTGCATCAGGAGCATCAGAATGTGCGCTCATATCTTGCCAGCACAGCTGCAACGCAACATGGCAACCACTGACACGCATCCAGCTAGGTCAACTACTGGTACAGCATCAGACATAACGCAGCTGCAGCACCGTCCAAAGCCTTACCTGTACAAAAGCCTCCTGCTCTTGTGTCTCGATGGAGCCAGGCCTCAGACTGCGCACAGCACGGACAGCTTCCTGGGCTGAGAGCACGGGCCTGTCTGCAGTCAGGTCGGGGGGTGGGGTGGCTCCCCACATGGCCACACAGCAGGCTGCAAAGGTGCCAGCTCGGCCCTTGCCGCCCCCACAGTGTACCAGCACACAGGCATCTTCTGCTGCCACAGCCTCCAGGAAGCGGTCTACCTGCATACATGTGTTGCATCAGGTTGGGCGGATAACAAATCTCATGATGGTATCATTTGCAAATTGCGAGGCTGCCCAGGTGGCTAGATAGCAAATTTTTTGTCACGAAAGTTCAATACGTGTTCTCCACAGCTCTGCATGCACGTTTCCACCAGGTGTTTTTGCATTACATTTGTCTGCCTGGTTGCATCAGTCTGTACAAATGCAATAATGTCTGCTGACCAGGTGCCTACTCTGCTGACTGCANGCCACATACACACATGCACATGCATACAGACGTACACATGCAGAACAGAGAGCAGCAGCTAGATTGCGGCTATCGCCTCCATGGGTGTAGGTGTAGGGGTGCTGCAGCATGAGTGTGATCATGTGAAGGCTGACCTGCAGGTATGTGAACAGCTCGCCGCCCATGATGCACTCCAAGAGCATGTACAGATAAGCAGCATCCTTGTAGCTGGCCACTAAGTTGACCATGTGGGGGCTGCAGCATTCAGTCTGCACCTCCTTCTCCCTCCTCACATGCTCCTGCAACATCCACGCCATGCTTGCCATGTCTGTCCTTGCATGCATGGCACGATTTGCATGCTTGGCCATACAGTCATGCCAGGGCAGAACTGCAGCAAATGTGCAAGACACAAGTGCACTCGCACAGCATGGTAAGTCTCACACCTGCTGAAACATTTTGCATATGGTGCACAAATGGTGTGACAAGGAGGGATCATAAGCTCGCGACCATAGCCTGTGACACGCACAATGTACTGCACCTGAGCAAGGCCATATATGTCCTGCAATTGGCGCTAAGGTGCATTATCCTAGCATGGCAGTANTGCAATCAGAAGGCCTGCACAGTCAGAGAGCTATAGGCTGACTTGCCGCGTCTCCTGTCTCTATGACCCTGCCTACGCCTTCATTCCCGGCAACTGCAGGCAATTCAGGTTTGATAGGATACTTTCCTTGTATTTGATTGAGGTCTGCAGGGTTGATAGGTGCCTGCACAAGCACTGCAGTCCTGTAAGAACAGGCACCAGCCCTGTGCAGCCTTGCTCATGAAAGTCAAGCTCGCTGAAGCTCCCTGTGACGCAAGCTTACAGCCAGAAACTCCACAGTCACTTGACCGGGCCCGGCTCTGGCAACATCCCTCTCTTGTACAGCAAGTACTGTTGCAGGCTCGCCGTGCTCAGCGTACACCAGCGCTTGAGCTGCGGTCCCGTAGCTCTGCCTATAGCTGCGGTACTGACGATTCAGTGCCCGCGTCACTCTCATGACAATTGCTGATGCTATACCACTCACTGCGGGTGCAGTCAATGCGCTGCAGAGTTCAAAGCTAGTTTGAATCTCCCCTGCATTAGACAGTACTCAGCATGCATGTTGTGTCGCTGCAAGTGCTTCCTCAACTTAACCTTCCCAGCGCCACATGTGCTGCATCTGTTGGCCTGCGAGCTGCAGCAGCAAGCACAAATGCAAGACATCATTGACAACTCAACACTATCAGCCTGTGGGCAAGCTGCACTGATACCGGGATTTTTGTTTGGCAGTCTGCATGAACGTTCACACTCGTGCTTCAATGCTCTCTGACAATGCACAAACACGTTACGCGTACATGTACAAAGGTAGCATTTCCAGGCCAGATTTGTGACATTGTGCTGGGTCAGATGCAAAATTGTTACGCTGCCATCGCTTTAGGCATGTNTGTACCCTGAGACAATCTTTGGTGCCATTCAGCCCATGTCCCAAACCCTGAGCAATGGCTTGCATTTGGCCTGCAGCAACGAGATGAACAATCATTACAGCTGCGCCTGCAAACCCTAAACCATGAAAGAGCAAGAGCAGTCCTGCTCATCACAAAATCCTGGACTGACATGTTTACGATTAATACAACAATTGTTTGGAGCACAGTAGACACCTCTCCAGTTACTGCTGACAGCTGATGTGCAGCATGTAGCTGCAAATTGCACAATATGCACTGTGCCCAATGCCGCAAGCTGGTCATAGGCCACGAATATCTTATCAGACAGTGGCAATCCAATTGCTCTTGCCAATGTTGTGTTGCCTTGTGTGGGTGGTCATAGCACCATACCTGTGCTGGAATGGCAAAGCATGCGTGTTTTTGGTGTTTGCCTGATGTTTATCTTGGCATGTTCAAAGCCCTGCCCTTCAATCTCAATGACAGGATCCTGCATTCCAATGCTGAAGGTTCATCAAACTGCCTTAGATGTGTTTGCTCAAGCATTGCACCTTAACCCTGTGTCGCCTACTGCACCATGCCCAGAGCATGACTGTTACAGGCATATTGGTTGTTAGAGACCAAATCATGAGCATTGAGCAGGGTGCCAGGTTGCTTGTGCTCATACAATAGGCAATGATTGCAATGCAGCACACAGTTAAAAGGGAGACATAGCAGTCTGACATATGCAGTCTGACATAGGCAGTCTGACATAGGCAGTCTGACATACGCAGTCGGACACAATTCAGGCCTACACCTGAGGCTCACCTCACAAGCCCAGCTGACCCCTTGACCATGCAAAGAAATGGCGCAGCCTATCATGTGGGGTAGTACTCCTCTGTTTTGCTCTGACTCGGAAACAAAAGATACCGTTGAAGCGAAAAAGCCCTTGATGTCCTCACCAAGCCTCAACTTTGACAAGCACTCTGTGCGGTCTTGATCATGGTTTGGCATGGGACACATCGCTGTAGCAGTTGTCAAGTAATGCTTGGAGAGGTTCCTGTGCATAAGAGGCAACCGTATAGTACAGTGGGACAGTATGCGTGAGTGTGCTCATGTCATGCACACAGCCTATGCCGTAAACAGAATTGCCTGCAAACCGGAACTGAGTGGTCCAATGTTGAACAAGGCATTGTCACTGACTCAGCGATTGTTCACAACAAGGCTCCCATGTCATAAACTTGTACAATACAGGTTGGATTGGCAACCACTGCAGCTCTGTCAACTTGCTGGTTGCCAATGCAGGTATCACATTCACCTGTAGTTGTCGTGACTAAACGGCTGGCCACGCATTGCATTGCTGATCAGCAGCATGTGCCGCAGAGGCAGGTCTTGGGCAGGAACAGGCAGTCCAGCATGTGGCAGGAACCAAACGNATATTGCCAGTACCAGCTGCACCTTGTGGCCTGCTGCCTGCACGCTGCATCAAGGCTGTATTGGCTGCAAGCAGGGAATGTTGCGGTAGTTGCCAATCTTAAGGACAATGTGAATCACATTTGGGTGTGCAACAGGTGGCCAAAACAGTGAATGAGAGGATATCCAAGTACGCCCAGGTCACTTTGGAGTCGTGTGCGTATGCTGGCACAGGCAATGTGCTCAAGGTACAGCAACTGCTTGCTCAGGCCGGCGAGCACATTGAGCTAAAGGATGACGAGAGCTGGAAGGTAAGCATGCACACAGGAGTTGTCCTCGTTAAGAGGCCAAATAGCATGTCTGCTTCCAAGAATTCATGAGAAAGCGTCTTGGCTGCAGTCAATTTGGCTGGTTGTGTCTGACATTTCAGCCAAATTTGTGCTTATTATCATGCTAATATGGCCTACATGTTTGAATCCAACTGTGCTGCACTTGCTGACAACAACTGTGTGCACAAGACTACAAGGAAGGCAGAGCATATGTTTCTGATGTACCTGCAGATGCACATGCCAGACGCTCAACTCGTTCTCCACTACCCTGGATGGTGCTTTGTGACAGGTTGTGAAGGTAGCTTAGTCTTCCCTGTGTGATGATACCTTTCGACAAAACCGACATGCGGCACAGGTATACTGAGCCGGATGCACTGCAATGGGCTCAGGGTGCAGAGCAGCAGGCCGCGCAGATGTACAAGAAATACATCAGGTACACAAACCCAGCTTGCTTGCTCAAGACTATGTCAGCATCTGTAATGCAGCTCTGACAAGCAGAAGCTGCCTTCTCACCGGCCCATTGGCTGCTGCAGCGCTGCATGTCATCATCACGCATACTATTAGCCAACATGAGTCACATGAGTCACAACTAGAAATCGTAGAAATTGAAACCTGTAATCTGGTTATTATTTTTCTTCTTCTTCTCTGTTGATGATGATGATGTTGAACATGATGCAAAGCAGGCTAGCTAAATGTGTTGCCTGCTCTGACAGGCAGTCAGGCATGCGGGTGCCCCACTACCTGCGCACAGTCAAGACGCCTGAGGCCAGTGAAGAGGCCCTGCTCAATTCCTCAAGGCTCAACATGCGAGCATCCTGGCCCAGCAGCAAGGGCGGGACCATGGAGAAGGCCATGGGGGGCTACAACATGCAGGCCATGTTTGCCAACTCCAGCAGATCATCAGGAATGTATGCTGGCCAGGACGGGAATAAGNCAAATTGGGTTGCTGCTGTGCCTGAGCTGGCGAGGGGCCCTGTACGGCGTCCCTGGTGGGTATTTCCGGCTTCTGACGCGGGAGAAGTGTTCTGTTCTTGAGGCGCTGGTAGGCAGGATTGCTCTGTAGGCGGTTTCTGAAAGATTGAGCCGTTCTCCTCTGCTCTGCATGGCCTTTCTGCAGCGGATCAGCTGTCTCACAGCGCAGGACGCGTTGTCTGCGCGCTCGTAAACTCGAAGGGCGCTGAAGCTGCTGGAGTGCCCCAGGCTGCGCAATCAGCTGGCAGCGCCAATGGCTGACGCTTCGAGCGGGCTCAGATCCTAGCAAGTAAGGCATCNGAGCAAGGTTCTGCTGAAGCTGACATCACTGCAGTCGCTACAAAACGTTTAACCACAGAGGGCATTGTACCAGGCTCAGCAGCAGCCAGTAAACCTCAGTCAGAAGGCATGGCACCCATGCATGCTAGGCAGAGCAGTGATGCAGTGCCACCCAATGTCCCTAAAGGTGCAGTACGACCAAGAGGTGGGGTAAGGGCTTCAGCTATGGGTCCCTTGCTGAACTTTCTGCGGAGTTCTGGTGGGTTAGAGACTGAACCGTAGCTATAGATCAAGAAGGTGTACCAACACTCCTAAGTTTGGAGTGTGCTGCAGACTGCTGATGACTGTTGGTCATCTCGTGTGTGTCACTTTGCGTGTCTCAGCCTGGTAGACTGCTGCAAAGTGTATAAAATCGAAGGGATGTGCGCTAGCACTGTGCTTGTGCTGGGTTGCCATTCCAGCTTTATGGCTGTATTGCAGTGTTGAGCCAGCTGAAACATATACCCGTTTAGGCATGCAGTCATGTCAGATCAATACGCTGGTATGCACATAGGTAGCAGTCTGATGTTGTTTCAATCTGTGTGTAGAACCATTTTCTATGCTTGAGGCGTTATTTTGTCATGTGAACGAGCACATTGAGACGGGAGCATGCAAAGGATCAGCCTAACTGATGATGCACTTGCTGCGTATAGCTGCCCCAGTCTCAATGCAACAGGCTATGTCGTTGCACCGAGCATGTGCATGGTGTACCAGGCACAATGGTAATCAATACAGACACCATGCATTGGTTCAGGTGCGAGCACAGCTGGTGTGTAGCATCATGCAATAGCTGCGGGCACCATTGACCGCCTCCATGTACTAGCTTTGCAATGCAATCCGTGGATAAGCTTGGCAATGCTATTGATATGGGTTGACAGCACAGCTATGCTTGTGTGCTAGCATAGCGCTGCGCATCTTGTACATGCAGACAAATGCATGTACAAACGGTTCCCTTTGAGCATATTCATGCAGAGAGGGTGCATTACTGCTGCTCCACTGTAGCGAGGTATCCTGCTTAGCCTGAAAGNATGACAATGATGATGATGATGAGGAAGACAGCCAGGAGGAAGGCGAAGAAGTTTGCCCGCCCAACTGCGAAGTGCAGCTCTACGACAAGGTAAGCTACCCGTACATGACACTGTTGCCGGTAGTACAAGGTATCATGTTCATGGCCCCAATGCGCTGATGCCCAGTTGTACTCTGCCTTCGTATACATCATTGTCACAGTGTGTTTGCTGCTGTCTGCTGTACTCTCAGAGTGTGTTGCTGAAATTTGCCGTGAGCTCACACTAGCACCTGNCCCCAAGCCATGCTGCACATGATTGGTGCAGCAACCGCTTCTCGGATGAATGCATACACAATGGGGTGAAAGTGCTGCCCACGGCTGCCATCTACAGCTCGCAACGCCCGTTTCAAGTAAACAGAGCCGCAGCATGAGGAGACTTGAATGAGAGCTAAGGCAAGCTGACACTGCCAAGCTTTCACTGGAGGGGCTGCAATACAAAGTTTCTTCAGTGAGAGGGTCCGCATGTGCCACACACAGGTAGCCTTCGCAGTCTTGCTGGGAATCAAGCATGGATGAGGGTACGCACACTTTACGCGTGGTGTATCTGGCGTCTCTGAGATTTTACTTAATCTTGCAAAGCTGCTAGCGGATTCCAAGTCCAAAGTCGCGCTGTTCTGCTTCTTTGCTCGAGGTGGCGGTTTGCCTTCGCTCATGTGCAACGAGCTACAGCGCCATTAGGACCTCAGGCGAGGCGCAACCAGATACCGTGTAGGCGCAACCTCTGATCAGCTTAATCACAAGCGTTGCCGAGGTAAGCGAGGCAGAGGCTATGACTCAACGAAGGGGCAGCATTTATGAATGCGTTCCACTACAATGCTGGATCACGCACAGATGAAGCGCTCGGATGGCGTACTTGCTAGAGCTCGAAACCCAACTTCGCATGTTGCTGAGCCTTTGCACGTGCAGACTGTGCACGTGTCAATAGCTCTTGTGCAGCCCTCCGCACATCTGCAGCTGGCGTGCATGTTGCTGTCGAGTTACTCGCTCCATATACCTGCATGGATCGGAAACCACTTGCTTATGTAGCGCTGCAGACCGACCTATGACAGCCAATCAACAGCCAAACACAGACTTGCTTGAAGACCTGTGCACACGGTTTATCCTGAACGTTCCTGCCGAAGAGCTCGAGTACGACCTAGACATGTTAACCTCAAGTCTCGCCTGGCAATCAACAGGACCAGGCATTTGGCACAACCCGCCCTGTGACAACACTTGTTAGCTATGCCCTGCAGGTCTTTTGAGCGCTTGCTGTTCTTGGTTGAACAAGCCCACTGGTTCTACGAGGTAAAATCTTTCTGCCCATTATGCTGTGCTACAATGCAGATCTGGTAGCTTGCAGCACCTGAAGTTGGTGCATGTGTGCAGGACTTCAGCCGAGAAAAGGACTTGACCCTGCGCTCTTACTCCTTGAAGGAATTTGTGTCCCTGATCTTCAGGTGGGTACTGTCTGGGGTAACTCTGGCAATTGTTTGATATCACGGGACACAGCACCCGCTACAGCAAATTCATCCTTACACGACTTCAAACGTGTCGTGCATGTTGCAGGCAGGTACCAGGTCTGCAGCCATACCATCACCAGTTAGAGGAGATATACTTCAAGTTCAATGCATACAAGCAAACCATCCCCACAATGGGAGCAATCATTCTGGAGCCCAGCATGGAGAAGTGCCTCCTGGTGAAAGGGTATAGGGCTGCTGATGGCTGGGGGTTCCCCACCGGGAAAATCAACCGAGATGAGGCTGATGACAAATGTGCTGTCAGAGAGGCAAGGTGCACATGCTGTTATTGCAATGCTGTTTTCATGCGTTGCATCAGCATGCACTGATCGTACTTAGTCAGAAAGTTGCCACCTGGTGTTATGATTACTTGCAGGTGTTCCATGTTCTGCATGAATCGTACTGAACAGAATAACACATCATGCAATTTGCATCGCTGAGGCTTTGCGATCCACACTTATGCCCATGCCATTGCTGTTGAACTTTGCTGCAGTACACTGTGACTGCTAAACACACACATGCCACATGTGTTTCGATGTACTGCATCATCAGTGCTAACCATGAGGGTTACCACTCTTGCATACCAAGATCTGTCCGCATGTTGGAGCTTGCTTTGGCGCCGCTGTCTGTCTGGCCTGGCCATCACCTCTTGAGATTCCTACACCAGGGTCAAGCAGGATCAACGACACATTTTGCAATGTGAATTGAGCAAAGTCTTGCATCTGTCTCGATGTGATTGCCACAGTAGCATAGAGACATGTAGTTAAGTGCAGCATGTGTTGCACTTGCGCCTGGAGCTGAGTTGAGTCCTGTANCAAATGTGCGTCTGCTCTGCTTGCAGGATACAACACCTATACCAACGCTGGCGCCACCACTGCACTGGCCTATGCTGCTGCTAATGCATCCACCACCTCCACCACCAACGCTGCCACCTCCAGCAATGCTGCTTCCTCTCAGGCCACCGTCATGTCTGGCGGTGGCGGCCCTGACTACGCAGGAGCCTACCAGCACAGCTTCGCCTCTGCTGATGTTACAGCAACCCCAAGTACCGGCATGACTGCCACACCTGCCACCCCCACCACTGCCAGTGCTGCAGCTGTGGCAGCCTCTGCTGCCAGCTTGAACTCGGCAGTGGTGTACGCCACTTCTACCAACGCCACCGCCCGCACCTTCATCACTGGCAGTGGCAGCTATGTCGAGGTGACTCTCGTTGTGTTTGCATGTAACGTGTCTGCCTTGAATAATGCAAGTCTCAGATATCGTGGATTCATGCAGTGACTGGCTGTTTAACAATTGGGGTGTAGTGTTGACAATTTGGTTGTGATTTCAGCAGTGTGTAGTACATGTCCAATATGCAAGATGTGGTAAGTGTGATGCTGCAATGTGCCCTTTTTCAGTAGGGATGCAGCTGTGCTTGCACCATTCATCAATCTTATCTGCATGCAGCCATGTGCTGCTGCTGCCAGCGTCATGGCTTGCACAACACTCATGTCTGCTTACCATGCAGAGGATGGTGCGTGCTGCATGTGAGTCATTCTGCAGATGGAGTGTCAGCCATGTGCTAATGTTGTATGTTATGATATGCAGGCTGGTCTGTCTGGAGCTATTGCAATCCATGCCATTTACAGCACTGATGAGACCGTGCTGTTCTTTGAGAGGCCTCATGTCAACCCTGCCAACCCTGAAGTCATTCCCAACCCATACCTAACTGTAAGTCATCTCAAATAACAGCAGTGTTGTTTGCTTCATTTCAGATGCACAAGCTTGCATGCACCCCTAATTGGTCATCATGCATATGTTGCCCAGTGCACTACCCTGTGTGCACTGTGTTACATCCACCACAGCAAGCTGTATGGACCACTCCTCAGTGGCAGGCAGATTCACAGCTACAAAGGCAATCAACACTACTCAGACCAGCGTTGGTTGTCAGACTTCATGTACATGCGCGTTGAAACATCCTGGCATGGCCTGGTGCGCAGAGCAGGACTTGATGCAATGGGTCGCATCCTCACTCTCACAGCTGCCATTGAGGGCTTGAGCACTGCATTGGAAAACAATCCAGTCACTCAGCCTACATACCAGTCAGCACCAGACAGAGTGCAGTATGAGTCCGTGCTGAAGGATACATTCCATCAGCAACTCCTGCGCAGGTAGCCTCAGTACTTGCAAGCAATAGAAGGAGCTTTTCAGCCTCAAGCGCATATTTCACTTGTTTCAATGTCATGTGTCAAGTTATGTTGCATGATGTGTTGCGCAAATCAGAGTGCTCAAGGGCAAATCCCTGTGCCAATACTAAGTGACTCATTGGACACACGTTTTGCATGTCTATGTGTTNATCAGCTGATACTGCTGTCTGTTGCTTGGCGTTTGCAGGTGAGGTATACTTTGTGGTCCACCATGAAGACCAAAATGATGTTGCAGTGCTACCTGGTGTTGGAACTGTGGACGTGCTGGAAGCAGGCTGACTGACAGCTGGTTTAGATGATTCCTGTTTGGTGGTACTGAATNCTTGGCTTCCTCAGCAGCTGCTGCAGCAGTGTCATGGTCTGCCATTGACAGATCGATGAAGGCGTTCTCCCAGCTGAACTTGCGTGGTGCTGCCAGCATGATTGGCAGCTTGTACACTGGAACGCTTTGCAGCCCAGTAATGATCTCCCCAGCCTATGCATCCATGTTGCTGCNTGCTGCCCATACACACCGCCCACATGCCCAATGACTACTTCCAACATCAGGACACCGTCTGAGTGACAATTTCGCTGCTGCATGCCTGCCTTGAATTTGTCAGGCATGATCATTTGCACTTTGGGAGCTGGAATGGGTTGGTGTTGAGCACCCCAATTGCTATGCTTTACCAATGCTTGAGCATGGCGCTATGCAGGCACTGGTCGAGTCAAACGAGCTGCCCCAGAAACCAGAGCCTGTTAAGGAAGAGGAAGAGGCAAAGGAGGAAGAGTAGACAGAGTATCACTAATCAAGTACACCGTCTTTCTAGTGCATCTAGATCACAGCAACGAAAACTGAGCTTCCTGTGTAGCTGTTTTGAGCCATGTCAGCTGATGTTCACAAAGGATCTTTGTAATTTGGTGTGCAATGCACATTTGCTGAAAGCCAAAGGCTACAGCCAAGATTGAAATCCCTACTGACGTGAGATGCAAGCGTCAAAATCACAAGGTACAATGCATGCATTCAGGTGAATAGGTTCATTTGGGATGACCCTGAGCTTGACATGAAGAAAACTATAACTCATCTCTTGTTGCCAGAGTATCATTCTGCTATGGACTCCAAAACTTGCAGAGCTTCCCTCCAGATGTCTTCAAGCTTCTTTAAAGTAGCATCTGATCCCTTCATGCTCTGCATCTGTTTTTGTGTAGCAGACACACAGCTGAGAAAGCTGCCAGGCCTCACATTCTCTGCTGATGATGTCTGCTGAGCTGACCTGCACCCCCAAACGTCTGGTCAGCAAACATGCAGTCTTCGCCCTCCTAATTCAGNCAGGCACCATGCTGATGTCAGCAGCATTGAGCGCTCACAAGAGAGTGTTGTTAGGAAACCTGTTATGTTGACAGCATGGTGTTGCCAGTGTGTGCAATGAACCTCCCTGGTGTCAACGACACCACTTCTGTAGATGCTTATGCAAACCAGCAGGCATAGCTTGTGCGCAGCCTTGAGTGGCAGGACGCAACATTTGCACTAGTGCCGCTTTTGTTTCATGTGGATTTGCCTTGTTTACAGCTCGGCTTATGCCACCTGCAATGACTGCAAGCTGGAGTTTCCATGTCAGACTTGGATGCGCTGTCATCTGCAGGCAGTTCAAAACAGCTCATCAGCACCTGGTGCGGGCGGCTACACAGAACCCCATGCAGCCCGCAAACATGACTCGTGGAGTACTTTCAGGGGGACCCCTCAGAAATGTGTTCAGAGACAATCAGAGGCTCTGGCACCTGTGGCCATTGGTCAGCCAGCCATCAGACGCTCTCGATCTGGTGAGTCCTTTCTGTCTAGCACTGTCATGACTGCTGTGCCATTATGTCTGCGCAGGAGGAGGTTCTGCAGTATGCAAGCAGCAGCCTACTTGGCATGCTCATACCAGACCCATACTGAATCCATGTTGGTTTTGTGTAGCAAGCGCAAGATATGCTTGGTGTGCAAAGTCTGTGTGACTGTGCGCCCTGCTGTCCTTGGTAAGCATCACCAATCAGTGGCCAAATGCTGCCAATACATCAGCAGCATGTATCCTTCAGGTAGACATGCGTCGAACACTCACAGCTGAGCTTGCTCTTGCAGGAGTCATGTCACTGCACCCTGATATCGCTTCTGCAGCTGCGGCAAAGTCCACAGGACTTGCAGCACGCTGTTCATGTAACAGCTGTTTCCCAAGTTTTTGAGACCGACATATCTGCACAATATGAGGGAGTGAGTTCCTTTGCAGCCTCACGACTGGCTCTTCCTTGGGAGCTGCCAGCTCTGTGACGCACTGTATGCTCGATCGGTCAATATACAGCCCGTTGCATTGCAGGTGCTGAAGAGTCTCAGCATGACTGATGTGCACTGCAGCCTGGATATATACACCTATGTGGGTGCCACTTTGCAACAGATATGCATGCATATAGATGAGCCAAAAAGTCAGCACAATAAGCAAGAGGCAATAGGGGTAGGATTGAGATATGGACACCAGGACAACAGGTGACAACACAGGGCCAAAGATAGCACAGGGATTGCTGATACTGCCGTTCATCCCATTCATGCCGTGAGCGTCTGCATGGCTTACCCTGGGCCAGACATGGCCTGCAGCTGCTTGCCAGCTTCAGTGATATGGTTCCATTCAAAGTCTTTGTTTGCTTCAATTTCTGCTTCTGCCATTGTCTTCTCTGTCTTTTGCATAGCCATCATGTTGATGCCCCAGTGTGACAAATGCTCAGCCTACAGCAACATACAAANATATTGTACCATGCATATTGTACCAAGCCCTTGTCCTGACCTGTTTATCATCCACTGGCCTTTTGAAGCCTTGCTGCATCAGAGCTGTTTTGGCACTGCTGTGCATCTAGACCCCGCTATTTAGGAATATGCTTCCGCCACGCACAGCCTGCCCAACCCGATAGGACACCCACCTGATTTGCAGGGCTGGTTCTATACACTTGTGTTGCAAGCCAGGTTGGAACCAATTGCTCAACATACGGAAATCACCTCAAACATCAGTCAATGTCATCAACCCTCTTCTTTCCTTTCTTCTTCATCGTTGTTCAGTACTGTTGTGTCCTGCAGGCAGCAGGGATGGTGGTGCACCCTGGCCCAGGGAATCCCTCCGGCACCCTCGTCAATGCCGTGTTACATCACTGCAACCTCCCAGCCATTCCATTACAGGCAGATACTCCTTCAGATGACTCAGCAGGTGCAAAGCTGTTGCAATGCTTTGTGATGAGAGGCCATAACTGCTGAAGCAGCAAGTCATGGCTGATTTCTCTGTATGTGGGCACTTATTCCAGCAAACATCATGCCCACAAGCCACACTCTGATTCCTATACTCAATGCAAGACTCCCACAACCACTTAGCAATCGCCTCCCTCACTTACTGGGTCACCACCCAGGGCTTGTCGCAAAAGCCCTGCTGCCTCAGGGCTGAATGTTTGCATGATCACTTCTGTTTTCCATCGCCTCAGCTGCTGCCCCATCACAATACTTTCTTGTTTCAGAGCAAGCTCGAAAATCAGGCTCTGTATCAGAGTTCCCGAGGTTTTTGCAAATTCTTTATTTGATATCCTTGAAATGCTCATAGCCTTACAGCAGTTGGCGATCTGAAAAGATGTGAGGATTGCTGCGATGTATCTGATTTTTGGCTTCAGCTACAATGTGTGGCGCGCTGCTCTGCATGTGCAGAAAGTGATGCAGACCTCAACAAGGACGAAGAAGATGATGCTCAAGATAGTCAAACAAGCTTGCCGTTTGAGGCTGGTGCCCATCTGCGGCCTGGCATTGTGCACCGGTTGGACAAAGGCACCACAGGTCAGTCTTGCAGCATGTCGATCGCTCATTCATGACTCCTACATTGACTCTTGTGCAAAGCTGTTTGTCCAAGAAATGCTGAGTTTTGCGCTGGGCGAAATGTATATACCCCTGTCAAAGCTGCATGCATCACGTCAGTGCCCAAAAAAAAGTTTTCTGTGACTTCACAGTTACTGTTGCTTGCATGGGCGTGAAATCGCTGTCAGCCATGCACTGCACCAAGCGCGTATGCCACTGTCAAAGCTGCATGCCTCTCAAAAGTGCCCCCAAAAAATGATTCCCTGTAGTTTCATAATGACTGTTGCTTGCATGGGTGTGAAGCTTCTGTACAAGCTCACTTCAGTATTGATATTGCTTTACACGACGCTTACTATGTTGTGGCTGACTTTCATTGCAACAGCATGACTCACTGAAGTTTGATTGCCCATTGGTCACAGAATGATTCATGTTCATGCTGGTCTGCTGGTTGTTACTATGTTGTGGCTCACTGTCAGTGTCACAGCGTAGCTGACCAAATATTGATTGCCCATTGGCCACAGAAAAGTTTGTATACCTGCAGGTCTGCTGGTAGTGGCAAANCAGCTCATCGTACATGTATTGCTGCAGCTCGCGTGGCTGATATAAGCATACCTTCCTACGCATTGCCAGCATGCAAACCCAGCAGCATGCATCTCAGGCAGAATCCTGCAAAGTATACTGACAATGCCTGTGATCATAGGCAGCTAGACTACGCACAGACATATCCCCGCAACCAGCTTCAGCCTCATGCACTCGCGGACGTTGTACGCCAAGCAGCCAGACTGCTAGACTTCCTACAGCCTCGCGACTGGTGGGCCTTAGCAGCCTCAGGCCAACTCTTCAGACAGGTCATCCAGAACTCCACCAGAACCATTTCTGTGAATGACAACCATGACCTCAGACTCCTGGCTACATCTCAGGGTAACTGGCCACACTTGTCAGTTGTCATTGTCAGACAGCTGCGAATGGTGACTGACATTGACGCCAACGTCAGGGGCATGCTTAAGCCCACAGCTGTGTGCCAATTGTCCTCCTGTGGATCAAGCAGCATCATGTTGCTGCTCAGACCATCCAACCAGTCACAGGCAGACCAAGCTCTTTCACCGACAGCTGCTGCCTTCTTGCAACTGCCAAAATGGAGTCAGCTCTCAGCACTCGCCCTGCAGCACAGCAGTCTCAGTCCCAGCGGTATAGCACAGCTAGCAGCAGTGCCCTGGCCAAACCTCCGTATTCTGAATGTTTCTGGAAACAGCTTGGGATCTGCATGCACAGCTCAACTGACGCAAGCATGGCCACAACTGCGGTCTCTTGACATCTCCAGGAACAACCTGGACGCAGATGCTGTATCACATCTGGTGAAGGCATCATGGCCGCTGCTGCATACTCTCAACTTGAGCCAGAACACAGGCTTAGACGCAGCAGCCTTCCGCGAGCTAGCTATTGCACAATGGCCTCAGCTGACAAGACTGGATTTGATGCACATCAGGCTTAATGCAGCATGCATGCACAACCTGGCTCAGATGCCAGCACCTAAGCTCGCAGCCTTGAACTTGAGCTATACTAACCTGACTGCGGATGCTATAGCAGAACTGAACAGCGCTGCCTGGCCCTTGCTGTCGTTGTGGTTACAGGGCAATCAGCTTGGTGCAGCTGCAATGACAAAGCTGGTTCAGGCACCGTTTGCACAGATACAGTATCTGGGTCTTGCTGATAACAAGTNGCTGCACTTCTCAGCTGAGTTCCTAGGCCGTGTGCGGCTGGTTGGCAGCATCGCCAGTCTGGCGGGCGTGGGAACCTACAACTACTTCCTGAAGGATGTGCCGCTGCAGAAGATGTTCTTCTGGACTGCAGTGTCCGGCACTGCTTTGGGGATGACTCAACTGATCCTCATCACAGGTCAGATTGCCTCTACCTACCAGCTGATGTTGTTTTGCTAGAGTTGCCAGTGCAGTTTTGATGTTGGTATGATACTTGGGAGTTGAAATGTAGGCCTCAATCATGCGGTTATGCTCAGCTGTTCCAACGCTTGTGGGCAACTGCATTCTGAATATCCGGGAACAGCTACTCACATGTACTTCGTGCAAAGTCTGTCTTTTTTCTGCATTGCATTAAGTTTTGATTGGACATGTACAGGTGGCTGTTTTGGTCATTCTTCTGCAGCTTCCTAGTGGTTGGTGGCTACTTCAACCTTCTGCTGCACTTCATCAACAACCATCGCTGGCGATTTTCAGGTAAGCACTGTTTGCGTCACAGCACTGCCATAAGCTACAGTTGCGGATTCCCCCTTGCAGTTGCTGGAGCTATTGTATTGGCGCGACGCAATCACGTCTTCACTACATTGATGCGCTAGTTGTGCACATGCAAGCATATCATGCTTGGGTGCCTCCTGCAGGACAAGCTCAGCTGCTTGCTATTGCTCAATCTATTCCGTCAGCTTTCATTGTTTATCTGGTGGCTTGCATCCCTGTTGGAGTGTATGCCTTCCTACGCTCTGGTTGGCAAGAAGGCATCTTCTCAGCTGCTATCTTCTTCTTCCTCAGTTTGGAGCTGACCATGGTAAATTGCTCAATCTTGTGCACTTTTTTCTTGCCTTACACATAATTTCACATANTACAAGTGTGGCACAGCCGGTGTTCACCCACAAGCGCAGCTTGCTGTTTCTGCCTGGAAGCTGCAGATGTCTTGTCATGGGTTTGGGCAGACCTGAACAGGGTAGGACACAGCTCAAGGTGATGAGCCTCATGCTCTGTGTGCAAGCAGCAAGGTATGCATTGCCCAGAATCACAAGCACAAGGCTTGGCATACCTTGCATTTCATGTGTTACAAATTGCATGCATGCTACCTGTGATCTAGGGCTGCAATGCATTGTGTTCAGGTTGTGTAGCATCACAGAAGGGTACTGTCACCAGAGTCGGTCAGACACACCTTGCCTATAACATGACCACATTGAGGCAAGGGCAGTCAGGTGCTCTGCTGTGAGTCTGCTGAACGGCAGTTGCAGTTCTGTATAGCATCTGACTGTTTCTGGAAGTGGCATGCTGCTCCTGGTGGTCTGTGGCTGTAGTTGCTGGCTTGTTCATAGTTCTGCTAGGTTTTGGCTGCGGNTCAACTGATGTGCCACAGCTCCAAAGGGTTGTTGGTAATGATGCCGTGGACCCTAGTGAAGCAGTGGATGTGAAACACCGTCAGCCTCACAGGAAGCCCCATGTGGGTGCCCACATGGCTCCCCACAAGCAGCCGATGACAAAGCTGCATGCTTTTGGCGGGAAGCCCACATGGGTCAGACCGGCTTTTGCTGAGCATGCTGCAGAAGAGCAGTCACTTGACACGCAAGCCACACAAGCTGGTATATCCCGCTCACATGACAACACATGCGAGCTTGGTGCTGTTTTGTGCATGTGCCCATCACTCTTGTGATCAACACCAGCCATGCTTGGGAAGTACGAGTGCATTTGACTGTGCAATGCATGGCACAGCTTGCTGCGAATATCCTGAGCTCAAATTCAGCTACCCTTGATGTCATCAGGGTGGTCAATGAGGCACAAACTCAGCATGGCTGTATATTTCAGCAAGTACAACATGTCAGGTGGCGTCTGATTGCAGAGATGGATCACAACATACAAAGCTGTGCTTTGTACGGCAAGACTGGCTTGTTCACCTGCACGTGACATAAACCAACAGGATGTCCAAGCTTGCTCTGCGCATATTTGCAGNAATTCATGATCAACAGTGCATCCGCAGCAACGGTCAGACATGATTGAGCAGGCACTGTGCTTGCCCTATCCATTGCTGCACAAACGCATTGGCTCAACATCACTAAAGTCTCTACCATGTTTTGTGTTTCATGACAGCCTCTTGCCGTACGAGTGTGCCTGTGTTTATCTAAACTCAGCGCTGTGCTCACCCAAATTTTGCTGATCTCATGCTGATGTCTGCAAGTGACTCGGCATCTGAAGCTCAGCTTGTGTGTGCATAAGCATGGTCGCATTCCTGTGCAAAAACCATATTGGGCAGTGGGCGGCCTTACCTCACATGACAGACATGAGTGATCAGCCAGGCGCAATTGTAGTGCAATACTGGAGACAGCTCCCAACAAAGCATGTTTCAGCAAGCACAACAAATTACTTATGCTGCATGTGGAATGTGGATTCAGCAGTGGTAAANGATGTGAGCAGCTGCAGCAAGTGTTGCTGTCAGTGAGCAACAGTCAGCGTTGCATGGTATTGTGTGGACAGCCCCTGTGTTGCATACACTTGAGCTATTCATTGTGAACCTGATCAATCACAGCTTCACAAAATAGGCATCATGCAGTGCTGGCACCATGCAATGCATGGCAATTTTCTAAGGCTGGCGCAATTTAGGGGATGCACGCACAGCAGCACATGTGTCCCCCCCTCAACTGGTCAGCCATTATGCACTCAAACACACACATATACCTACACACATACTCGAGCATCAAAACTGTCTGCCTTCTTGCTTTGAAGCTGCCATCAGACAGTCAAGGTTGCCTCAGGACAGCAGAGCCAGATCCAAAGGACACACAGCTATGTTTTGCCTTTCTGCATGAATCACAATCAAAAGCAGATGCTTTTCTCTGGAAGTATCCAATTCGTTTCGCCTTTAGACACAACACCTAAAACAAGTGGTGGGTGCAGGGAGAAGTCAAGGCGGGCCGGTTCAGCAATGGCNTGCACAGAGAGGCTGTGCCTCATGACATGCGAATGTGCCAGCAGCCTCATCTTACAAATGGCATAATGATGCAAGCAGAAGTGCTGATGCCTACATTCTTGTCGTGCAACAAGAAGGCAGTGTGTCATTCTGGCACGCACAACGTAGCAAGAATCTCATACTGCACACACTCATTTGGGCTGCAGCCAGCACAGCCTGGCAGGGTGCTGCACAGCGTGTCACTGCATCACAGGCTTCTGCTTCATGGAGTACAAGGAGGCNCACTCACGATCACCCACACCTGGTACTGCCTGCATGGCCATGATCCCATCCCAGTTGCTGATGTCCATTCACTGTGATGGTGATACATATAACTGAGGGGGCTGTGTGAGGTTTGCAGGTGGCAGAGGCAGGTGGCACAGTCCAAGGCACGCCAAGCTGAGAGGGCCTTGAGTAAGAGCGCCAGCCAAGCTGCCCTGCAGGGCTCCAGGGGCAATGCAGCCTCTGCTTCCCCCACTGTCACTCATGCCAGGTGATTCATGCATCAAAGATGTCTGGAAATGTCTTCCCCACAGCACACTGCCCGGAAGCCTGTCTCAAAAGATCTTTGCAGTCCATGTTGCTGCTGCGAGATGCATGTCGAAGACTGCTCGTTCATCATGGTGTAGTGGAGACTTGGGAAAACACATGGGATGCTGTGAGCTATGTCACAAGATGGTGCTGAGCAAGTGCTCGGCACTTGCTCCTGAAGATCAAATGGNAGGACTGTGCAGCAAGGTTGATGGTATCACGATGTCCACCAGTCACAGCCAAACAAGCCACTTGCAAGCACATACAGGCCAGCAAAACAATGGACACCCATTTGACTAGAAAGTATACATGATCTTGCATCTAAAAGCTGTCGTGCCGCAATGTTCAGGCTCTGTGTCACTGAGAATTTGAGNCAGTTACCATTGTATCAGCGCCACTACAGAGGTTTATGCTGTGGCAGACAAAAACCCCTTGAGCACATCAGCCTAAGCAAGTACACAGCTTGATCATACACTACACATCACAGACTCAACAGGTAAACAGAGAAAGAAAAGGAGCCTATGCTGTGAGGCGCTTCAACCATGCTATGAGGCATGGTTGCTGGGAGACCTTGGATACACCGAAGGCGTCCTAGCCACGTCCAACGCAACAACAATGATAGCTTTGAGGACATGTTGAGAATTGCTGCGGATGTTGCTTGCAGGTGGAGCCGTCGTTGAATGCTGGTGTGGCATNCAGGTGTCTGTGTGCTGTGTGCAGTGCATAAAACATCACCTCTTCCACTTCATAGCCTCCCAGGAACATCACTGTATCCTCGAAGCCAACACCTGACAGCCACACAGCACCTGCAATGCCTGCTGGAGCCTTCCTGGCTCCCCACACATACACTGTCAGCAGAAGGCTGTCAGCAATCCAAGGCATTTGCGATGTGCATTGATCACCAGCTACGCCCGGAAAGCAAAGCGGAGGCTACACGGGCAGCGTCACAAGCTGCATGGCTAGGGTTGCACCCTATACAGACTGCACTTCAGTGGGAGTCAGTGCCTACCACAGGCAAGATGATGGAGGCAGCTAGCACTGCACGCTATCGACTGTTGCGGCTACTATGTAAAGAGCGTTCTGTGCCAGTCTTGTTGACAGGCCACCACGCAGGTGTGCGCCTAGGACCATTTCCAGTGCTTGCTGTCAATGATGGAGTCTGTCCTGTTAAGCTGTTTGCAAAGCAATGCATCACTTGTAGACTCCCTTGCTATGCCACCAGGCAAAAGCTGCTGTTGAAATGCGTGCTGCCAATGACAAATGCCTATAATTGCTGGCTAGGCATGCAGTGCGTATTTGTACATGGGGCAGGCAATCTTTCCCCTTGCATACACTGACGCTGCATGCTGCAACTCGATGCCACCACAGGCCACACATGCTGCAGGTGATCAGGCCGAAACCTTTCTGATGAGGTTGACAAGGGGCAGCGGCACTTCTGGCCTAGCGGGCATGCCAGATGCCACCTGGACTGGCCTAGGTACACTCCCTACTCATGCCCTCTATACCTTCTGACCTGGTCACACTTTGCACAGCACGTGCTGAGTGAAACAGGCAAGGACGCAGCAGGGTTNTCATTCCGGTCGCTCTGTCTACGTGCTGTTGTTCACACGGACGCCCGTAAAATGCCACGGCCAGTGCCAAGCGCTAATCAACAAACGGCACGTAACGCCAGAGGTTAGGTCACAGATGGTATAGCACAAGGCAAATTGCTTGCCTGCAACTCCACACATACACACCAAGAAGGCTCCAAAGCGGCATAGAGAACACGGCACTTCAATCACGTTCATAAGGCTGAGTCCAGGAGATAATAAATGCATGCAGAAAATGAGCTATGTAGTTCAGCAAGTTGACCAGAGCAATGGCAATCAGTGGAAGCCAAATGTCATGTGCGCCGCTGTTCAACACGATAGGGCTTCGTGAGCATGCTGGCTGTAACACCAAGTCAGATGTNTCACCAGCACGGTCAATGCACAGTCAGCTGCGGTCACAAAATTGACAGCGCTAATTGTGCCAAGGTTTGATGCCATAGGGCTGTCAAGTTTCGAGAAAGTAGCTGATTCTGCATTGAGTGTNCACGGCACAACTGTGGCTTGGCAGCATGCTAGTAACATCTGGTCAATGATGTGGGTAAAGTACATGTCACTATGTCGATTGACAATGCCCTCAGCTTGTGCACTGCTAGCATGGCTCAAGCTCCTGCTAATTTCAGGCACCGGCGCAAT
This sequence comes from Trebouxia gelatinosa, assembly GCA_000818905.1. Classification (NCBI taxonomy): domain Eukaryota; kingdom Viridiplantae; phylum Chlorophyta; class Trebouxiophyceae; order Trebouxiales; family Trebouxiaceae; genus Trebouxia; species Trebouxia gelatinosa. The sequence continues at coordinate 53,466 of KN805357.1, read as the reverse complement.
GATGCGCGTTCAGCAGTGCTGAAGCATGTGTCTTGCTGTGATCATACTAAACTGTGGACCAGAACATCGTATAATCAAATTGCGTGTGAGTCAGTGCAGCCGAGGTTTAGGTAACAAGGCTCTGATGTCAGGGAATACTTGTACATGACCATACAGGGTCCCAAACTGCAGTATTTTTCAACCAAAATGGAAGCAACCAGAAGATGTGTGTGGGTCCTCACTATCAGTCTGCAGCGCCCTTCCAAATNCCCAGTGAGGTTGGCTTGCTGACATGTTGTGCGAACTGATGAGGTACAACAGAGACTTTCTTCAAAATCCGAGTCGCTTAGGGTAAGCAAAACCTGTACCAGATTTTTGGCCAATGCGGGCTGGCTTCTGAGCCTGTTCAGGCAACTGACGTGAACGTGGCGGTGACTAGTCAAACAGTTTGTGGCAGCCGTGCACTCCCTGTGGCGCGAAGTCTTCATTCACTTCTTTCCGGAGCGCGAACTGACTAGTCTCCATCTTTTGCGTGTCTTTGCACAGTGCGTTGTTGGCTGCAAGATACTTGGTATTCGACAACCGCTTGACAACTCAACACCACTGAACAAGTCTTGTTCCCAGTACAGTTTCTGCAAGTCTGTTCTCGCGGTGTCAACATGCTAAACAGCACCAGGTCGTTACCACCTTGTCTCACTAGCGGACCAACCCTCTTTCAGTACAAGCCACGCAGCGCAACTCGACCACAACGTGGCGCTGCACAGCTCTGCACAGCTCAGCGGCAAGCACGCCGGGATGCAATGCAAGATAGGCAGCGCAACAAGGAAGAAAAGCTTCGAGTCCTGCGGCTGATCTCAGCGTGTGTTGAAAGCAACGTGAGTTTTGCATCAAGGCTGCCTGTCGCTGTGGCCGATCAGTAGTTGTCAAGGCTTACAGACCATTCATTTTACAGGCAATCACACAGAAGTTCGAGGTGTTCGCTGGCAGGTCTGCTATGGTAAGCCTCTTATGCCTATTGCTTTAGACAAGATGCGCTNAGCAGCATAGCACTGTGCCGGTTGTTGACTGACTCAACTGGTCAAGCAACTTGCACAAAGAGGGTTGCACAAAGAGAAAAGAAATGCTGCCGATAGCTGCTTTCAGAAGGGCATCCAACTTACACCAACTCTATGTTGCATGAATCATGCAGCGATGTATGGCTGATGATTTGAGCCTGACTTGTNCATACACTTCACAACCATGAAGAGCATCTGCACAACCTCTGGGCAGGCTGGCCTGCCAGACCTCCTGATGGCGGTTGCTCGTAGTGAAGAGCTGGCTGGAATCAAACTGCGGCGCAGTGAGAAGAAGCCGCTGAATGCTATCAACAAANCATAGTCTATTGCCATACACTGCCCTTTGGGTGTGCCCAGCTGAAGGAAGGGGTTAACAATATCATCTGGCTNGCATGGCAGCAAGAGCATGGCAGCAAGAGGTGTGGTAAACAGAATCAATCAAATAGGCAAAATATCAAGAATACCATGCTGCCAGGCATCTTATGCACATGTGCTGAATGGTCCACTACACCCAAATCTGGCACATACTGCTTGAAAGCAAAGTTTAACAGGTGCATTGTGCAGGGTATATGCGCTGATGTAGCTCATGCAGAGTGCAACTGTCAGACACNCCAGGCGTTGTCAACCTTGCAGTCAAGCTTGCTGCAGCTGTCAAGTCACTGCCTGCACATAGTGGGGGGCTCGAGATCCTATTTGGTAATCAGCCTGAAGTCGAGGTCGATTTGAAACCCACAGACATTGGTGGAGGGTCACAAGTAGGAGGCCTGCTGATGCTAAGTGCTGTGAGGTCACCNGTAGGACACACTGCAGCATTGCTACATGATTTAACACACATGCATTGTCAAGACAGTCTATGTACCTGGGATGGGCATAGTACCAATGCCAGTGCCAGTGCCTTGGAATGTAACACACATGCCACAGGATACAGAGCTGCCAAACTGGTCATCATTCAAGGCCACAGTCATGGTAAGGCCATTACTCCACGGTAAGTCATTGGTGTTGGCCATGTTTGACCCATAGCTGCAAGTGCCCTGGTTGTCTTGTCCAGCACCGTATGAAGTTCCCTGTGAAGCAGGGGACGGTGTGAAGAGTGATNCAGGACTCTCAGCATATGCAGATGAGTCCAGGTGCTGAGCCATGGGGTTTGTCAATGACATGGGGCTGCCCTGCAAGTCCCGTCGCAGGAAACGAGCTTCATCTTTTGGGAGTAGCATTGCTGCAGCTTGCTCTGCCTCAGGAGTACCCTGCACAAGCGGACAAAGGCANTGAGCTCATCCAGCATTGAAGACTTGGCACCTTCAACTACAATTGGGCGCAGGGACATCTGGCGCGACAATTGCCTGCTTGGATACCTGAAGGGTATGCAAGGCATCAATTACACGCTGGATTGTGGCTCTTCAACATCAATGCATAGCTTGATGCATGCAAGGATTGCAAGCAATGCTGAGTCAGATGTCAGCAGAATGTTGACCCATGTGCATATACTGGCTTGTGTAGTCTGAGGTCAAAAAAGGTCTGGGCCACATGCTAGACTAGCAGCAAAGTTGACATGCATGAGCAGCTCTTATGTTGAGCTGTGCAACAATCATGAAGGGCTTACCTGCCCAGGTTGACATTGTTGGCAGCATTCTGCAGCCAGGTGTTCCTTGCCAGCGGTCTGACAGCCTCATCTGCACATGTGTAGCAAGCATCAGCCAATTTTGCAAGTGTATTTGCGGTTTTCANAGTTGTCGATCTCTGAAAATGATGTATGCAAAAATGCAGGCATGCTTGATGCGGAGTGGAGGGGCATGCCAGGCGCCTTGCCTTCCAAAGGCCCTGCCCCACAGCATGCAGGCCTGCACCAACCTGCAGCCATGATTGTGGATGATGTGCATGAAGTNTCAGCTCGGCACAGCAGAGCATGGCACAGTATCGCCAGACCACAACAGGGTATAGGCATGCTAGAAATTTCGAGTAGCATTTGTAGCTACCAAGTAGCAAGTTGCGTTTGCAATTATGTACATGCTGTTTGTCCTATTGTGCAAAAAGAGCACTAGCCACTCAAACAGATGAAGCTACTTGTTCAAGTTCACATTGACATGTCGCTGAGCACTGAAGCATGTGCACCTGCCTTGTCTGTTGTCTCAAATGGGTGCAAACCTCACAGGATGGATGCACCGTCGATATTTCTCATGCACAGCAATGTCAGTGGTGTTAGAAATGCAGTACCTTCTTGCCAATGAACAGGGAGAGCTGATCAATGGGGACCAAGGATAGCTTGGCCTNCCCACAGCATGCTTGGGCTCCCATGCACCCTGTGTCACTCCCTCTGCAAAGCACATAGACTCATCAGATGAGCAACTATAAAGCTGAAGGTTTCGCTACGCAAGGCCTTCAGTCAAATTTGCTTTTAGTAACTGNCACTGGCAGGTGTGGCAGCTGGGGTGCCACTCTTTGATGCACGGCCTTTTGCTGCAGGTTTTGCAGCAGCTGAAGCAGACTTGCGCTTTGCAGGCTGCTTCTACAGATACANTCAGACGAGGCCAGACATCAAGCAGCAACCAGTCAAAACCAGCTGACTAACATGCGTGCTGCATCCAGTCAAGTGCAGCAGCAGCTAGATAGTAAAGCCAGAGAGCTAAGCGTTGCGCAGCAGCAGCTTGAAGACAGACAGCAAGAATTGGTGAGAGCTGAGGCAGCAGCTGCTGAGAGTGATCAACAGCACAGGAGCTTGCTGCGCCAGCTGGCTGATAGCAAGACTCAGCTGGCGACTAGCAAGGCGCAGGTGGCAAAGTTGCAGTCTGAATTTGAAGCAGCAGCACAGCAGGCACAGCACAGTGAGAGAGAGCTTGCCAAGTCGGCAGCACAAGTCACAGCACTGACACACCAGCTTCAGGATGCTAAGTGTGCGCTACAGGACACAGAGCATCAATTGCAGGACAGCCAAAAGCACAGTGTAGCTAGTGACAGCCAGCTAGCAGATGCCAACAGGGAGCTGGCAAGCACGAGGAGGGAGCTTGCAGACATCAGCAATGAGCTTGCTGACAGTCTACAGCAGGCAACTGCTACCACTGCGTCACTGAATGACATCCAGCAGCAGCTGGCAGCGACAGAGAGCAAATTGCAGCTCAGCCAGCGACAGCTCACTTCAATGACTTCTAACTTGTCCACCTCAGAGGGCAGGCTGCATGAGAGCAACCAGCATGTCAACTCCCTGACATCTGACTTGGCCACATCCCAGCAGCAGGTCAGTGCAGTGCAGCAGCAGTTGACAAGCAGCAACACCCGCNTATTGCCGTCAAACACACACATGCATTTGCCTGATGCTTCCCTGCACGGCTTCCCTGTTAATAGCATAATTTGCACGGCAGCATTTGTGCTTGATTTTGTTGTTGTGGTCCCATAAGGGATTTTGTCGTTGCTTGATGTCTGCATATTATCCCAGCAAGTCACTGCAAGCTGAAGCAGCCCAGTCCCATCACACCAGGCTTCAAATTTGGACATTGAGTTGCACCAGCCACAGGTTTGAAGCTCTCACTACATGCTGCAGCATGGGTACAATGAGAAGCCTCAGCATGCTGCTGCAACAAACGTGTTGGGAGTTGGCAAACTAAGCTACAGGGGGGTAGTCTCTGCCTGGGTAGTCAGCCCCGCCCCTGTTGTGGACAGCCCCCAAACCAGGCTGGGCACTCGGCAGACCATTGTTGTCAATCTGCAACATCACAAAGCTTTGACATGTTGCATGAAATGTATACACTAACACTCTGCACCCATGATGTACTTTGCATCCAGCATAGTACAGGTTTCAGGCTGTAGAATGTGCTGGTGTTGTTGATCACAAGTGGCGCCCTGCAAGCTACCTGCTGTGCTGCCAAGATGTGCTTTGATCCTTAGTGACTGTGCTACATGAACTATGTCAGTCCTGCAACACAGCTTCCGGACCAGTTTCATGCATTGCAAGATGACTCACCGGCACAATGTTAGCTTCNCTCAGCATGCTGCTGCAACAAACGTGTTGGGAGTTGGCAAACTAAGCTACAGGGGGGTAGTCTCTGCCTGGGTAGTCAGCCCCGCCCCTGTTGTGGACAGCCCCCAAACCAGGCTGGGCACTCGGCAGACCATTGTTGTCAATCTGCAACATCANCGCAGGGCTAATGCCAGAGGTATCTTGCGAGTGAAGTCTGGGGGTGGAGGGCTGCGCAGCTCAGCTGCTCAGTAGCAGTTTACGCATGCATGTTGGTGTAAAATGCTGCAGGGGTCAAGCCCTGAGCTGTCCCTGCATGATCAAGCAAGGTGCTGCCCTGTGAGCTGCATCTGACAGTGCACAGCCTCCCGATGCTTTGATCTGCATTTCTAGCTGCAAGTGATTGTTATNACATAAGATGGCGTAAGTAAATTCAGGGCGTTTCGGTTTATTACTGATGCGGGCAACAATGACGGTCATAATCGTTCTTATTGCTATGCTGCTTATGAAAGCATCNATGTCGTCCTGACTGCTTGTCAACCTGTTAACATGCATAGCATACCCTGTGCTTGCTTCCATGGTCAAGCAGCACTTGTTTGAATGATTCGCAGGATGCTCTAGCCNCCAGCAGCGCTGCCCACAGCTGTGCCAGCAGCCAGCCTGGCAGCCATTCGCCAGTCCACATTGCCTAATCTGGCATGCTGCATCAAGCCAACACATGAAGGGGCAACCATCCCCAGCAGGGAGGTGCCCAACACACCTGCCTGCATCAGCCAGGGCCAGTCAGGCATTGAATCCTTGAGAAGTATCATTTTTATCAAACATTGTACTGTCTTCAGGAGCAGCTGTGATAATNCGATGAGACAAGCTTGGGGCTGCAATTCTGCACAGCCCATACCTGTCAAGAGTGCAATTCATGTTGCATGCATATGGGCTTCTGTGCGAGTGTAAAAGAGCTGAGGTGCATCTNAATTGAGAGGAATCACAGGGTAGTCTGAGTGCCTGAAATTTGCCTTGACACCTGACACAGCCTTNGCTGGCATGATGTCTACCTTTGACTTGTTGCTGGCTTAGAACTAGCACTTGGATCCAACTTCATCTGTGAGGTCTGCCTGTGACGCGTTTTGTGTTCAGAAGTGACATTGTGTAACTTGTCAGCCTGACACTGCAGATTGTAGAAAGCTGATACCATTGGTTGTCCCAGGGCATGTGTAGATNCTGTTTGGCATCAAGTGCAGGGCGAAGCATATCCTGCCTCCACACAAACTGCTCTGGTTTGATGCCCCGCTGTGCTGCATCTCGCTGGGAGGCCTGCTCAGCTGCTTCTATAGTTCTGATTGCAGATCTGAAAGCCGCTTGGCCATTCCACAGCAGCTGCAACATAGCAACAACAAGCCACTNCAGTCGTTATAACGAACATTTACTGTACTTTGCTCAACGACGCGTATGAGACGTTGGGGAGGAAAGCTNGTCTTGGTGTGTTTGTACAGTACCATGTAGATCGGCTTGCTTCACGGTGGCACTCCCGCAGCTGTAGTGAAGACCTTGCTTTGCACAGTTTTTGCCACATGACATAACAGCAGCAGATTGACCAGTTGCGTTACTAACTTCACAGGGCATCCTGTTGTATGNTCCGGAAAGGTGTGGAGCTGTGCTGCGTGACTTCAAATATGCAAACAGCTTGCTTCTGCCTAGGGTTTTAGCACTGCTCTCTATGCAGGCTGCCAAGGAGGTTACAGAAGTCATTCAGTCGGTTAACCCCAGGATTGTGGTGCTTGAGCTCGATCAGGTCTGTGACGGTGGCCAGACTTGCTGCACCCGCTGAAAGACTTATGACAGGTTTGTGTCAACCAGGAGCGTTTTGAGAGTNTGGCGGTCGGCACAAGCAAGTCATCAAGCTATTTCGTCGTGTTGCGTTGCTGGAAAAATTGTGTAACGCGGTGATGCGTGAGCGCCAAAAGTCGAATGCGATCTGCAGCATACTTGAATGACATTTCAAAAGCACCTACAGGAAAACGTACGAAAACGTGCCTTCTCGAAAATTTCAAAATGATCGCCACCTTGTCGATCAGCAGTCTGGGAAACTGTTGATGACATGACAGTATTCGCCATGCAAAAAGATAAGCACTGGCACGTGTGTGCTGCCAAGGGCACAAGCCATGACTTCCTACAACGGAAGCCATCCGCTGATCTCGGTAGTCAGCTCCCCTCGTCCTGTGGCGAGGCAGAGGCTCCTTGCCATTCTGTTGGCCAACCTCTGTGTGCGACTAGGTCACGCGACGTTCCAGGCAGGTCACATTGACGCGACATAAATGGCTGAGCGTCAGCTTTGTTGCGTCAGCTAACTATATTTANACCAGCCTCATCACCCAGGCAGCTGCTTGCAAGCCGCACATGGTTGGCTGCTGACTTTGTCACAGCCAGCTTACTTGGACCAGAAACACCGCTTGCCTCTTTGCTTGCTGCAGTCTCAGCGCTGGCCTGGTGAGCTGCAGCCTGGGCTGTGCAGGGGGGTGCCACAGGCAGTCCACCTGTGACTGGCTGGGCCCTGGGCCTATACAGGCTGGGCTGTGCAAGGG
>KN805357.1:0-43918 GCA_000818905.1 Trebouxia gelatinosa | reverse complement strand
GGCTACACATGATATTGCAATGAAATTTTGCTTGTAATGCAGATGAGCTTGCATATAGTCGGCCTGCACCACCCCAGTCCCAACAGACGAACGAGCAGAAGTATTTACAGTATGAAGTGAATACCTTGGCAGGAGCTTTAGCTGGAGCTTGACCTGCTGCCTCAAGCCTTTGCTGCTCCTTGTCTATGCACACCTGTACAAAAAATCTACTTTACCAGTCAGCATGAAGATGAGAGCAGACCCTTGATGCATGCAGGCACATGACCTCAACCATGTGATCATCCGGGTATTTGTCTCCTGATACGTTTTGTGAGTGGTTGTACGTCAGCCTTGTCAACGTCTACCTACTTACCGCAGCTTCTGCTATGCCAGGCGCTGTTGCATGCATTTGCGCACAGTTACAAGTATGCAGGGTGAAGAAAAATTCCACGTCTTGACATTGCTCACTTGTATTGCTGAACCTGATAGGCCCGCTCAGCACTAAAGCCCAAGCTGACCTGTTTGACGGTCTCAGCATCAGCATCTATTCGGTCTGCTGCCTGCTGCACCAAACATCGCATGGCATGTGCATGGAGCAGGTGCCTGTGCTGAGGAACATTGGCCATCTGTTTCAGTTGCTCATACAGCTTGAGGCGNACTCTGAGAGATGTCATGTAGTGTGTCTTCCATAAAGCTGCTTTGCATGTACATGTGACTCATACCTGATACCTGTNGTCAGCCTCAGCTGCACATGGCAACATCAACGTGGCAATGTCAGAACTGGCAGGCATACAATACGTTGCACTGTGCATGGGTGTACAGGCATGTGCTTGTGTGTATAGGGTTGCTGGTGCCAGTCAGCAAGATGCAAGCACCCAGCATTTGCTGCATTGTATGCAGCACTGCAACATTTGCATGTGCTGTTCAACGTCAGCATATCGGACTCAGGCGTTTGCAGGGCCAGACACTGTCGCAGCCAGCTATTCTGTGATGCATCAATGCGGCACGTGTTTGATCAACCTGTATCAATTTGCACCGTAGGCACTGTGTTGAAGTTTTGTGGGGCCCTTGTCGACCCTAGCATTACACATTCTTGATGTAGGTGTGCACATGTCGTCTCACCATTTGACACTGGAATGTGTCTGTTGTGCTGCAGCCAGCAGGTGAACTCTGTAACAAGGCGAGAGATGCTGGCCTCATTGTGATCACAGCTGGCAAGGGGGATGTGGTTCGATTGGTGCCGCCTCTTATTGTCACCGACCAGGACATTGAGAAATGCTGCAAGATACTGGGAGAAGTTGCACAGGAGGTCTTGAAGTAAATGCTGCAGCCATGACAGATGCTCCTCACTGGCTTGTGGTTTTGGGCTCAGACCCGTCAGCTGCTTAGGAAAATGGTGTGCATAAGCTGACAAAGGTCCTCAGTAGCTTGACAGCTTAGTTGCGTCTCGGTGTTGTCGGTTTGTGAGCTTGCTGTGTTTGGTGTATACAGTATGCAAGAGCTCACGCCCATGTATTTGTGCTGGCTTTCGACACAATGCTGTCTTAAGTCGATGACACCAACAGTTTCAACACAATCTGCAGGTGTTTGCTGTTGACGCTGTCTTACATCACTGTTCTTCACTGAGGTCAGTCAGGCAGCGCAACTTGCATTAGCTGCATCTACAGCGGCACATTTTGATTAGAGCCAAACTGAGGCTTGTTTACGTTGCTTGCTGCTGTGCGCTGTCAAACTTTGAAAGTGTCACATCAGAAATTTGCCCTTGCTGAGTGCATTTCCCTCGCCCTGTACACCGCAGCATGTGCAATGCTTGCAAGGCCTGTGGGTGCATCTGCATCACTTGGGACAAATACATACATGTCATCTGCATGTAGTGATCATAATTGTACTGATACAGTTATGACAAACAGTGATGTCACACACTCACAATAACATCATGTGCACAGCACACTGACTCACGGTGATTACTTCCGAAGTATCTTGGGACTGTGGACTGCTGCTGTAGTGCTTGTCTGCCTAGCCAAGGTATGTTGCTGTTGCCTGAGAAAGTGGCTTTGCATGACCTAGTGCTGCAAAGCCAATAACGCGATAGCAAGGAAGCAGGCAGAGCTGTTAGCTGCAAATGGAGGCAAGGACACTACCAACCGAGATCATCCTCATTCACAGGTACAACATCTATTCCCCCACCAGTGGCATTCAGCATGTCTTGCTGCAAAGACTCGAGCACATTGATTGCAACTTCACAGCAAATGAGCACTTCAGCTGAATTCATGTGATCTTCAGTTCGGTTCCGTACATTGTACTTGTCCAACATATTATATACAGGGCCCAGGTTGTCATAGTAGGCCTGCAGCAAACATACTTTAATTTGGCACGAGAGACAATCCTGCAACTGTCCTTATGACATTGACTTGAACCCAGCCTTACACAGAGTTAGCTATGATCCACAGACAAATTTGGCTGTGCAAGCATGACCATTTCCTTGTGGCAATGCATCTCCACAGTGATGACTGTAGCTGCAAGACAGCAGCCTGTGCATATGTAGCCAATCAAGCAGACACAAGTGAGAAGGGAACAATCAAACAGCAGTATCCTCACAGTCTGACATGGTAGAGCCATGCTGCACAGCATCCTGCATGTCTTTACTGAGTCGTTTGCTCAACCAAGAGCTGCCGCTCATGGTGAGCAGCTGGCGCTACCTCTAGTTGTGCAAAATCAGCATCAGCAGCATACCATGATGTGACATTTTTTATGGGGATGGACCACAGCTGTTTCTGCTGAGCGCAGACACTCCCTGGCTGCTCCTCCATATGCCCTGGCAAGGCCCCCTGTCCCAAGCTTGGTACCGCCATAGAACCTGTAGCACCAGCATCTGATTGTGCGTGTGTAGCATGCGTGCTGGGTTTGAATATGACCCAGCACAGAGCATGGGTCACCTACGTGAGGCCCGGGGTTATGTGTAGGCGCTAGCGGCGGATCAAGGACCTGCTCAATCAATATTTGCACTACCTGGCATCTTGTCTGGGCAGTGTGCCCTGAATTTGACTGCTTGCATGCAGAAGCTGGGGTGACAGTTGTGAAGAAGAAGAAGAAGAAGAAGATTACAGAATTGTGTGTCAATATGTCACGCCTGATGGCCAGCTGCTACAAGAAGCAACTTGATCTGAGCAGGTCCCATCCATGAAGTAACGTGTCATGCTTGCAACCAGAGTGCAAGTCACCGTATTGTGGAAGTCACCTGGATGGCATGCGCGTGCCTTCGCAAAACATGACAGGCAGAGCAGATGCTGTGCAAAGCTTGCCTGGTCACCATGACGCATACCCCATCCAGTTGCTCTCCAGAGATTGCAGACAGTATGGGTTGCCCTGCAGTGCCTGACGGCTCGCCATCGTCATTGCAGCGACTGTCTTGATCACTCTTGTAGGCAAAGCAGTTATGACTGGCCGATAAGTCCTTGTTACTACTGATCAACTTCAATGCCTGTGCAGGCAAATAACACGCTTGGTCATTGCATGCACATTGTGCAGTCAGCAGATGCTGATGCTGATAATGTAAGATGAAAGATGCAGGACATCATGAACACCAGCCTCTTGTTATAGCATGTACTGATGTGTTGTACCTCGGAGCCACTGGTCACTGGCCAAGCTGTTGCAATGAACTTGCTCCTCTTGACTTCAAGCTCAAACTGGTGACGTTGCTTGAGAGTGGTGTAACTGCAACAAAAGCGCTGCTTGCCTGTTTTACCACTGCATGCGGGTACACAAAGCTAGCTCTGGCTCGGACCTGTTTCTTTCGGTTTTCAAGCCAGCGGTCCTGACTTGCGTTGCGTGCACGAGCGGTGTGAGGCAAGGACGTCTCAACAACGCAGACCGGCAGCGGCACGCTAAGTGCATGTATATGTGGCGACAGCCTTAGGCATGCATGTTACAGTAACTGTGGGGCATCAGGTATCCAGAAATGGTACCAGAATGGAGACTGAGCACTGAGACTGAAATGGGTGACCAGTGTTCTGCATAGCTGCTTGCCAGTGCATGCATTTCCCAAGAGCCAGATTGCAGATACGCTAGCATGCTCAAACGCATCATATAGCACTTGCAGGTGCCCTTAGAGGTGTGACTGTAGATACACTCTACAGGAGCAGACAATATGATAGGAAGCAGCATAATTGATGTTTGTAGGTGGCACAAGGTACAAGGCCCGGCAAACATGTGCACGTAGAGTGAGTGTAGATGATGCAGTCTGCTTAAAATGTCGCAAGGTTGTGGTCCTTGATGTGAGGTCTGCAGATGCTCAACATTACAGAGCTTCAATATGGCCTCAAAGGTAGAAGGCACAGCAGGAGAGACCTGCTACACTGTGAGCATCAATACATGGCAAAGCTGTAGAAAAATATCATTACGATTCCTGCTGCTGCTGAGCTGATGCTGAAGCTGCCGCTGCGAGATGGAGGATAAGCTCAGCTGCCAAGAATATGGTGGGCAGTTCACAGTGTGCATGATCAATGTATTTTGACGAACACGTCCTGGTGACCAGCGAAACTTCTATCGTATCTTCAGCATGTCATGCACACAGAACACTGCATGCTGCCAGCTTTTGAAGACAACTTTACTATCACGCTCTGCAACTAGTCTGACCTCAAGACTGACAAGCTGTTGTTCAACCAGGAGATCTGACCTTACAACAAATACGGTAGCCACACGCAAGAAATGGCAACATCAGAGCAGTTTGATCTGCTATGCTTTGCTTTCACTCCTCACCAAAATAGGGACTCTTGCCCGCAAATCTGACAATCTCAACTACACATTTATCAGCAGTCACTACTTGACGTAGTGCCGCAAGGCTTCGCATGCCACATGCTGTAAGCTCTTGCCCTTCTTGGCAGCAATCTCCTCCAGAGACTTGTACAGATCTTCTGGCAGGGCAATCTGCTTCAGCTTTGCAGTGTCAGTAGCTGAAACAAAGCCAAATGAGAAGTCTCTGATAGCATCAAAGCCAACACGGGCGCAGAAATCTCCAAGCGTTTCTGCTGGCCGCCGCTGCTGGTAGAACAGGGTAAAGATTGGCTCAAGCGTGCCTTCCAAGTTCTGCACATGAATAGCAAGCTTAGCTTCTGCCATGTGAGTGGTCTGTAAACACATTCAGCATACACAAGTGCCTCTGTAAACACATTTAGCATACACAAGTGCCTCTGCATGGTGAGACTTGCCTTGCATTACATGTGCCAAGCAGCAGGTCATCAGGTTGTTGACATCTTGTCCATCAACACTGACATGCTAGCACAAACCGCCAAAGTGAAGCACCAGTGTACCGATGATTCACCAATATTGAGTCTCGGTATTACTCACATTCTGTACAGGCACATGCAGGGCCAACAAGGCAACAATAGCACAGCAAAGGACAGACTGACCTGAACTTTCATGCGCTCCATGTAAGGCTCTGCAAGGCGGGTCTGGGCAGGGCTACCCCCAAGCCACAGCTGATAGCTGTTGGGCCCATCCCCTACAAACCCTAGCTCGGCCATGTAGGGTCTGGTGCACCCGTTGGGGCATCCAGTCATGCGTACATGGAAAAACTCATCCTGACCAAAGCCAATCTTGTCCATGACAGCACGTATTCTGTTGTTGATGTCGGGCAGACCCCGCTCTGCCTCACCGATGGCGAGACCACACAGAGGCAGGGCTGGGCAGGCCATGGAGTACCGCTGCAGGTTGTCAACATGCTCTGCATCCCTGCAACAGGAATGGCAGAAAGTTTGAGACTCAGCTGAAGGTCCCGCCAGCGCACATACTGCCTTGTGGCTTCAGACATGCTGCAAGGCATGTAACAATATGCTGCATGCGCTTCAGTGCGAATGAAGTGAAAGGTAGCAGACATAAGACCAGTGTTGTGGCAAGCAGTAAGCTGTCACACATAACACATAAAAGCTGCCAGCCTTGACATGTCATGACAACCTGATGCGGTTGCATAGAGGCTGTGACTTGGCCTTTTATGGGTGAGATGGCTTTTTGAGTTGTCAGTCAGGAATGTCAATCACAAGAAGTATGGGTTTTCTTGACTGACAAAAACTTTGTTGTGCTAACGCGCTTACATGACACCAGCACCAGAGAGTGTGTGGATGATGTCAGCCTTCCACGACTCATCCACATCACACAAGATGATGTTCTGGTTGGGAGTCAGCCTGACAGGCAGCTCATAGCGCTCAATGACTCGTCTCAGAGCCTTCTTGAGGTCCCCCTTGAGCCTGCCATTCTGGATGTAGATGCCATATGCCAGCTTGCCGTCACCCTGGTCCATCCACCCCAAAAAGTCTTTGAACTCCCATTTAGGGAGGGGCCTGTGACCACATGCAGGGTGTCACTCTTTGCACACACGTTAGACAAGGTGGCATTCTGGCACTGGATTGACAACTGAAATGCCATTCAAACTCCATGATGTTACAGACCAGGTAAGCTTGATTCATGCAAAAAGTAGGTACGCGCACACACTGGTTTACTGACTTAGGCGGAAGCATAGGCTTTGTGCTGAAAGTCTTCACAAGATGTTATCTTGCGCTTGTCATGTGCTCAGACCCTCAAAACAGGCAGCATGCTACATCAGTAGTCATGTGCACATGCTGACATGGCAGGCTGCACAGAGGCCAAGGACCATACACTGATGCTCTGCAACGATATGCCTACAACATGCACAGTTCGTGTGATCCAAACAAGCTACTTGGCTGCAAAGCTTGATCAAATGAACTGGCTGCAAAATAGATCACAAGAACTGTGCATGTAATTCAAGCAAGTCGTGCAGCCAAGTAGCTGCTCTGTTGCTAAACACGTCAGTGTGCTGAAAAGCATGCCAAGAAGGAACTGCTGTGTGCGCATGAGTGTGAAACAAACTGGCGCCTTGCCCGTACACACACAGTGAAATGACCAACCTGAAAGGCTGGAAGCGCTTGCCATAGTACTGCTCCACAACAGATCTGAACTTGTCAATTCCCCATTCATTCACCAAGTACTTAAGCCGGGACTGCTTCCTGTCATCTCTGCGGCCATAGTCTCGCTGTGTTGCAACGATGGCCTTCATTGCATGGAAGATATCTTCCTTGGGCACAAACCCAAGCGCATCTGCCAAGCGAGCAAAGGTGTTCTCGTTTCTGTGTGTCCGGCCCATGCCGCCCCCAACAACAATGTCAAAGCCCTCAAGCTCTCCTGTAGGGCTTGTGATGACAACTAGGCCGACATCGTTGGTGAAGAGGTCCACGCTGTTGTCGCCGGGCACTGTGATGGCAATCTTGAACTTGCGGGGAAGGAACAAGTTGCCATAAATGGGTTCTGGAGAGTTCTCAAAATTGGTGCCATAGCCATTGAAAGCTCTGTCAGCAGTCACCTTTGGGTTCTGCACCGAAAAAGCCAGTGTGTAAATCCACACAACTATGAGTTTCAGATGAGTACAAAACATGATTTTCACATGAATATGAAACATGAACTTCACATGACTAAAGATGACACTGAGGGAACACAGGCACAATGCATCTGGCCTGAATGCCTTTCACATGCTGTCAAGCAGGGGATACTGCCAAAAACACAATGCATTGTCTGTCCAGTTGCCTGCTTGCTGCTGGCTAGCTTGGCACACATGCGACACTTCAAGCTGACCCGCTTGACCACGTAAGGAAGCTGTCAGAGTCTGGAGCTGAACAAGTAGCGCTTTCTTTTTGAGCACATGCAGCCAAGACACTCATTACACTGGATGTCACATGCCTGCATACAAGTCAGCGCAAAAGTATTGCAGGGCTGCTGGGTTTCTTACCTCCATCTCATGTGAGAAGAACTTCTCGCCATCAAGCCATACGTCATAGTATGCTCCTGACTGTGGCGCCAACAGGTCAGCAATGTCATTGGCATATTGTGTGGCGAAGTCATAATCTGGCCTGTTTTTATATGGTGCAGGCGAGCTCATCACGTTTCTGTTCACATCGCCACATGCTGCAAGTGTGGACCCCATGTTCTTGATGACTGATGAGAACACAGTCTTCAAATCTTGTTTCAGCACGCCATGCAGCTGATACGTTTGCCTTGTCGTCAAACGTAGAGTGCCATTGCCATACTGCAGGGTATAAGACATGGTCAATGGACGTGCCCAGCTTGTGCCATATAGTATGCTGCACACTTGCACAGTTGCTAGTGATGCAGCTACGCCATGCTACACCAGTACTTGAGGAATTGCAATGAGTATGCTCATTGGGGCAACAAGCACAAGCAAAAACTGCACCTGCTCAGATAAGTCATCCATAGTTAGGTACAGCTGGTTCGTGACTGTGCCGCCAGGCTGACGGGTGCGCATCATAAACTGATAGAACTTGCCCTGTCCAAACGCACGTTTCTCCCTGTGATCCTGCTGATAGCTGCCGTGGAACTTCATCAGCTGGACTGCGTCTTCGTTGATATACGAGTTGCTGTTGACGAGCTCCTCCATCAACGGATGGCGCAAGTAATCACTCTGCTCTTTCACGATTTCGACTTTGCTGCGCTTGGCTACCTTACTCGCAGGTGGCCGTGTAGGCGTTGCCACACAGGAAGTCTGAACTCGGATCTGTGCCTGCCTTGCTGCAGGCCTGCAGGTGCGCATTTGCTGACCGGCGAAGGTGCCGCACAAGCCTTCCATGTCTGCAGCCCAGACCCACAGCACTGTNTAGGTGAGGCAGCGCGGGTAGTACATGCTTCATTGTGGCAAGCGCACAGAAGTAGTTCGTGTTTACAACCCTGCTGTCACGAGCTGAACTGAGGCTGAAGCTGTGGCTGACAAGCTGTAAANCTACTGGCCATGATCATGACCATTGCAAGTCGCCATAGATATTGTAGCCGTGTCTCAGTTGATCACNGCACTATCAGCTATCATGGACTAACAATCACAAATAGTCAAGATTGGGACAAAATCTATCAAAGCTTGTGTTGGCTGTAGACAAATTGTACATGTAGACTTTGAGACGGTGTGTGAGTCTGTTAACAACGTCATGTTGGTATTGTTTCCGGGTCACAACCGTCGTGTTCCACTTCTGTATGGCCTAGCCAGGCTGAATGTGTTCTCACTCGCCGCTCAAAGCTTGACGTGTGATGTTCAGAGTACTGAGGTTTCAGCAACAACACGGCTGGCATGCGTCTGCTCCACCATGTCAGCAGCATGTGGAACAGTGTCCTTGAGGCATGAGGCATGCTTGGACACCAAGGCTGTAATGCACAAAGTGCTGTGTAATTGTGCAATCATTAACTGTACAGTAGCAGTAACCAATTGAACCTTGCAAGGTTGTGAGGAAGCGACTGCACAAGCATGTCTCATGGTGGCAGTGTTTTGAAAGCACTGACAGTCTCTAAGCAATGTGCAAGTTGGAGCAATGCTGAGTTGCAGCCATGATTGCTTTTCTGCTTAGGCAAGCGTGCCTTGTACCTGGTTGCTGTTGGGCAAAGCCTCTGTTGTGTTCTATTGCAAACACATCACCTCAGGATGCGCACATCGTTCGTGGCTGCGTCATCAGGAGCGTGACACGGGNGTGTTCACATGCTGCAAAGCCTAGGCATCGCTGAGAGTCAGCTTTGAGGCAAGTCTGGCATGCGAATCAGGCTGTCAAGAGCTGCAGTAGTAGCAACCATACTTGCGACTTGCTGATTGGGGTGTCATCGGCAGTGCTGCGCTCCTTATCTCCTCTGGGCAACAGACTACCATTCAAGGCGGCTGCTGTCACAGCTAGCTTGCCTGCAAGCCCCATGCATGGCATCAGATGTGTGGCAGCACTGTATGAGCATGTCACAGGATTCTCTGGCTGCAAGGTCGCAACATGGGCAGGGAGCATAACTGCAGTTGCAGCAGGTCATGTCAGGTCAGGTCAGGCTGATGTGCATGGCCTGGCCTCTGCTGAACCTGTCGATGAGCAAATTGCAGAAAGGTAGTTGCAGCTCTTGAATGTCCCCCGTCGCAGCAGATAAGCAAGTAGCATAGAGGCGTNGCATCATTGGCTGCTGTCACAAGCAAGCTGATCTAAGCTCTGGAATGGAGTGAGGGCTTGCAGGAGCTGCTTCATTGTGTGCACTGTACCGATGTAAATTTGCAAAAGAATCGTCGCACAGACTGACAAGTAATGCATGTCAGGCACGATCCCTACCTGGAAACGCACAAGCCGCCAGGCCAAGCCCTGAGGGGCCCATACCCCGGCTCATCAGGCTCTGCAGCCCCATCCATGTATACACTGATGGGGGCCAGATAGGTTCCTGCAGCCCTGAGGCGGTCCTGCTCGGCTCGGTGGTGCTCCACACGATGCTCAGGGCTGACTTCCATGAATTGGGAGCCTGTGTCCAGGACCGCCTTGCTATCTCCCACACTCCCCACTGTGAGTAGCCAGTCAGTGACGATGGCCACTGTCAAGGTACAACCTGCACATGCCGTACTCCGTCAGTCATCCACATCGCAACTGTCGTTTCCATGGTGCNTTGTCTACATCCAGCTCTGCCGTGAACTTCTCTGTCAGCTCCTTCACCTTCTCATTCATGGCCAGGTCCTTCAACCGCAGCTGGTACTCGTTTTGCATGGTCAGTTCATTCACCTGCAATGGCCACATAGTCACATGTCAGCATGTGATGCCAGCGATTGTAGCCAGGTGCTCCAACTGCAGCTGAAATCGTCTTGGCCTGTCAACTCATTCACCTGCAACAGCACCAGAGGCATACACTGGCGAGTTATTAGGGTGTTAACCCTAATACAAAACCCCATGCTTTTACAGGTTGCTCTTGTGAGCTAGGCACACAGTGTTTTCTTGATGCAGCTGAGGGTGAAGCCATGCTGTCAGGTGTCGACTTGTCATTAAGNCAATCATTGCCTTGCAAGATGCTGCTCACTGTCAATTGTTCAAAACCATTTCAGCCGGGATGCTGCAGCTGGTCTATGGTCAGCCACATTGCGTGTGGGTTGACAGCCCGACACAAAGCTTCATGTCATACTAGACAGATGCAGCCATAGCTGGGTTAGAGTTGCACACACAGACCATGCATAGCACATAACTGCTGCTATGTCCACTCATGCTAGCTCACTGGCACCCAGCAGAAACGGCACAGACCAATCAGGCAGCTGATGTAGAACACTGAATATGTTATGCAGCATATGCACACAAACATACAGCTAGGTAACTCACGTGCTGTCTGTGCCTGGCTGCTGGGAACTGCCCAGTAGGTGCTGGTGCGCACGTCCTGAATCTCGGCTGACACANTGCAATGCAACAGCTTGCATTCTGGATTTCAACTGCTGTCCTCTGTCCCATTCACGGCGGGTGAGATTCTTCTAAGAAGGTTTCGTCAGTGTGGGGCTGATGTGCAACTTGTGTGCAGGAGTCTTTTGGCATGCTGTCAGAGATGACAGCAGCAGGTGTGATACCGACAGTTGACACCTTCAACACACTCATGGATGCTTGCAGCTCCAGGCACGACTACGAAGCTGTGGTCCGGTTGTTTCGTCACATGGTGCAGTCAGGTGAGCTCAACCCGTTGAAATTATCTTCTGACCTGCTGGCTTGGTCCTTTGCTGCAGCCCGTCTGTTCAGTCTATCATGCACAATATGCCTCTCAGCTGTGCCAAATTGGTGTGTGGCTCAGTCTCATTGCTTCATCAGACTCGCCATGACAAGCATTGCACCTGCTTCAACAAAGTATATTTGCGCTCAGCTGCATTGTTTGTTGCACATGACTGTGAATGCAATCAGGCATCACAGCTGCTACATGAGGAAATGCTCAATATCTTCAGCATGCTGTGGGAGGTAAGCCAAGATACAATAACTGCTTAGGTATCTGGCAACAGCTAAAAGCTTGCTGTTGGCAAAAAGAGCTTCATCACTGCAAAACTGGCTGGCTGCCAATGTGCCGACAGACACTTATGATGCTTGCACAGTTGTCATGACAGCATCATTTCGGCTATGAGCATCCGCTTGCAGCATCGTTGGTTGGTGTTTGGCTGATGCTGGCGGGCTGCAGGTGGTGGCTCTGGTGGGCCCCAGTGGGGGCGGCAAGTCCAGCATAGTCAAGCTAGTGGAGCGCTTCTACCTGCCAGCTGGCGGTGCAGTGCGCATGGACGGCCGCGATGTGGGCATCTACGATGAGAAGTGGCTGNATGCTTGTTGCAGCATAACACAAGGGTTTCTAGCTAGGCAAGTGCCAGCTAAAAGCAGTGCCGCACCTGTGATGCACAGGCCTCAGTAGTGTCCTCCCCAAGTGCTAGGTTGTCACACACGTCCTCACTGCTTTCAGAGCTACCAGCGCTCTTCTTGGACTCAAGCTGTTGATGCAGCCGCTCAATCTCCAGCTCCTTTTGTCTCAAAACTTGCTCCAGCTGTGTCGTCTTGCCCTGGAGTCACAATAGCCAAACTTGAGCTTGTGTGTTCACGCATGCCTGAACGAATGAGCCGTGGCAGCTGGGGTGGGTGCTAGCATATTGATTGCATGACATATGCGTGTTTATGCACTATCACACCATTTAGCTTTGCAAGTCAGCCATGCATTTACATCACACAGAGACGCAACCCAGGTCACACATGTGCCTTCTTGTCCTGCAGTGGACACATCATAAGCCAAGGTGCAGAGTNACAAGGCGCCTGATGCCAGCACATGTACATTTGCGATTGACACCCGGGTCAAGAGCATGCTGTTTACAGGGCACTACTCACCAGAGGCCATCACTTGCTACAATGACAAACTCATCATCCTCATTGACTTGGATCTCAGTAACATCAGGAGTGCAAACAACAGGGTCTGTCTTGAAGTGCACGCCGTCTGCAAACTCTTGACTCCACTGCTGTGTCCTGCAAAGCCACACGACAGTTGGCGATTGTAGAGCAACTGACTTACACCAGGACCAGGGCGTAAACACCTAANGCGTGCCATCATGTGTATGCAGCGCAATGACAAGGAGGCAGCAGGCCGCATTCCAAAAGTGGATATGACAGAAGTGTTTGTCTTCTGCAACATCAGGGCAGTAACTGATGCCGCATGCTGCAGACTGACAAGGTTGCAGCAGAGGAGAAGTCTCTGTCAGAAATCAGGTCTCAGCTGCAGCTGGTGCTGCTGGACTTTGGGCTGGCAGAGGAGCTGACTCCCCGAGTGCGCAAGCACTTCATCTCCTTCCTGCACATGATCTCATCTGGCAACGGTCGCAGAGCAGCCTACCACATGCTGCTGTTCAGCACCAAGCAGGTGTGCGACCTGATGTGTTGCTTGGCACTCTGCAGGGCAAGCACCTATGTTGGCCTGATGCTTCAATGTGCTGCATAGCATAGCATNCCCAGCTAGAGCTGGGCAAGGAGCTGAAGAGACCAATATCGGTGAGCACCTGTCAGAACTCAGCAGCAACAAGTGCGCTGCCACTGTAGCTGCATGTACAAGTATNGTGACCAACCGTCTGACTGCTTTTGCTATTTCCACACTATTGGCTGTGTTGACGTGCGGAGCTTCGCGTGCCTGCGACGAGTTGGCTGTCCGGCTAGCTCACACTATGCCCTCAGTAGGTACGTTGCCCTTCCATGTCTCGCCTGAAGCTGCGTAGACAGACAGGCATTGCGCCAGCGCTGGTCAACGTTTGCGGAATCTGGTCAACGTTTAGAATTCAGAAACGCTTTCACAGTGCTGCCACCGGCCTGCTCAAGTGCTGTAAAAAAGTGCTATTTTGATGTCTAGCTGCTGGGAGTGCGAGAAATGTCCTGAACGTAGGGCTATTTTCGTAGCAATGCCTTGCATGAGCTTCCTGACAGTTGTCAGCTGCAATATGCCTCTGTTGTGAAGAGCATCTGCTGCNAAGTCTGCTATGCTTGTACTGCATTCTGAAGGTGATGCCATCAGGTCATCATTCCTGAGCTCAAGCTACACGTTCTGTGAGCACTGAGTACTGCTCACCAGCAGCACCTACCTGCTTCAAATTGCACTGCAGCCAACTCCTTGCCTCCACTGATGGTCTTCTGGACTCATCATGCTGCCTGTGTATGTTGTTACACGAACACTCAACATGTGTTGCAGACAGCTGTTGCACTTCGAGCGCTGACTGTGGCAAGAGCAGTTTGTGCCACATGCAGGCTGGTGGGNACAGACACATCGTGCAGTACAGTCCCATGGCAACATGCCTTGCAAATGACCAGCCTTGAATGCATCAATAGTTGAAAGCGCAAAAGCTGCAGCAATTGTATTCTTCCTGATGCTATGTCTGGCAAACATGCCGCACCTAACAGCGGTACACACATGTCATGCCTCATGATGATGCCTAAACTTGACAGCACTTATGCCGAGCATGGCGGGCAACAACCGTTGCTTGGGTGAGTCAAAGTTTCCAGNGGTTTGGCGTTGTGACTCTGAGCTACACAGCGGCAGGTGCTGGAGGTCCACCAGGGCTAGCTGCATATGTCACATCTGATCCTGACATGCTATAAATTTGTGATACACATGTGTAGTTGTACGTGTGCTTGGTAGATGACGCAATCTTATTTTGTGGTGTGCAAAGCTATCAACATGACTCATGTGTGCCACATAGTTGTACAGGCAGTCAGTGCACAGTGGAAGGGGTCTCGCAAGACAGCACTTTCCTTCCAGTATTCAGGCAGACTAGTACCTTAAATGACTGGGCAGAGCGGCAAGGCAAACAGATGCTTGGGCGTTCAGAGGCAAGCCAAGCATGTCATACACAGCATGTAAGAATAGCTCCACTGTGTACCAAGCTTTGTGACCAATGTACAATGGGCGACTGAGATGGTCTGTAGTGTCCGGCCGGTGATAAGATCAAGTCTGTCAAGATAAGGAATCCCATCAACCCCAAGATCCTTTCCTACGTACTGCGAAGTTCACAAACAACACGCAAGGCGTACTAACACCAAGCGTTGCACTGACGATCATGCAACGTAACAAGCAATGAACAGCTACGTCACATACATGACTTTGACGTGCGCTGTACGCGCCTAATAGACCGCTTTTCTATATGTGAAATCTAATATACGCTTGTAGGATTGTACGCTTGTTGTCATCTGCAAGTGCGCGCAAGGCTATCATAGGTAACATTGCTGCTTGTTGCTGTGTCATCCACTGGTGCTAATCAATATTGCTTCCACTGTTTCCATGAGTGATTACATGAGCGTTCTCTTATTTGAGATTCAGGAATATAGACCACACCCCATGCATGCCGAGTACAGGCAATTTGCATTACTGTACAAATACCTGCAGCACGCCAACACGCTCACACCATATGGCAATGAGTAGCCTTGGGATGCTCACCTGACAATTCAATTAAGAAGAAGGATGGCAAGCTCAGTAGTGGCATAATATGGCCCTGCCATTGACCATGTGGCTACTGCACAATTCCACTGTTCACATAGACCTCATTGCATCATTGTGTAGCAGCTATCTGTGTAAGTCTAGTGTCATTTGTGTGGGCACGTGCGTCTTGCTGCAGCCTGCAGAGCTATTCACCTAACATTCACAGAGATCTACACAAGTGCTGTAATGTATACCCAAGGTGCTGATGTCTACACACTGACCTTTGGCTGCTGTGTCTTGCCTGTCGTGTGTCTGTAATGAGCGCTTCAGGGCCCACAGTACATCTGTCAAACTAGTCACCTCCATGGCTGTGCCTACGGGTGGAAAGCTGCGACACACTCACCACCCTCTAGCAAGATGCAGGCCTCCATCACGCGGCCAGTACTAGCTTGTCCAGCTCGCAGCCATTGACAATCCCGGCTCATATGAAAGGCTGTCGTCAAAGCGGGTACGACAAATGAAAGTGCGGCTCTGCAAGCCTCTGGCAATTGTGCAAGCCGACTTTGCTGCCTTTGTTTCAGCCTGAGCTATCACCACTGCACCAGGTGCACCCACAACTTCTGTTGATCAATTTGACACAACTTTTCTAGGGTGTTGACCACATGTCCCTGATGCAGTGATCACACCCTTGTCCATCTTGGTCCCTGCCACGCTCGGCGCAAGTTGCCTCCTGACAGGTGCACATATGCACCAACCCCAGCTGTAGCCAGCAGTATGAAGACAAAGCCCAGCAGGAGTCTGTTGGTTCTGTGAACAGCTGACAATGCTTTGGTGCTACCCAAGGTTCTGAAGCGCCATATGCATATGTTTGCATATGACTTGTTGGGCTGCAGCACACTGTCTGGGAAGTTTGGTGTGTTGATGGCGTTTGGGAAGTTCTGCACAGCACAGCAAGGTGAGACAACGTCAGCTCCTACTGATCATGTCATCATGTGCAGGATGCACAGCATGCAAAGCATTCAGATCATCCAAGGTAGTACTTGCTTTGTGACTGTGTGAGCTGCTCATGTCATTTGTAAGCAGTGCACAGGAGAAAATGAAATAGCAAACACTGGAGATTCTGCACCCTTCATCAGCTCTGCTTGCAAAGAAACCTTGGTGATCCAACATGGTGCGGACCCCTCACCAACATGGTGCATGTATGCAAGGGTGCCGATTCACACACGACACCATGATGAAACCGCTAAGTTCATGCAGCAAATGCAGTCAGGTGCTCACAGATGCTCCTGTGCATTGCTGTGTGCCAACACGCAAGCCCACACGTATGCTAATGCTAAAAATAATGCANATCTGAGGCACACATATCACAGAAGTGTCGTTGCCATGTGCTCGTGAGATTATGCTCGTGAGGTTATGTCAGCGGGCTGCAGGTTGATAACGTGCAATTGCCTTGCAGGGGGGATGCCTCTGGTTGTTGCAGAGCCTCTGGGGCCAGTAGCACAGCAATTCATGACGCTGGGGGCAGCTGTTGTTCAGGAAATCGCCAAGCTGAAGCTGAAGCCCCGCAACTCTGTCAGGTTTGTCTTGTTGTGTGTTTCTTCGCCATCAACAACCAAGAGTGCACAGCTAGACTGGTAGCAAACGCAACAAGGTAGCCCTAAGCACTAGGCTCAGGCACTTTGCACTGTGTACACTTCAAGGTGTATAACTGTGACACAGGGATGACAATACGCATCCAGGAGTGAGTCCACACTTGCACATGCATGTCGTCATGTACTGGCTTGAGTATGTTTCTTGAAAGGTAGACTGTGAAGCACTGTGGGCTGTGAGTTGGCATTTGCTTTCATCTTTTGGTCTTTGCCAGTTTGAGGGCTGCAACTGCAACTCAAGCCAGCTCAACTATACACGCGCGCCCACCATGACATGTCAGTGTCTGCTGTAGCTGTGTCTCCTGCTTCTGAGTTTGCAGCACTGCCAGAAACAATGGAGGAGGATATGGTATGGCAAGCATCAACACGTTGCTGCATGGACGCGTGTGTGTATTTGGCCATGTTGGCAGAGCACTCAAATATTGCAGATGTAGGAACCTCAGTAGGTCTAATCCAGTGTGCATGCTGCGTGTGTAGGTACGATGCTGAGAGGCATGCTATAGTGGTAGACTTGGAAGGCTATAACTTCCTGCTAGATCCGGCCACGGTGCGGCGCAATGACACTTCAGCTGCCAGCATAAATGAGTGGACGGGAGAGAGGCTTTCGCGCAGTGAAGGCATTTCAGATGATATCAGGCCAGATACCATTGCACCTCTGGGCAATTATGCTGTGCAAATTTTATGGCAAGATGGNGCGACAGATCCTGCTGCCATGGCAGGGGCAGTTACACTCATCAGCAGGCCAAGCGCACGAGACAATTGTGACTGTTGCCGCCAAGCTGATAGCCTCTGTCCCAAGTTGTTTCAAAGTCAGTGATTGACTTTGACCGTCAGCCTCACCTTCTTGACAGAAAACAACAACTGTCACAGGAGCAGAAAGCCAGGGCAGTTGAGGCTTTACTGGACACAGCGGCATATAAGACGAAGCACACTTGCACCTTCACCTGCTCGGATATAAGCACCAAAACACGCATTGATGTAGTTGCTCACACGCCAAGGGTGAAGCTTGCCTGATTGGTTTTGCACAGTAACTTTGCTGTTGCCTGAAGGGGTGAGCTGCACCTCAGCAGCTTCAGGAAGGGACCACCAGGGCACCCAGGGCTGCACCAGCCCTGCTAGCTGCCCCTTGGCTGCAGCTTGCTTGAATGCTTGCAGCTCATCAGGAGTGAGATCAGACTCATGCACGTCAACATCCTCAGCATCAGCCTGCAAAAGAAGGTGATGAAGCTGTCTTCAAAACTCCTGACCCAGTTCTGGCTGCAGGGCTGTTTGTGCATATGTGCAGGTTGTTNTCATGACCTATGGTGAGGATGAGCATCATCATCACGCTGCAGGACATACCCCTCCCTCAGCTTGTCCTTCATTCCTTGGCTGTGGCTGAGTTTGTGTGCACAGCAGGAATTTGCTACTGGCATGACTATGCATCAGGGACCTTGCTGCCCTGTCTTAAAGAGCATGCAATCAGGGCATTTGGGGCAAACAAGGTGCAGTCGTATTGCATAACAAACTGGCTTGGTTGACAAAAGCACCTGTTGCAGGTTGGCCTGTTGCTGATGGACATGTGCTCGTGCTGATTTGTTGCTGCAAGCAGTGACAGCTGAAGCATGCCAGTAACTGACTGTGGATGCATGACAACACACTCATCAGTGTCATGGTGTGATCATTAGAACGAGATTTGTACGTTTAGGTGGCTGGACAAGGTGGAAGACACAAAATTTGACAATTATGTAGACTGGCTCATGATGACGTATGCCTTCTCATTGCTGGACTTGCCTGTGCTGTCCTTACCTTGTGGCATGACGGATGATGGTCGGCCTGTTGGGCTTCAGATGGTTGGCAAACCTTGCGGGGAAGCTGCATTGTTGGCAGCAGCTGCGACCTTTGAGCGCAAACACTCATGTGTTAACATGGTACCACTGTGGCAGCCGAACGCAGGCGCCTGATCACATCTTGTATCCCAAAACGCCTGTTCCCTGCAATGACTAGGGATTCAAAAACTGGGCTTGCGTGTGCATGTTCCAAGACATAGGCTCGTATGTCCTGGCATCCTCGTGTGGCATGATCAACTACCGAATTGCTGCCTAGTTGCTCAGTTGGAGAAATCAGTGAAGTAGTCCGGCAGAATCACCAATTAGGTGCATGCGCATGTTCCAAGACACATATCCTATGTAGGCTCGTATGTCCTAGCATTATCGTGTGGCATGGTCAACTACCAAATTGCTGCGCTTTTGTTCAGTTGGATGAACCAGTGAAGCAGGTCTTCACAAAACCTTACATGGTAACCCCGTAAGCNCTGGCAGATTCACCTTGCTGCTGGGCCCACCTGGGGCAGGCAAAAGCACCCTGCTGAAAGCCCTCGCAGGCCGCTGGCACAACACCAGCAATGTTGATGTAAGCTTAGGAGACACCTGTGTACAACATGCTTTTTGAAGCTGCTTAGCATGAGACTGTCAAGCATGTTGTGAGGGTGGATAGACTTATGATGGGCGTCAGCATGGGGTTTGCAATTGCTGATGCTACAACAATGGCTGTGTTTTGCCACAAGCAGTACCCTTGAGGGGTATAGCTCATTGCTTCAGTGTCACACAGACATCCAGACCTGCAGTATCCTGGCGTCACAAAGATGAATCCCACTTTACTGCAGGGCCTTGGAAACAGCTGCTGGATACGTCCAAGGACATCAGCTTTTCAGTGGAGGTTGACGACTCCAGGCGTGCCGCCTACAGAAGGGCAAGCAGCTCAGTGAAGGCAATCACAGAGCGCATCAGGCAGGACAGGGTGTATGCNGCAGGTTGTTGTGCTGCATGTCATGTTTGGAGAAACCCCTGCCAAAACTGGCTTTGTGTTGCGTATACTGCTCTGCGTCACGCAGGACTCTCTGTGCAGCTGCACAGACTTCCTTTTTGTCATGNAACAAACTGTGCGCTGCATGCTGGCAGATGTAGCAAAACTTCAGCTAGAGCTGCATGTGTTGCCGAATGTGTTCTGCTACCCCACAATCGTGTTGCAGCTTTGTGTCATCATGTATCTTCAGCAGCCCATCCTGTTAAGGCTTACATAGCTGTCTGTCATGCTCGCAAGTCTAGCATGTGCAATCTTACAATTAGATCATCAGTCATCAACATTTGCATTTGTGCTGTCCTATGCCAGAGTGATACTTGTGCAAATTCTGGGGTTTGTAACATGTTCTGCGCACTGCAGACCTTCAACCAAGCGCTTGAGCTTGGCTTTGACATGCATATCCTGGACATTGGCGGGGGCTTTGCTGGCGGTGCTTTCAACGCAGAGGGCGTTGTACAGCTTGGGGGAGTCCCCGATGCTGTCAACGCTGCCTTGGCGCAATACTTCCCAGAGGATAATGTCAAGGTATTGTTGCTTCATGCTTTGTAGCCTCCTTGTGCAAGTGAGACCTGCTTGACAGCAAAAGACGCCAATCTGCAACTGCAACAGCTACACAATGATCGGCGTTGCAAAAGCGCTGTGTGCATTAGGATGAGCGACAAATCTCTCGTATATGTTGAAGCTGAGCTGAACAGATCCAATAACTTGGATGTTTTCATGGCAGAGTATAGCCTAATGCATGTTCATTGTTCTGGGCACGTGCCACACTTGCTCGTTTGCTATAATGAATATCAATTTTGTGAAGAAAGCTGTGCAGCTGATCACAGAATTATCTCCTGTGCAGGTTATTGCAGAGCCTGGCCGGTACTTTGCAGAGTCCTGCTGCTCCTTTGCCTGCATGGTGTTTGGCATGAGGTCACAGAAGCTATTGGATGGGGAGCAAGGCTATGACTACTGGATCACAGATGGTCTCTACGGCTCCATGAACAGCGTAATGTATGACCATGCAGTCCTCACAGCAAGACCACTGGTCAACAGACTGCTCACTCAAGAGGCTATGCCTGGTCATGAGGCAGGTGTTGACAGCCCACAGCTTTACAGGTCTACAGTGTTTGGGCCTACTTGTGATGGCCTGGATACAGTACTGTCAGATTACAAGTTGCCGAAGCTCAGCAATGGTGACTGGCTCGTGTTTCCTAACATGGGTGCATATGCTCTGGCAGGAGCATCAAAGTTCAATGGCATCAATAGCACAGATATCAAGATGTGCTACGTGTGGTCTCAGCGCAGTGTTTGATGTTGAAAATCAACGCCTTGTCTTGATAAGTTAACGTGTTTAGTGGTTTAGAGACTACTGTGTAGTGGTCGGCAGTCTTCCAGTAAGTGTGTCCAGTAAATCTCTGATTTGATGCTAATGCAGGCCTGGCATCTGAATTGACGCAAAGTACCATTTGATTGTACTGCCTGTCAGAACTTACGACACTGTTCCAGGGTAACTTCAGTTGTAGCAATGCCTCAGTACATGCCTCCTGCTGCCATGAGGTAACACATGCATATCAGCACACAGTCTCGACATTGTCCCTATTGCATATCTCCACCGGCTTCTACGTAATGTTTCAACAAGCGTGTGCACTGTGATCCAAGCCAGCGCGAATTGTGAATGGATCAGTTCAACACTTAATTTTGCTCGTCTGGACATGTCCACTGTGGGCGACAGATGATGCCACTAAATGATATTTACACCAGTGACTTTGTCATAGCACTGCGCGCTTGCCCAAACACAGTACCAACTGAGAATATACACATCTTTACAGCATCAATAAAACAACCTAACTCTAAAAGCCACTTGCAACACAACAGCTCATTTGCCTCTGCCCCTGCCACGACCCCCAGCGGCCTTGCCCCCTCTACCCCTCCCAGAGCTAGACCCGCTATCCCTGGCTGTGCTTGCCTTGGCTGCTGGCTTCTTCTTTGCCTGAACACCTCGAGCATGATTAGTCAGCAGAACACGGACAATATACAAAAGACTGCTGTGCAGCTGCATGAGTGTTTTGATACTTGAGACGTCTTGCCTGTCACACAGCAGCAATTGCAGTTTTAATAAATGCTTCCTTATGCTTGTAGTGAAGCTGATCAAGTGCATTCAGAGGTGATGTGATGAGCTTTGGGAAGCAGTGTTGCTAGGGCTTTTCAACAGCAGTTGATCCGGCAGTTCACCTTGGAATCAACCTTTGCTTCAAATGTGACACCACGCTTGGCAAGCTGCTTCTGCTTCTTGGCCAGCATCACAGGGTCAGCTTCATCCTCTTCTTCTTGCTCTTGGCTGGGCTCCTGGGTGTCTTGCTGGGCTGTGTCAGGCTCCATTTCTGGATCCANGCACCGCTGATCACAGCCACCACATGGCAGCCTCGTCATTGCAACAAGTCCTTGGTCATGTGCTGCAAGAGGCTGGACTGAGTGTAGACAGGACGGAAATCTGTGCTCAACTGTAGGTGCATTGTCAGCCAGCCAGACATATGCTCCTGCAGCATGTCACTATCTGCAATGTAAGCTTTGTGTCCACAGATTTTACTGATATGCACACAGCTACAGCTGTAGGATATATAACAAGGAAGCTGTTGCAAGTCATGTGCTTTCTGTCATGCAAGTAGACTGCAAGTGATAGTGGACAGAGAGTTCGTGCTCACCTATGCAGCCTCGCCTGCTCATGCATGTTGGGCAAAGGGCCGCAACACTGTGCCAGCCCAGTTTGGTACTGCTAAACCGACCTGGCCTCAGGGCTTAGCCTGTTGCAGCCCATCAACAACCTGTGAGGGTGACAATGTCAAGCAAGCTGCATTGTGATTCAACATCTGCGTTACTGACATATAGCCTTTGCATATCAGCCCTGGCAATTCAGTGCCGGCAACCTGGTATCCCACAACTAAAACCATACTTTGTTCCATGTAACCTACTTGCATATGATCATCAGCATGAATTGTCAGGGAGAACTTGCACTTGTGTGCAGATTCAGGTTTGGCAGTCCACCACCTGTGAAGGTGTGGCGGTCACTACATTAATTAAAACAGATCTATTTTGTACTTGCTCCCAGATCTACAGCTCTTGCTGACACTTCCCTGGTCAGCAACAGTATGGGTCTCTCACAGTTTTGAGGGGCAGCTTTATGATTGTATATGCTGATCATGACTTTGTGGCTGTCACTGTACATGCCAAGGAGATGTGTGAAATCTGACCATCACTGCTGTAAGTGCTGCACTCCAAGTTCCTGTCAGCGTACATAGCAACTATGCACTGTAGTTGATAGGGATACATAATACTAAGCTGCTTTGCATGACGCTGTGCTTGCATCTGGGTAGCACCTAATGCCCAGGCAAAGCCCCAGCTTGGGAGCAGCTCAGTGACAGANCTTGCTGGCACATGCTTGTGCAGATTGCATGTTTGCCTCAAGAGAGTGGTAGCAGTGATGGAGCATTAGCGTACCAATGCACAGGGTTTCAATTTCGTCATGTGCAAGCTTGACCTCAAGCAGATCTGTGCTCGCCGCTGTGCTCAAGATGCAGAGCATGCTTTGAAAGCATTGTCACACTTGTGAAAGTACTATACTCACACGAAGGTCTTGGAATCTTCGAACACGCCCACGAGCTCGACTGCCCTCAGAAGAGGCCCTGATGTCCATATCGTTTCGCTATCGTTGGTCCTGCAGGGCACAGGAAATCTCAAACTTGACACCATACAGAAGTAGCAGATCGTCTGGAACGCCCACCAAAATCGTTTCCCGGTGTTGCAATTGCGTGCATATGCCATTGACGAGCAAGCTTGACGATTGCATGACTTGACAGGGCAGAGACGCCTGCTTATGCTGCATCGACACACAGCAGCATGCATGAAATGCAGCATTGATTCGGTCAAAGGCGACTCCGAAACATGCTGCATGGCCGCATGGGATGACTTCCAGGCCTGCCCAAGCAAGCACATGGGCGCTCATAAGTAATGACTTCCAGCATGGCAGAACACACGTATGTACCACCGACGATGCACTGCGCAGCGAGCTAGCTGACTCGATCTTGTGCCCCATTGTAGTGCTGTGTAGGGAAGTCTAGTGCAGCAGCAACAGCAGCCGCCTGCGGAAATACTGCTTTCAAGTGCACTTCTCACGCTGTGATGATTGTGGTCATGTGCTTTTGAGTGAAAAGTCACAGAAAGGCATGGAATAAGAGCAGAGTAACATGGCACAATACAAAAGCACTTTCAACATGAGTAGTAAGGATATGCAATACAATGCTTGTCAGTCCTGCAGGGTCGTGTTATGTCAGCAGGTATGGCCCTGGAATCAGACCATTGTACATGTAATGAGACCTGTGCTCAACCTGTGATATCCTCTGTGACGATAAATAGAGGCTGGTTTGCACGGGTGATTTGCTCCAGCACTGGTATGAGGTCTTTCATTTGCTCAATTTTTTGATCTGAGACCAGCACTCTGCAGTTCTCCATCTCTGCCAGACTTCGCTCCTGTACAGCAAGCAAGGTGTTACAACTCAAGAGGATCTGCCAACGTTGGNATCTTTACAATCAGCAAAACCAGTGACTTGCACATCTACATCTAGCAGCCCTATCAGCTGTAGCGGTATGATGACATTGATGTTCTGCTTGCATTGATATAGCTGCAGCACAAGTCAGCATTCAACTATGCAAGAGTAAGCTACAGTCTCTCTCTGCTACAGCCAAACCACATGTGAGCCCTACATAGCCACGGCACATGAAGCTATGACTGGCATGCCAAGTGTGCATGGTGCAGGCAAAAGCCCTGATCAGTGCACAGTGTCTTACTGCTATGGCTTCAGTGCAGAGTCTTCTGCAAATCCTGCTGACTAGGACTACTTCACTTCATCCTACATACCATAATGGTCCTTGTACTTGTTTAACTAGGGCCACATGTCATATTCCATGCATGACTAAACACTGGTGGCTGCTTGGCTAAGCAAACCTGCTGAACTCAAACATCTGGGTCATTACTGAACAGAAGCATCTGAGTGTTTGATATAACATTTGCTGCAGGTCTGGTCCCTAGCTGGAAGCTCCACTGGCAAAGCGTCACAACTATCTCACACAAGGTCACTGAGAAGCTTCAAGCTGTGTTTGAGACTTTACATATATGATCCAGCGTCCAAAACCTTCAAGCACCTGCCTGGCATGCCCCATCACCTTCCTCAGCAGATCTGTGATGCCGTGCAAGCCTTGAGTCGCATTGCAACATCAGGTAAAGCAGCCTTTGTACAAACGCTGCGCAGAAGTGATAGCTGTGCTGACATCTGACAAGTCTTGCCTGTTGTACAAAAGCACCATGACCACAGCTGCCCACGACTAGCTGTGAGTAACATGCCTCGCTGGGAGCAACGTCCAACTAGCTGGAACACAGACCTGGCTCTGGACTGGCATCNCAACAAGGTATGCATGTTTTATGCCGTCCACCGTCAGCTCCATATACATTTGAAGGTTATCGGCTTGTTCAGAGTACGGCTTGTCTGGATCGTCGCAATAGGGCACCTGCCAAAAGCTTCGTCGCCATGCTGACTGGGCTCATTTACTTGGCCATCGTACATCGCAATGGCTGCTCGGAATTTGTTTGACGAGCTCAACAAAGTCCCAGGTGGGACGTTGCTGCATCGTCACGAACATCAGCGCTTTCCACAGTCAAGTGTGGTTTGAAGTCAAAATGAGTCAAAGGATTCTGGCAAAGGCTCTGTGTTGTTATGCGCATTTCAAGTGAACAGACGCAACAGCCAAGCAGCCTGCTGATGAACAGCAGCTGAGGTGTTAACAAAAGTCAACACGTACTCACGGTTTCTTGTCTTACCGAGAGCAAGACTTCAAACAGGTTCAAAGATGCCAGGCCTCAGCTACTCCTCAAGGCTGAACCTGCAACCCCTATCGCCTATCGCCTTCCGCGGACCCTGCACCCAGCGAGGTAGACTTGTCTGACAAGGGTATACAGAAAGCGGAAGCCACGGCCCTCTTTTACGAGGAACGCCAACCGTCTAAGATGGCTGAGGTCATCAACCATCTTGTCCAGCCACTTCTTTAACTCTCGTTCGTAGGGGTATTTAGCTCTTTGCTCATCTGTCAGAGCCTCCCACTGAGTTTTGCATCTGTCATCATGAACAGCTGGACACGGGCCAAAATCGGTCCTGGTTTTATCAAACTCTTCATAGGGACAAAATCCGCACAAGGAGTATTTGCAGACCTCCTCGTCATGGAACTTTCTAGTCGGTCTGCNCAGACGAATGTGCAACAAGCAGATTTCACGACAGAGGCATTACAAATTGTATGACAGGTGCACCATCCTATCTGCTGCATTCAGAGTGACCAGGGCAATCACAGCTCAACTGACAAGCTAGAATCGAGTGCAATGAGCAAGCCTTAAGAGCAAACTGTGTACAGCTCAACCACGCTGAGGTGTTTTGAACTCTGACATAACAAATGCATAATTGTTCACAGACCTTCTGACGTACGCAGCACTTGAGGAACCTACCTCTGTGCAGCTCTGTTAGCTGCTGGTGCCACATGGACATTGCAGCTGAGACAGCCATGCATCACAAACACAGTGAACATTGACACTTCTACAAGCAGGCTTTGGGAGAGCAGGGTGCTGCCAATCATCGAGGTGTGTTCAAATGGCAAGCTTGAACACAAGGGTACTGCAGTGGAGGCATGCCTGATAGCCTGTCAATGTACCTGGTGGTTGACAGTGGCATCGATACGGCGGGGATGCAGCTTTTCTTCCTTGTTATACTTCAGCTTGACCTGCTTGCGAGTGCGCTTTGTGGTGACCATGCCATGCTGCCCCATACGCGATGCCAGCCGATCTGCCACAGCCTGAAAGTTGGTTCCAAAGATACCCAACGCCTGCAGACAGGTATCAGTGAAACAACCCTGAGCTGCTACTGGGCACAGCGCTCATGAACATTGTATATATGCAGCATCAGCAACAAGTCTGTGAGACGCAGCCCAGCAGCAGTGGTTGGTGTGTTGAACTGCTGACTGAAACAATTGGCAACCAGACAACGCCGCTAGTCCCATACAAGAGTACAATTGAACATGTTTGCTGAAAATATCTCAGCTCTTAGCTGTGTGCATGACTTGGTTGAAGCAAATTTACATGCAATTTAGCAATTTACGTACAATGGCTGTTACAGCTGTGCAGGCAGCCATAGCAGTGGAAGCAAGCCCATAACAGTAACTCAGCCAAGTCCATGCCAGCAGCAGGTTGAGTAAGGAATCAGCTTACATATGGGATGCGTGCATTGTAGTTAGGAGGATCAGCACAAGCTTACAACACTCACCAGGTAGAACTCTTCAGTCTCTTCAGGAGTCCAGCGCTTGCTGGTCTCCCGCTGCATGTGGCTCATGCTATTGATCAGCACATCATCATTGTCCTCACGCCTGATGTACTGCACTGGGCCTTGTGCTTGCGCTCTGACACTGTTGGGGTCAATTTCTGTCCTGCCTGTTTCTGGATTAATCCATAACCGCGGCCCCCCTCCAACATCAGGCTGCCGATCAGATGGCGCAGCAGGGCTGGGCTGTTGACTGTTTGCTTGTGCAGCTGCAGCGTCCTGGAATAGCAATAAGCGGCTGCATTAGGAATGTGCTCTTGAGGTGATCATGCAAGCACTACTTTGCTTGTGCAGCGTCTGAAGCACATTCNCAAGCTGACAGCAGTTGCAGGTGCAGGTGCTTTCAGCAACACGTTCTGGAACAACAGCCCACAGGATCATGTCATGCAGACCTTCCTTAGCAAGAAATTGAATCCCTTTGGCAGCATCAGCAGTCCCAGAGAGACCAAGATCCCTTCAGCATGGGACAGTTACAGTACAGGGAACTTGGCTGGGACTAGGCCTGATATGTAAAAGACATGCTGATACTGCAGTCAAGTCTCGGCAGCTTGTGTCACACCGGGCAACAGCATTCCTTCAAAGTTCACTAGCGCTGTGGGGTCAGACGCTGTCAGCTTTGGTGGCAGGTGGGCAGACTGACATCCAGAGTATTGACAAAGCGATCCATGTTGAGTCCACCACCAACAGGGCAGATGACAGCCGAGACTGAAATGCAAAGTTATGAGAGTATGGTGTGGGAAAACAACGCTATGGGTTGGGAAGTTGCAAGAGATGTCGATTGCCAGTCCAGTCCTAGCATGATCCTGTCCCCTGCAGCAGCAAGGGATGCCCTTGATGCAGTCCCAATGGGGACAGAATTGACAGGGTTTAGTGTGCACCTACACAACAAGCAGACTTGCAATTTGAACAAGGCACGAAAAGATAGACGGGTTGCCATTGATCATGTCTTACTTGTGCAGTTGCTGCAATTGGACGCCTCAGCGCAGCTTGGACATTCACGTGCTTAGCGATGTGCGCTACTCATGCATGCGCCATTTTCAACCTGTGCTTGTTATGACAGCACCACAAGGTAAAGATGTGTGCAGTACTGCAATGAGACACTACAACCGCACTGTCTGCGCCTGCACAGCCCACACACAGTAAAGCCAAGCTCTGCACTACCATTGTGTGGGCACTGATGATCTTGAGTACCATTGCTGATCTTGAGCCCTTGCTGGTTGCTTGCAACAACCACTGTCACATGCAAGATGTCATTCAGCAGTGGTGCATGTCTTGCTTGCCTGACAGCTGCAGGACGATACAACCTGGTGTTCAAAGCTGCCTGCATCTGCTGCGATGCTGCAAAAGTAGCTATGAGGTAGTATGCCCGAAAGCGCTGCCAGTGGCCTCGGCACATGACGGGTGTCAGCAGAAGCCTTGTAGGCCTACATGCACATCATGCTTGCGGGTCAGCAGGACCTAAGCAGTGTGTGAGGCTTGGCTACTGTGACATGTCTGCAGAGCTATCATACTCCACACTGAAAAACTTAGCAAAGGCCACATTTAACAGATGACATGCTGTTTGTGCACGGCAGCACGATGTCACAACCAGCTAGGTCATCTCTGACACCATGTACATTCCTACAAGTCAGGAAGGTGCCCAGCAAACTTGGAGTAACACTTATAGTGCTGATGCGCCCAGTTCAAGGGGACACCCTTCAGCCATGTTGACATTGTAGGCAAGCAGGCAGCCGGGTGCCAATATGTGTGTGTGATAGCAAAGCAGCCTTGACAACAAATAGTGACGGCATCAAAACCAGATCATGCAGTGCATCCTGGACTATCACAATACATAGCTAAACTGGCACATAAGTGGCAAGACAGCGAGCAGACGTCTACTTGTAACCATGTGGCACACATCTCGCAACCCAATGCTTTCCACTTGACTTGGCACATTGAGGTGCAGCAGCAACTCAGACCTGCGCATGCATGTTACAGCGGCCCATTGCTGGAATATGTCTCTTGATCTGAGCTCAGCTGGCATTGCTTTCTGACACCCCCTGTGCTGACCTGATATTCTTTGCTATACTGTGTACATGTGTTCAACACTTTAGTGTACGTGTCTGCTGCTGCAAGTGCCAGTCCCAGATAGTACACAGCCTGACAACATGGGTGCAAGGGTAGTACCTGTCTGCCACTGGTATACGGCAGCAGCAGCAGCAACACCAGCACTACCGACTGCCGTCCCTGCTGCACCACCTGCATATGTTACACCGNATCAGTCCGAATTGTCACCACGTGACAACCCTAGCTCAGTAGGTCAAGAAGTGTTCATTGCACCTACATCATGACAGCCAGAGCATGCAAGAATCGTATTGCACAGCATGGCAGTGACACAAAAATGGACACCTGCAAAAATACCACATGCCAGGTGGTTACAAGAACACTGTCAGATAGGCACTAACTCCGGGATCCTGAGCACTATGAGCACAAATGAACCCTGACCAGCACGGACACTGGTACTTCTGTCACCCTCACTAGAAGCGGTCAACATGCACATCCTTCAGGTGATCTGGATACCAGCTTGCCCAACAATATTGCAGCAAATCCAAGTGCTTGTTATACATACCAAAACTGCCATCCTGTGCTGCCGGGAAGTAATACAAAGCACACCACTGCTTGTCGTTGCCAGAATTGCGTAGAAGAATGAGCCTGTTCCATGGGTACATGAGGTCAGCGGCCCTTGGGCTTCCACTTTGCAATTGAGGGACTCGCGAGCTTGGCTGCTGCAGCATAACATGCATTCCTTTGCAGATGGCAGCAGCAAAATGTAATGCTACAGACAGCGCACTGCAACATAAGGCAAGCTCTTTCATCAAAGAAGGCGTGCTTCTGCCATTGTGCAAGACATGGGAAGTGCAACAGGGAGTACTGTCATGCACCTGCAACCCCATATGAGGCAGCCTTTTCAAATTCGTCACATACTATCGTAAGCAGGAATGCAGGGCCCCTGGAAGTGCATAAGCTGTTGCAATGCAGGCAGTGCATGCGATTAATTCAGCCAAAATGTTCAGACACCCTAGATTGGTCAAAGTTGATGGTCATACAAGGTTATTCCTGGTCAGCGTTACAATTGGGCCTGTTTGATCTAACGGCGAATGTTCCTGCTCATTGCGAAGCAGACATTGCTAAGCAGTCTCTGCTAAGCAGAGGCATCACAAATGTTGGGCTGGCGTGCCCAATGGCATGCCTTGTGATGATTGCTGCAACAAAGGGGTGTGTACAGCCAGGTGTCAAACACCGTACGCTGTAGCACTTCAGCNGCTTGTGCCTTGTCAGGAGAGAAGGCTGAGGCCTTCTGCGTGTACTGCGCCCCGCTCTGTAGGTGCAGCAAGGGAATCCGCATGCACTTGACACAGATAGATCAGGGATCAGATGAGTAACAAGTGCTCCTGGTCAAGCTCTTCCGAGCAATGTCACGTCGGCAACATAGCAAAACATGCATGCTGTGATCTATGAAGCCACATGGTACAGCAAGGTCTACACAGGAGCATGCGAGTCACATCCCACTTTGCATGACACCCAGATGCAACAAAAATGTCTCGCCAGTACACTCGTGCATTGCCATGTAGTATTCCCATGTAGTAGACCAAGTGGCTTGATACACGTGGTCAAAGCTGCTTGATGGCCTGTCCAGAGAACCAATCTGCCTGATGTACAGGCAAAATTGATATGTCATCATGGAATGGCAAATGTCAAGGTCAGACTGACAGCACAGTCTGGCAGCCTGCTGATCCTCTGTGCTGAGAACCGTTTGACATGCAGGACATTATACACATGTGTTTCACCACAGTTTGAGGAGCATAGCTGATGGTACGCCACAGCGTCTCTGTTGTACAGGCTGCAGCATGCCTTCTGGGCTGCACTTTGTATTGACACCTGCCTGACTCTCTGACATCATGTTTCTGGTTCAATTGCAAGGTCTGTAGGAAGCCTGCTATGAGTTTTAGATCAGCTCTCTGAAGATAAAGAAGCAGACGATGACCGGTTTTGGCCAGCCATGAGCTTGCATGACTGAAGCAATGGATTCGTGACTTACCACCTCCCAGCGCTCTGGCATAAACTTGTCAGCCTGGTCCCAATTCGATGACAGGTTCTGCACAGCATGCATGGGGATCCACACCAGCACCCCTCTGGGGACAAAAAGCTTCCCACCCCCAATGTACATGTCCTGCTCCAGATTTCGTCGCGTTGTTCCAGAGCCAACCACCGGAAACATACGCATGCTTTCCTGCAAGTGTACAGCTCGTTAGCCATGTATCTGATGCAAGGCACTCTTGTGTACATCTCAAAAGGCAATACAAGATTGCAGAATCTATCAAGCTGTCCTTGCAGTCTTGTTGCTGTAGGCGTGCCAAAAGATAGAGAGGTTGAGAGGTGCTGGATCTGACCAGGCAGTCCAGCTCATTTCAAGGCTGCTCAGCAAAACTTTGGGGCTCAGTGATTAATTATGATCACCAAGGCTGACTTGCTATTCAACGTTGGTGCGCAGGGCTTAATCCATTTGACAGGGTTGCAGTGCTGTGCATTTGGCAATCATGCACAAATTCATCCTGCCATGTACTGCTGATGTTGACAACCATGTCTAGCTGTGTCAAATTGCCATGTTCTGTACAAACTTTTGTGAGCAAGTACTGGTCTGTGCTGTCTGATCAATCCTGCTGGGTGACGTTGACTGAGCCATACAGTACTGACCTTGATGACCATGTCCAGGTATGTCAGTTTGCTCAGGTCGTCAAAGGTGACCTTACGGGGGGTGGGGCGGGAGCGGGTCACCAGCAAGCCCTGCTCATCCAGCTCACGACAGATCCTAGCCTCTACCTCTGGATTCTGAGACACCAGATACAGTAACCACGCTCCACTGTGACCTGTATAGCACAGTTCTCTTACAGATGGTTCAATCTTGAGTACAGTCTTGCTTCAAGTAGGCTCATTGGATCTGTCAAGGATGGTTTCAGCACAAAAAGGGGTATACATTTTGTGTACCCTTGTTTCCAGTAGCTGTTACTGAGCAACAGCAATGCTGCACTCCAACATGACGCACAAGTGACAAGTTGCAGCAGGTGCACTGTGAAAGCGTAGTCACCAAGCAGATTGACCAACATGGTTGATGCTGCTGAATCCATAAAGGACGGCGTGATGTGTGACACCATAGGTGCAATATGACACTGTCACCAGATGAGGCTCACTTGGCCACCCCAACAGGTCTACCAAGCCTCAAGTTGAGTCAAGCTAGTTGTCAGGCTGTTTGAGAATGCTTCTGCACATGATGGCTAGACATGAACGGGAAAAATACTGTTGACAGCAGAGTGCTGCCCGTCACCAGTATAAACCAACTCAAAGACTTGTGTAACAGGCATACCTGTGGTCTCAAACCCAGCCACAAAGAACACAGCAACTTCAGAGATGATGTGGTCCTCTGGGAGGGGTCCCCCTGTGTGGGGGTCCCTGACTGCTAGCAGATGGGCAGCCAGGGTGTGCGGCTCTGGGGCAGGCCCTGCCCTTACTTTGTGCAGCAGCCCTAAGATCATGTCCTGGAACCTCCACAATGCCTTTTGGCCTTCTTTAACATCCTGCAGCACAAGCCTTTGTATGGGTCTACATTCCTGACAAACTTGGGTTTCTGATGGTCAGGGCATAAGTTATCACCAGGTGCTGTGCTCTTTCATTTGCATCTTTTGCCTTGGCAATGTGCAGCAGCTGTGCTTGTTCCATGGCAGGATCTGCAAGGTGCTGGTGCTTGTGCTGTCGATCAACTGGCGTAGTGCACCGGACCACTANAGTAGCTTTTACTGTAAGTTCTGTAAGCCTTTAGGAACTGTAGGAGCTGCTACTTGACACCAAGACTATCATCTCAAGCTGCTAGCTCACAGCCATAATCACTGGTGCTGATCATGACAACGCCTGCATTCTTGAAATCCAAGTCTGCACATTTGCAGTGTACAGTCACTCAACCTACCTACACTATAGCTACCTCATGGGGAACACCCATTGTACTGTGTATTCAGGTTGCCAGTTAGATCCATGATACGGCTGCAGATAATCAGCCGCCCCTTGAAAATGCACCCTGCTTGTCATGCCATGATGCAGCAGCTGTAAATATACACAAGGCATCTTGACATCACTGGGATAATTTAAACCGGGGCATTCTGCGCCGCCACCTTTGCGCTGCAAGGCCAGATGACTTCTTCTGCTGCTGCAGCTGCTCGTCTATCTTTCTTAGATACAAATTTGGAAGGGGCTGGCTCTACTGGCTTGGCCTACATCAATCTTGTATGTTGGGCATAGTCTCAGTAATGTTACATGCCACTATGTATCATGAGCATGTACCGCTGAGTCAGATGTTGCTCTGTGAACAATCAACTCACCTTCTTGCGATTAGAGCACTCATCATTGCGGATGTGTACAGGATGCGACTTCTGAATCTGTATTTAAGCAGATATATAGAGTTTCAGACTGGTTGTGTCCACAACACAGGTCACTCGTGCCGCAAAGCATGCACTTGCCTTGCCGTTACAGGGTATTTCGTAACGAGTGTATTTGCCCTTGCCTCGAGGACACTCAAAGCCAGTCTTGCGATTCCTGTGACACAACTTGCACCTGTTGCCAAGTCTGGAATGCCAGTAAAGGGTCAAGAAAACTTTGTGTCAGCTCACCTTTCGACACGCATCTGCTTCAAAAACTTTTCAATGCAGTGTTGATGGTACATGGAGGCTTCGGGTGGACAACATGCGGAAGCGCAAGCTGAAACACAGAGTAGGCATCAGGCCCTGACGGAAAGCTTTCCGGAACTTGATAACAACCATCGACCATACAGTCAACAGCAAGATAACGTACTCAGAAAGTTTAGCTCCTCCACCTTACTGTCACAGACTTCGCCGCACAGGTCGCAGCGTAAGCCNAGGGCCACAGCAAGCACTGCAGCTAGACTGCAGTGTTTGAGCTATGAGACATTCAAGCCACAATCAGCAGATTTGTAACAATAAGAAGAGACCTGCAGTCACCTGCAGTNGCAGGTGCAGTGAGCAGGCGATTCAGTTTTTCATTGAGGGGCATCCTTACCAAAATACCAGCGCATCTTGGGTTTGCCTCCGCCGACTTTGTTAGACAAGTCATCATAGAAGGCTTCTGACCAGTTTGCAATATCCTTGCTGCCACTGCATCGGATTTCATGCTGTACAAAGGATGCATTGTAGGCTTCCCTGTGTAAGTCTTCTGATTCGACTATCACACCTGCAACATGCATGGCATTGGCAGCATGTACTCTGGGGACAGCTTAAAGCTGTTAGCCCTGACTTGCAATGCAAATGACAAACAGGTTCACAAGCATATGCAACACGATATGCATGTATGGCAGCAACATGCAATTGTCACTCCAGCATTCCAAGACGCCAGACTAACCTCACCGTCACAGTCAAAAATCAAAGCCTGCAGCATGAGCTATGCTTTGACATGGGGTTGATGTGTATACAGGCTGCCAAGATTTATCTACTGGGTGGGGGCACTTGCAAGCAGGACAGCATGTGGCTGAATGCAGTGGATGTGTATGACCCCAGCAGCCAGTCTTGCACCCCTGCTGCCCCCCTGCCCAAGCCCTGTGCCTACGGGGCAGCTGCCACCATAGGCCAGAGGCTCTTCTATGTAGGCGGAGGAAACGGCAAAGACTGGTTCAACAGCACACTCAGACTGTCACTGACTGATGACACATGGGAGCCTGTAGGTTTATCCTGCTTGAAATGAATCCTTTATTGGCGGCTGTCAGCATGGTTGCAGGACACTGAAATCTGATGCTGTTGCATGTAGAGCTTCAGGCTCTAATTGTGCCTTGCTTATCCTTTTCTGTATCAGTGTGGGGCGATACTAAATGGATGACACCTTCCTGTTACAGCATTTGCATCAGTAATAGCACAAAGCAGTACATCACCACAGTGAACCCCCTGCAGCGGTTGTGGGGCATAGCATGTGGCAGTTTGTTTTCCATGGGTCAGGTTTGATCAGCAGCCAGACAATCGTTGGGCAGTTGTGTGTACAGTCAAACTGTTTGTATGCCTCTGCCAGTAGGGTATGTCCTGCAACGATACTGGTCAACAACTGATGCTCTCACGCTGCAGCTGGCTGATATGCAAGAACTCCCAGGGTGCTGGTCCACAGCAATGCGTTAGTAACATGCGCTAGTAGAGTTCTGAAGCGCTGTTCCAGAAATCTGGCACCTGCTTCAACCAGTGGATGCAGCAATGGCAGTATGACAGCCTCAATGCAGTCAAATCACGTCCATTGGCAGTTGGTGTGGTTCTTGCAGATGGCTGATATGCATGAACTCAGAGGCAGCCTGTTTACAGCAATGGCAGTACGATAGCCTTAATGCAGTCAATCAAAGTCTGTTGACAGTTGGTGTTGGTTGTGCAGGTGGCTGACCCTAGACTCTGACTATAGACAGTTGGTGTTGTTTGTGCAGATGGCTGACCCTAAACCTGACCCTAAATATAGACAATTGGTTTTGTTTGTGCAGATGGCTGACATGCACGAAGGCAGAGGCAGCCTGTTCACAGCCATGCAGGGGTACCTCCTCTGGGCCATTGGGGGGCGCAACAAGTTCGCCTTCCACAACACCACAGAGTGCTACCACCCCGCCCATGACCAGTGGGTCATGGGGCCCAACATGAGCAGGAGGCGCTTTGCTGCTGCTGGCGGCGTGCTGAACAATGCTGTCTTTGTGACTGGCGGCTTTGATGGGCAAGCATACACCAGCAGCTGTGAGAAGCTGGACCCCCGGGAAGGCAAATGGTCTTTGGTACGCTTGTAACGCCTCACTCATCTGCTCAGACATAGCCTTGTGTGTGCCAAGAAACCACCATCTTCAAAGGATCTGCTGCAGCGACCGTGTCAGAATCCAGCAAATGAATTCTGGGCATTGCTGTCTGGACACCAGAGTTGCAGCACTTTGGATGTGTTGCATGTGCTAGATGCAAGACCTGCTGATAGCCCAGCTTGTACCGGATGCTTGCTGGTCAGCAGGACGTGCTTTGCTGCAGAGACAACCAATGTGAAGTACAATACACTGAAAATGGCTTTCACTGGCAATCTGNGCCCTGATGGTGCTCCGAGACCAGCACTGACGAAACTCACGCTTGAAACCACCAAAAGAGATGTAACACACTAAAGACGCACCTGCAGACCACAACTGTCATCCAAGTGTATACAATGTATAAACATGTTTGCATGGCTACTACTAGGCTTCAAGAAACATCAATACAAAGCAATCTGAGTTCGTGCTGCTGAATGCACATGCATATGAGCTGCGTTGTACCAGCAAGGGGACGTAGGTTGAAAGCAGGCATCAGAGTGAAAGTTTCACAGCCCTAAGCTGTATGGGTATGTTCATCGTGTTCAAACAGAGGTCAATCTTGACGCTCAGCCAAGAATGCATCGATCACATAGTGACATGTGTTGTTGCTGGCAAAAAGCATTGTGCACAGCTCATGCTTACAAAACAAGCAAAAGTGTTATGACAACTTTGCTTGCCAGGTAGCTTGTGTGGTGATGCGCTTTCTGANGTTTCTGCACTGTGCATTGCAATTGCCAGCGATGTTGAGCTTAGCGCTTTGGAAACTTGGAAAATAGGGGTGTGCGTTGGGAGGGCGACTGCCAAAGACGCAGTGAATGACAACGCTATGGCACCACATGACTGCCTCTAGATGATGGAGGTTGGGTGCCACCTGCCATCACAAGCCATAGCAATGTACGGCGTAATGCTTTTGCTGCTTGCAACTCCAGGGCCTCAACAACTACTAGCTGAGCTAACACGCTGACTTTGCTGAGTGCTCTCGCCGCAGCCAG
Organism: Trebouxia gelatinosa; assembly: GCA_000818905.1. Taxonomy (NCBI): domain Eukaryota; kingdom Viridiplantae; phylum Chlorophyta; class Trebouxiophyceae; order Trebouxiales; family Trebouxiaceae; genus Trebouxia; species Trebouxia gelatinosa. The sequence goes on along the minus strand of KN805357.1, from coordinate 6,927 downwards.
CCGCTGATGCAGAACTGCACTCTCCTGTGTCTGCATCTCAAATGCACCTATGCCTTCTCTGCAAAGCCTGAGCTCATAACCATGTGCATTTGCCTCAGCACATAGCTGCAAAGCATGCACGTGCAGCACCCTCGTGACCACATGCCGCTGCAATGCCAAGTAGATGCAAGCTCTCACACAGTCATTGAGAGGAATCTCTGCCACTATATAGCTATATATACAGTGACAGTGAAGACATCTATGTAGCAGTGACCATATGAGCATCTAGTGAACTGTTCTGACATATACAGCTAGAGAAGATGTGGCAACTATCTGGCCAAATTCACAAATTGGGACTGTGGCAGTGGCACGAGCTTGCCGCCTTCTCTTTGTGCGACAAGCGTCAAAGCCATATTTTTCACAGCTGAACGTATTTCACACAGCCCCCTATACCGACTGACTAACTCAGTGCAGAGACGAAACGGCGCGCTCGCAGGGACCACTATCAGACGTATTACCTGGAAACGTATTACCTTGAAATGTATTACCTTGAAACGTCCCGCTCACAGACTTCCCCTAGCCCATCACATTTCCTCCAACCCTACTGGTCATGGCCAAGACTGTCTTCATTCCGTCCCATTCGCTCTGTTTCTCGAAAGATGTAACGACAGTAGCGTGAGGCATTGTGTAGCGTGCTGGCTACAGCTCCAAGGGAAAAAANGACACAACGCTTTACATGCAGGCAGCACTGGTGGGGACACCTATGGCACCACTGGCTCCCAGGGACACGGTGGAACCCAGGAACAAGGTCTCACTGGATCACATGGCCATCATGGATCCCAGGGACAGGGCTACGGCGGATCAGAGGGCTACACTGGGTCCCAGGGACAGGGCTACTCAGGCTCTGAGGGACCAGGCTACACTGGATCTCAGGGACAGGGCTACACTGGGTCCCAGGGACAGGGCTATGGCAGTTCAGGGGGCTACACTGGGTCCCAGGGACAGCATGGGGGCCATGACAAGCAGAGCAGCACAACAAAGGGGCAGCAGTACGACTCCACTGGCGGCGCTGTAGATGACCGGACTNCATTCCCAGCAGTGACACAGTATAGGAACACGTGGAGGTGTGTTGTCCATAACACTACCTTCATGATTACCGATATCAGTCTGATGGGTATCAATATTGTCAAGGTGACTGCACACTTTAGGAGTAAAGTGTGGAGTTGCTACAGGTCGAACTGCAGCTTGCATGCACAGTGAATTTCCAATTTTGAGTAGGAAAGTTTTCATAGCACATAGCTCAGGTTGCGCAGATGCGTCCTCGCTGAGCANTTCATGCTTGAGTGTGCAAATTTCACACATGTGTCTTGTGTGTCAGTACCAACACAGAACAATTCTTTTTCCAACCAACATCTTAAGTACATTGTGCTGTGCCTGACGTGCACAGGCGCACAAAGTTTGCCCATCAGATCCCTTGGCATGCAATGAGCTGGGCGTGCGTCGTCAAGCGAAAAGTCCGTCCGCCACCATCGTACGCTGCTGTAGCACAACGACTCGACTCCAGAACAGGCAAGTAGGACAAAATGATTACTGCAGTGATGGCCTGCCAGCTAAACACGCGGACAAGTCGTAACACCTCTGCTGCATTTTGCAGATATGCCGCCGTGTGCCTGGCGCGATTACACCTCTCCGCTTCCGGCTAGCAGAGCAGTGCCAGCACCGTGTGACGACAGAAGAAAGTTAGGTGAGCTACGTGCACGCGCACGGTCGCAGCTCTGCGCACGCACCTTTCAGGGACAGCGGCCCACTATGATTTTGCATGTTGCAGGCCGATCTGCATACCCCGCAGTACCACATAGCGCACAATATGTGACATATGCATTTCCTGCAGGTTGTAGCACAACTTGTTTAGCCAGTCTGGCCATACGGAAAGCATCAGCTGCCTATGCATGTTGCATTACATACGACCGTTGTTGCCATACCACTAAAGCAAGCAGACATGTGAGTCCCGATCTGATATCACGGTAGAGTGTCAGAACAATATAGTGCAAAGGCTGCAATTTTGATCAATGCCCACAGGTCGCCTAATTCAACATGGATCTGCCACTGCATACTGGATTAGAGCACTGCAGGCAGTTGCAGGGGAAGTGTGCATTTACCTCTCGCCCTTGACATAGCCTCTGGCAGCCTTTTCAGGCAGATTGGTGATGTCAGTGAAAGGGGTTTTTGCTGGTGAAGGTGGAGCGGTAGAAGATGAGGTGCGCAACTCCAGCANCTTGCAGGGCAGCCTCAATCAGCCCCAGCAGCGGCCCTGAGTGCGCCTGGTGCCAACGGTGGGGTACAGGCTGCACGCATTGAGCCCCGATCCTTCGTGGGTCTTGATGAGCCTGTTGTGAAGTCCCTGCAAGCCTTGTGTCAGGTGAGGGCTGTGGGTGTGGTCACATAGCTGGGCACAGGGCCATAGCAGATGTTTTCCTGTCAGTGGGGCATGTTCAATAGCATGCTTGTGGCGTTCCAATAGCCCCAACAACAACTACCTTCAGTCATCTAGCGTCGAATCGTGTAGTGTGATGCNCAGGCCATGCAAGCGTGTGAGCTGACAAGACGGTATGATTCCATGTGATGTGCAGTACCTTGCCAGACGAGAAAAGCTGGAATCAGGATCACTGCTATACCGCCAACAAACCACCAAAGGACAAAGCGGCTCTGTACCGTCCAGTTGACATGGCTGACACCTTCAACAGAGCCCACAGCCATCATTGATGTCATCTGCATCCACACAGCACCAGACTTGCTGGAGGTTGCAACATGCAACAGCCCAGTAGCTGTGCAAAAAGCTGAACGCNACCTGCAACAGCAGGCAACATGTGACTGCTACACACCTACAACGCCTTGTTGCAATGATTCACTCTCCATTGTCAACACTGCCAGACCTCTCAAGTCAACGCGCAAAAGGCCACAGCATGTGTTGCCACGGGCTGCAAGCAGGCATCATGCATAGCCAGAATCTCACTTGAAGAAGAGGGGCAGTGATGCAGGGGCGTGTTCCTTGCTACCGTGCAAAAGCCCCAGCTGCAGGCTGCCTGTCAAAGTGCCCTGCCCTGCCACCTCCTTTGGCAACTCTTTGGGCACTGGTCCCACATAGTATGTAGTCCTTTCACCTACAACGCAAAATGTCAGAAGCATGAGCAGAGCACAGCATAGGGCAGCATTGCACTGGCAGAACAACGCAGGGTAGAGCAGGTTACGCTTGCATGCTGGTCTGCTATAGCAAAACGTTCTTGTATCAAACATCAGCCACATGCTGCAATAACGGTGAGGTTGCTGCACATTGCTTTGAGCTTCAGAATTGAGCTTAGGATATTGGCAAAAGATTGCTACATCACGTCATGACTTGGCAGGTCCCTCAGAGCAGTCCGAGGTGTGGATGACCTTACAAGCATCTGCTTGGGTGCTGGTCTGTCTAACTGTCTCTTGAAAGTGATGCAGATGCAGGTTGGTGATAAGTCGCTATGACAACTTGTACGCTGATGTGCAGCATGACATGCATCACCTGGGTGCAAAGTGCGCTCTTTATCAACAGCCTTCTCTCCCTTGATAGCANCAGTCACAGGGATTCTGCAGGTATAGAAAGAAAATGATTCAGGATCCATCATTCGATCAAATGCCACAGCAGTACATCAGAATGAGTTCAGGCACCAATAGTCAGGAATGGTATTTTGTGCAAGTGTCTCATGCGCAAGTGTCGCATGAACTGATGGGTAGGCTATTCGNGTGTGCACATTCCGCAGAGATGCAGGAGCAAGCAGTCATGCACGCCTCGCTAAGCTGCAACCCAAGCACACACACACAACACATCTACAACCGACCCAACTGCACGCAAATTAGCTTAACCACAATGCCACTGCCTGCAGCATGCCTCCACACTAGCTTCCACTTCTCACACTAGTCAGTCTGACCGACAACTTCTTGCGAGACACCTTCACAGCTTATTACATGAACGTGACATGCACAGGGTGTGCACAACGACTCACAGTTCTACAACTTTGTACGACCCCATCTGCTTCATGTATGTAGCAAGCCTGTCAGCCTTCAGCATGGAGCTGTCATCGGTGCCTGCAACTCACATCCATTTAGCACCACCAGCTTGCACGTGGACCAACAGCACCAATGCTGGTCATTGCATGCCCAAACAGAATCTCATGCTCAGCACAGTCTGCAGTCAGTTCACGTTCAGTCAACACAATCGCATCATGTTTTGAGTGCCCCAGAAGAAATCTCTTAAGATCACACATCATCAGTATTTGTTGAACTTGTATGGGATACAAAGCCATTCAGGGAAGTCTTTGCGCATTTGACAGCAACCAAATGTGGAAGCAAGGGACAGTACACAATGCTTGTTATTGAACAAACAACTCCTCACAAACCTGTCACGCCTGTCATAGTAGTCAGAGTCATCACGCCGGCTCCTGCGCCCATCCTCATCTCTGCTGTGTTCTCGTCGCTCCCTGCTATGCTCTCGGCCTCTGCCTCGGTCATCTTCCTGCCAGTCACGCTTTCGATGCCTAGACCAGTCCCCATCATCTCGTTGCCGGTCTCTGCTATGTCGACCATAGTCATCTTCATCATACCTGCAGAGGGAAGAATCTATGACGCAAGGCAAGCTGTTATGTCAAGCTGCATGATTACAATGCATGGCAGCATTTGAAAACGTCCAAAACTTGTAAAGCGGCCTATGTTTGCAAGCAGATATTGAGACACAACAACAGTTGCAGTGACTGGTTGTATCTAACATGTGCAACTCAAGCAAGGATTGGCTCAGCCAGCTGATATGCTGGGATGTAAGCAAAGAGTGTCAAGCTTGCGGGACAATGCTCGTGGAGGTACATCATCTGTCTAGTGACAGAATGTTCTGCACTTATTCTTGCAAGAAAACAGCAGCTTCGTATGGTCGCTATATCGATTGCTGTGACTACAGCAGGTCTCAGGAACTATCAGACAGCAACTAAACAGCTTGATACAGCATCCCCATATACAGCATCCCATACCTGTCCTTGCCTCTTTGCCTTTCTGCTTCCCGCTTGTCTGTAGAAGTGGTTGCAGCAGGGATGTCAACGTCCATCCCCATGGCAAGAGATCCCATACCCCCCGCCCCATCGTCTTCTTCCCGGAAGGGGCCCTGGTCCTCACCCCCAAAGGGACCCATGCCAGGGCCCCCATGCATGCCCGGCCCACCCATGAACGGCCTGCAAGTCAATCCCTGATGGCTTGACAACAAGGGCTTGGCAATGTGTGGCATCTTATGTTGGGCATCAAGGCTCAATTTTTAAGTTGAGCCACGCCAGTACCTGAGCCAGGCATTGTGGCTGGCCTAGCAATACTCGTGGCAGCAGACTGCCTCAGCATAAGTATGATTCAGCAGCATACTGCTTCACCCAAGCTTACAGGTGCTTCGTAGCCATGCAGTCAAGANTGGCATTCCCTTCTCACAAACAAAACCCATGTCTCAGCGTGTGGGGGGGTGTGCATACAAGTACAATGAGATGTGAACACTTGCGCTACCAGCAGTGGTCAAGGCATGCATGGCTGCTGTCAGCACTGTTTGCACAGATGACCAACTGCATTGCTTTCACACAGGTTTGTCTACTGCGCACACATGCTGTCAATAGTCAGTAACAGCAGAACTATGGTCAATTTGCAGGTGTTGAGCAACCTCAGCAGCAATGTACAGGAATACACACGCAGCTCTGCCCTGCCACATCAGGGGTCAACAGACAATCTAGTGCAGCAAGCAGCCTTGCGGCATACCTTGCGGCGAGGCTCCAAGAAGATGTTCAAGCTTGAAGGGGTCTCCTGGGACGATGACCGCTCGATGTCCAGACCCCTCAGGTGAACTATGTCAAGTTATAGTGTCATGCATCATGCCTCTGGAGCTGTCTCAAGTCTGAAGAAGACGATTACAGGTTTCGGCCAGCCAGTTCTGTCAGCCCCTTGTGAGTCAACACTATGCAAGCATCATCAAAACATAGACCCACATCCTTTCCAGGGTCACAGAGAATTTCTGAGAGCTTGTTCACTGCTTGTGTGTCATATACAGCATTTTGGGCACGCACAAGCAGCAACTGTGTACACAGAGTTCTGACACCCAAGGCTGTGATGTTTGGTCGAAGATGTATAGAAGCCCAACTTGTGCAGTGGGGAGGTGTGCGCTAGTGCTGATCTGCCGGTCATTTCACACTGCAAATCTAACAGCACAACACAGGCAGCGTTGGCAGGCATGTGCCTCAAGGTGGCAGGTATAGACACCAATGCTTGCTAAGTCATGTTGCACTGGTTTAAGCAAGTATGTGATCTCCAACAACCAGTCCGCAGCATCCATGTTACATCCACAACCGCACTCCCTTTTTACATGTAGCAGCTACATGCTGTTCTGCTACTTTGGACCTTGACAAGATGGCTCTCCAGCCTCCTCTTTAGTCTTGCAACATGCCAAGTACCTGGAGTTCTGCCTAAGTAACAGAATGCAATTTGCAAGACTGAATCCGAGGCTGGAGAGCCATTTTGTCAAAGCCCATGGAGGATCTCAAGCAGCAGCTAACAAAAGCCAGCAGAAGTTGCAAACCTTAGTTTGTCATGTCATGCAGTGAGATTGACGAAGAGTACGGGGAAGACGGTCAAGCACCCTCTCTTGTTGAAGCCCATGCGGAAGCTCAAGCAGCCGTCAACAAAGCCCAACAAGTGTTACAAACCAGTTTGCCATTCGGGCATGAGCCAGGATTTGGCCCCTCAGGGCTGTCAGCCAATTCAGCNCAGCACAGGAAGGCATGCCTGATGCATGTTTGCTCAGCAAGTTGAGCCTGCATTGGTCATGACAGTCCTGGCTCTGCAAGTGATGTGCTCAAATTCCACATTGTTCCACAGCGTTCCACAGCAAGTCAGGTCTGGTTG